>CM054935.1:5484435-5554354 GCA_029168755.2 Tillandsia fasciculata | reverse complement strand
GTAACAGGCCAAACTCCGGCAGTGGCACTCGTGGGTAGCGACCCCACCGAGCAAAGTATCCGCGTATCTTTGTCGACTCAAGTAGGCTCCTGCAGGCTAAGAATCCAAATCGCTGTCTCAATCACTAGCTGGAACTACACTGCTGATGTCACATCTCTCACTCACTGGATAGAAGTACTCACAGCCGGGACTACCGTCTACCTGACGGCTCCCACAAACAAGAACACCAGACTCGGAAGAACCGACACTCTGAACAACAAGCGGAGAAAGAGAACACCAACCAGGGCCGAAAGTCCCGGAAGACCAACACCTACAACCCTATCAAACAAGAACAGGTCCTAGGCTCGGCCCCCGTGGCTTTCGTCCCGAAGATAGGAACGATCCCTAGAACCCAGATCACCCAATCCTCTCGGTGAAGAAGTTGCAATAAAAAGATGACAGTTGTTACTAAAAAAAATTGTTTTAATCTGGGAAAAACCAATTTTAGCATATTTTACTTCTTTAAGAAAATCGGTTTAAATAAAATGGATTTTTCCAACCCCGAAGGGCTATTGCCATCACCCAATCAAACAAGAACAGGCTCCGGCGACCCCTCGAGATTTGGAAGAAAAACATTAATTTTTCAGAAATCATGTGTGTCTAAAAGTCTGGGTCCTAGGTCCCTCTGACACTGGTAAACAACTGCCACTAACCAGTGGCGCCAAACCAACATCTCGGGACCGCCGTTTTTCCCAAACGGCTCCCGCCACAGACGAAGGATCGACTACATCTACCAGACTCCACTCTGCTCCCAAGCACGAGTGTAAAAATGCATCCTACACTAAAAGAAATCCGACCACTCGGCCCACTACCCGGGCGAGTAAACACTATGTCCAAGAATGAATAATATCAAAAGAGATGCACCTACTAGAATGAATCTAGCCCATGTTGAAGTTTTCTAAAGTCTGGTTGAAACACTAGCATATGACGGGGGTGTTAGGTCAAGTTCCAAAATGACATTAATTACAGTTATTAGGAAACAAGAGGTTGCATGATTATCAAATAACATTAGATTATCAGCTATCAACTTCAAGTATACTTCACAAGAGTATTACTATCATGCATGATCCTATTATAGTAGATTTAATGAACTTCCATAAGTCTTGGAGACAGGGCCACCCACCTGAAGGTGCACAACTGTCCAGGGTCGTACAAATAAGAAAGTCCAGAAATACCAAAACACATATCCTCCAAGCTAACAACACCGTAGTAGTGCTCACAGCGCCCTGGATACAATCACAATCCAATTCTACTTAATCCACAAAATCCCAAGTTCAAAATCCTGCATGAACAGTCCCTTTTATCACGAAATTTTCACCTGAAAATCATCCTCCAGAAATTCCGATAAAAATACCACGGTGATCCTCGCGAAGTGTAGATGTCGATAGGCTCTTGAATCGTCGAAAACCGATGTCCGGATGATGAGATAAAAATCCGCGAAGTGAGTGCTGTCCAGGAATCTCACAGCAAAACAGCGGCTCAGTAATGCCTCGAAAACCGTGCCAAAAACCCAAATCTAGGCAAAACACTCAACACGAAAGTCGAAGATTTACCTCTCGTGAATCCAACGCCACAAAAATCGCAGAAAAAGACTATCGGGGTAGCTCTGTGGAATTTTAGACCGAAATGCGGCGATAACAGGCCTCCAACAGAAACAGTCGTCCTGCGCTACGATGCCGGAAACGTCGTCGCGGAGCTTCCAGAAAATCCGAGATTTCACCAGGAAATGCGCAACCCGAAGATCTACAACTTTCCTAAGGGACCATAGGCTGAGGAGCTCGGGAAAGGGGCGAAAATCCCCCACAAGCCTGGTATTTATAGGCCCAGCCAGCAAAACAGCACTTTCGGATTTTTGGCCCAACTTTCGGGCGCCCGAAAGTTTTCGGGCTGCTACAGTAACGGGCCGGCCCGTTACTGTGCGCGCCCGAAACTCTCACGGGCCGCCACGTGTCCCTGGCCAGCTCCCCGCACCCGGCGCACGACGCGCCGCGACGAATCACGCGCTGCCACGCGTCCCGACCAGGCGACGTGCACCGCTACGCCCCGGCCAATCACGGGGCGCCACGTGGCGCCCCCAGTCGCCCGGGTCAACGCACGTCGCGCGACGTGCGCTGCCGGCGCCGCCGCCGGCTCCGGGTCAGGCACGCCTCCCGAGGCAGCAACCTCACCGCTCGGACCGAGTGCACCAGAACCCGCCAACCACACAACGCCACGTGTCCCACGGTCTACCTGTGACCAGAGCCAGAATTCGTGGACCGCGTAAACACAACACCGCACCAACCACGAGATGCCCGTGGCCTACCCTCGGTCCACCGTGCACCCCGCCAAGGCCCGTGGACCGCGCCCGCTCGCCGGCCAACCGCAGCGCGCCACGTGGCCCGCGCCCGGTGCACGCACCCCGCGGTGGACCGCGCGCCTGCGCGGCCGCGCTCCGCCGCGCTCCGCCGCCGCCGGTGCCTCTCCGGCCGCCGGAACAGTAACCCATGCCTCGGTTTCCGTGTTTTCGCGTCCGGGCTCCGAAAAATTCAAGTAAATAGTCCATTTCACTCGTTTTCGCGCGCTGAATCCAAATCCGAAATCCGTTCGGCCAAATTCCACTTCTAAAATTTTCCAAAAATTCCGGGAAGAGTGTACTTGATCCATTTTTTTTGCCGGCTCACATTCTTAGCTCCAATAAGCGTGCAAACACCTCACACACCCGAATGAACTTCCAGCAAAGAATACAAGCTCCAATTAACCAGAAACTCAATTCTGGGGCCCGACACGCACACATACACCCCCAGAAGCCTCCAAAACAACAGTAAACCTTAGAGTGGGGATTCGGGTCCTCACAGTCTGACGCTCGTGCTCGAAGATAGGGCCAAAATACTCCGATGCTGTCTCAGAATTCCACACAGAAAAAGGGGGTCACAGTTTGCCTCGGGATCCGTGCCAAACATTCAAAATGGGAAAGCGCGATCAACATGAAAGATGAAGCCCTACCTCTTAGGAGTCTGTCGGCGCAAGAATCACAGAAAAAGGACCTCGGAGTAGCCCAGGGGAGTCAAAACACTGCCTCTGCGTCGAAGAAGAACACAGGAGATGCAACGTCGCGCCGCGCCGTAAAAACCAGAACCTCGGGATGCGTGCTCCTAAAATCCCAAAACTTTGCAGGTGGATCCAGAACTTGAAGATGAAGAAATCTTCTTAAGGGTGCTCGGGCAGAGGAGGCTCGAAAAGGGGAGAAAAGGGGAGAAGAAAGAGGCTCGGGCTGCTATTTAAAGGCCCCAAAAAACATTTGAAGAAATACCGAATGGGTCCCCAGAATCGGGCGCCCGAAAAATTCGGGCTGCTACAGTAATGGGCCCGGCCCATTACTGTGCAGGCCCGAATTCACCACAGCCTGCCACGTGGCCCGCCACACGGCCCACCCGTGCCCCGTGCGCCCGGTGCACGAGCGCCCGCCAATGGCGGCGCGCCACGTGGCCCTGGCAACCGTGCACCGCGCACGTCGCGCACCTGCCCCGCCCTTACGGCCACCTGCCCCGCCGTACGGCCACCTGCCCCGGTCAACCGCTCCACTCCTTGCGTGGACCGCGCGCACAACACCCCACCAATAACCGCCTGCCACGTGTCCACCCGGTTCACCGTAGACCAAAGCTTCCCGTAGACCGCGAGCTGTGAGCCAACCAGTAGGAAACCGCCACGTGGCACCGCCCTGGTGCACGCCCGCCGCGTGGACCGCGCACCTGCCCGCGCCCCCGCGCCGCCGCCTTCCGCCGTTGCCGGCCGCCGCCGGCGATCGCCGGGAACACTGTTCCGGCGTGAACAGTAACCGGTACACAAAAAAAACAAGTAGGTAGTCCATCTTGACCGTTTTCGCGCGCTGAATCCGAATTTGAGGTCCGATTTTCCAAATTCCAACTCTAAAAACTGCCGAATGCACCCGAAAAGTATTCTTAGCCCAAATTTCGCGCTGAGCCCAAATTTAATATCCGTTTCGCGCGAAACCACCCCTAAACATCCGACGGGGTCAGCCGATCACCCACAAGATCCAATAAAGCTCGAGGTCCATCACTTGTGTCCAATCATGCACCAACACCTCCCGAAACACAGTACAGGCTCCCCCGAAGTCACCAATGACTCTACCACAGCTCTACAGAGATCCAGGTCATCACATCCTCCCCCACTAAAAGAAAGTTTCGTCCTCGAAACTAAAGTCGTTCCTCAACACGGAATCTCAACCAAAAAGAGGGGGGTAAATATCTGATCAACCGCCACTCAAGCTCCCAAGGCTGTCAAATACCTCCCCCAGGGACGCGATACAATCCTCGGGTCTCTAACAAGAACAAAATAAAGGTGGGCACTCCAGGAATCCGTACTACCTCAACCAAGTACAGCGGGCTAACCGCTCGAGCTACCAAGTAATCCGCATCGGTATACGCATCCGCTCCTCCCCAGCCTCAGGTAATCCAACCACAAGTCCATCGGCACACTAGCTCGCTCCAAGTACCTCAGTACTTCCCGCGATATCCAACATAAGTCCCTCAACCACACCAGCCAAAAAGGCTACTCAACCACAGCGAAACATCCGCCTCACGCACAAAACAAAACCATAGAGGCGAAGGTAACTCCCAAGCAACCCAGGTACACCAACACCTCCGGGCCTGGCTCCCCACGAAAACCGTCCTCGCGGCATAATCAACCGCCGCGAAAAGGAGAAAACCGAGCCAGCCCAACCCGTCCTAAGTACCAAACCAAGTCCCGCCACTAGGTTAAGACCATCAGGTCCACCGGTACTAACGAAGACTCAACTGCACCGGGCAGGACCAACCACACACCCCTACGTGCCAAAGATCGGGAATATAAACCTCCCGAACACAAGGTAACCGTCCTACCCCTAACCCATGCAAGAAGTACATGCACACCCAACAAAGGACTAGGATGCTCAAGTGCAATACAATGCAAAACCAATGCCAGTAAATAAAACAAAATAATACCTGCCACCACAAGGTCGGTTGCTGCGAAGTCCTCCACCTGAGCGGCATAGACTCGACCGCTCTGAACCGGCGACCGATGATCCGCAGGGTAGGAAGATGGTGAGCCGCTCGCTGGAGCATACAGCCGCTGAGCTGACAACTGCTGCTGAGGCGGAAAAGGAGCCGATGCTGATGACGGTGCCGCTGAAGTCGAAAAGGGGCACGAAGCTCGAATGTGGCCTGGCTGTCCACACTTATAACAACGACCCCACCTCTGATCACAGGTGTGCGACAAATGGGGTCCCCCGCAGAAAATACATCTGTCTCTGTCGCGAAACCGTGGCTGTCCCGACTGATGCTGTCTCTGTGCCTGATGCTGAGACTCCGGCTGCTGCTGCGATGACCTCTGGGGTCCACTGGGCTCTCGCTGCTCCGCACGCCCACGGCTAGATAACTGAGGCCGCGGCGGTCTCCAAGAACTAGCCTGTCCCTCACCCTCAGGTACTGGTCGTTTCCTAACGGAACTCTGAGTAACCATCCCGCCTTGCCTCGCCACCACAGTGTCGCCTCTCTCCACCCATTGGGCAAGGTTGAAAGCCTCCTCAAGAGTCTGGAGTCGCTGTGCATGCACTAGGATATAAATCTCGCTGCGGAGGCCTGCCTCGAATAACTCGACCTGATGTGGCCCATCACGGGCGACATAGGGCACACAGTTAAACAACTGCATAAACTCCTGGTGGTAATCCTGAACCGACCGGTCGCCCTGCTGAAGGTTCTTCAAATCATCCTCCAGCTTCCTCTTCACGCTGGTCGAAAAATAGGTATCCAAAATCATGCGCCGAAACTCGGACCAGGGTAACTGTCGAGAAATCTGAAACTCCCGTGGCTCCACCCGATGCCACCAAGTATCTGCATCTCCATCTAGGCAATGTACCGCCATGTGAACTCTGTACCTCGGGTCGATGAAGAAATCCCTGAAAATCTTCTCCATTGCTGATAACCATATCCCAACCTCCCACGGCTGCATATCCCGCCCCGAGAATCTAGGCGGTTCGTTCTGACAAAACTTAACCAGTTTGTCAGCGATGTCCAGCTCCTCGGCCGGGGTCAAAGGCTGGGCCACTCCCCGAGCCCCGCTACTCGATGATGGCGCCGTCGGCACAAGTTGTTCCACAAGTGGTGCGGGGGTCTCCAAAACTGCCGGAGGCGGCGCCTCTCTCAATGCCAGTAGCTGCTCAATCCGCTGCTCCTGCCGGTGGTTGCTCTCCGCCAATTGGGCTACCAAGGCCCTCAACTCAGCAATCTCAGAAGATCCAGCCTGTCCTCGCTCAACAGGGGGTGTGGGAGCACCCCGGGTAGGAATCCGACGTCGGGGAGGCATCTGCCACAAGAAACCACAAGTCAGCCACACATCCACACACGACCCAATCTAGCGAAAGTCAAGGACATCCCCCCCTATTTCTGTAACTTTATGTTGTCTGCAGCCAACATAACTGTCCTACAGAAATAGGGTATGTCGATCCCTCTTCACTCACTGGAAGAGTCAAAACCCAATCACCGACTTTCGCAAAATGTCACGTCCCTCACGCCCTATCATCCTAGGGTTAACCAAAAGCCTAAGGTTTCCTAAGTCCCAACTGACCTATCCCTAAGCTCTGATACCAACTTAATCTGTCACGCCCCGGGTGTAAACCAGAACCCGGGCCCGTCTACAGATCCGCCGTGCATGCGGTATTTTCCACATACACGAAGCGTCGGTAACCTGCTCAGATATAAGAAATAATAATAAAAGAGCACAATAATCAGAGCTAAACTAAAACTACTGTATCTCAGACAGAAGCTGGAAGTAAAAGAGTACAACAGTGGAGATAAAATACAAATAACAGTAAAAATAAAGTACAAGTCTCTCTCCCAGCTCACCACAAAAATACAACCAGCTGGCTAAAGCCAGACCCCAAAAGTACAACCGTCTGAGATAGAATACATAGGAGGTGCAAGTCTAGCTAACTCACTGTCGGGTCCACTGTCTAGCTACTCAGCCGTCCTCTCTCCTCGACCCGCCGCTGTAGGCCCAGCAGCACCCGCAGAAGGCTCTGCAAAACAAAGGAGAAGAAAAGAGAAAGAAGAATGGGGGGTGAGAACTACTAGTAAACCAGTAGCCTCCCCTAGTGGGTAAAACCTCTAACTCTGACACACCCACTAGGTCTACCAGAGGCAAAAAAGAAAAGAAGTGTGGTAAGCAATGATGACATGCTGAAGAAAGGAAACTACCACTACTATGCCTCAAAATACAGTCCTAGACTGGAATGACCATATGCAATAATGACCAACCATCCCAGATGGACCCAATCTGTACCGCCCTCATCATCGGGCAAATAAGCCGCGCCGATGTGATAGCAAACCTCCTGCTGCCGTCCTCACCATCGGGCAATAACCGCGCCGATGTGATATCAACCCTGTCCATAACTGTCTGGCCCCGGCCTCCGGAGGGGAACTCGTGGGGAGCGACCCACACGAGGAAAGCACCGCCGGGCAATAACCGCGCCGGTAAAATAAGTACCAAAAGCAGGAGTAGGTCACAGCTGTAAAGCCCCAGTGGAACACACCCTCCACCAAAAGAAACACAGATCCCCCAATCTGATGCACGAATGAACATCCGGTCGATCGCCCAAAATCCGCGATCGCCGCAATACCCCACAATCTAGAACCCGGTCTCACAATCGACCTCCGGTCAACCGCCCAAGATCCACGGTCGCCGCCAAAACCCATAAATCACAATCCTGGCCCCAGCTACACTATCCCTAAATCCCTGCTCAAACCCGAGCAACCTGAACCACCTGACTAACGAAAGGAGAAAAGAAGCACACAAGGTTTCTCCTAAGTCAAATTCCAGCATGAAAGTGTAGCGCTAAAAGATGGCCTATCTAGATGTCCATACAAGCATGTAATTGTCCTCAAGAGCGATAAAAGAAAGTGTGACAAATAGTGGTTCCACATGTGTATCAATTAATAGCTCTGCATGGATATAACCATCAACATGCTAAAATCATGACTCAACTACACTTGTCTATAATCCCTGATCCAATAATAAATCACCAAAGTGGTACCCGCACATAGATATGTCATAATGTCCCAACAATCAATCCATTTAACCTGCTTTCATAAAATCTATGTGCTAACGTGGCGTGTTAATTATTACTATTAAAATATCCCAGTAATCATGTTCCAACACGCTATGTTCACCAAATTAATCTCACATAAATCATCCACCTATGCATGTCACATACCCTCAAGTAATACCACTAACAGGATAAATCATCTTGACTAAACATAATAAACAATTCCACATGCAAGGTTAAGTGCTAACATAGAATCCATGATTCCACACAAGTATGAATAAGTCCCAATTAAGTATTCAATTATGTGTCCCACATAGTGATGCTCTAATAACATTTCCAACATGATATGCTCATGAGAATAGCAATTATCAATCATAATGCTCCAAAGATGATCACTCTAATATTCCTAGTGAGTAAGTCAGAAAAGAGGGATATAGCAACCACCCACCTGAAGTGCAACTGTCCAAATCCGTACAGCTGAAAATACCAAAAACTCCAATCCCTTGCTCCAGTAAGTTCAGCACACCCGTAATACTCCTGGCACAATACAAGGTCCACTAAAACACTTATGTTCCCAAATATTGCTCATACAGTTCACCTACAACAACAATCCCAAAACTGCTAAATTTTCACCTACAGAAAGTGCCCAGAAAATTTCCAGAAAAATATCACGGCGATCCTCGCGTCGATACCTTCGAAACGGCTGCTTGCACGTCCAAATCTGAGTTCGGTAAGTCAAGATATAAATTCGGCAAGGGGGTTCACTCAAACAAAAATCTGTGCTAAAAACTGTACACTGTTCACAGAGAAAACAGGGATTTTCACCTCGAAATAAATCTCAAGAAATTCCAAGAAAAATACGAGCGCGTTCCTTGCGATCTGTAGATGAAAAAGTTGTATAAGCTCGTCTCCGTCTGACGCTCGTGCGCGAAGATACGGCCAAAATACTCCGATGCTGTCTCAGAATTCCACACAGAAAAAGGAGGGTCACAGTTTGCCTCGGGATCCGTGCCAAAACCTCGAAACGGGAAAGTGCGATCAACATAAAAGATGAAGCCCTACCTCTTAGGAGTCTGTCGGCGCAAGAATCACAGAAAAAGGACCTCGGGGTAGCCCAGGGGAGCAAAACACTGCCTCTGCGCGTCGAAGAAGAACACAGGAAATGCAACGTCGCGCCGCGCCGTAAAAACCAGAACCTCGGGATGCGTGCTCCTAAAATCCCAAAACTTTGCAGGTGGATCCAGAACTTGAAGATGAAGAAATCTTCTTAAGGGTGCTCGGGCAGAGGAGGCTCGAAAAGGGGAGAAAAGGGGAGAAGAAAGAGGCTCGGGCTGCTATTTAAAGGCCCCAAAAAACATTTGAAGAAATACCGAATGGGTCCCCAGAATCGGGCGCCCGAAAAATTCGGGCTGCTACAGTAATGGGCCCGGCCCATTACTGTGCAGGCCCGAATTCACCACAGCCTGCCACGTGGCCCGCCACACGGCCCACCCGCGCCCCGTGCGCCCAGTGCACGAGCGCCCGCCAATGGCGGCGCGCCACGTGGCCCTGGCAACCGTGCACCGCGCACGTCGCGCGCCTGCCCCGCCCGTACGGCCACCTGCCCCGGTCAACCGCTCCACTCCTTGCGTGGACCGCGCGCACAACACCGCACCAATAACCGCCTGCCACGTGTCCACCCGGTTCACCGTAGACCAAAGGTTCCCGTAGACCGCGAGCTGTGAGCCAACCAGTAGGAAACCGCCACGTGGCACCGCCCTGGTGCACGCCCGCCGCGTGGACCGCGCACCTGCCTGCGCCCCCGCGCGCCTGCCCGCGCCCCCGAGCGCCTGCCCGAGCCCGCGCCGCCGCCTTCCGCCGTTGCCGGCCGCCGCCGGCGATCGCCGGGAACACTGTTCCGGCGTGAACAGTGTTCCGACGTGAACAGTAACCGGTGCACAAAAAAAATAAGTAGGTAGTCCATCTTGACTGTTTTCGCGCGCTGAATCCGAATTTGAGGTCCAATTTTCCAAATTCCAACTCTAAAAACTGCCGAATGCACCCGAAAAAGTATTCTTAGCCCAAATTTCGCGCTGAGCCCAAATTTAATATCCGTTTCGCGCGAAACCACCCCTAAACATCCGACGGGGTCAGCCGATCACCCACAAGATCCAATAAAGCTCGAGGTCCATCACTTGTGTCCAATCATGCACCAACACCTCCCGAAACACAGTACAGGCTCCCCCGAAGTCACCAATGACTCTACCACAGCTCTACAGAGATCCAGGTCATCACAGTTTTCATCTTAGTAGATTTTTTCGTGTGATCGGTCCCATGATTTTTTACTCCTGGATTAGAGTTTTTCACGTAAAATCTTGCGTATTTTTTTTATTTTCTGCATTGGATTATTTTTACGTAAAAATTTTGGAGTTTTATTGTTTACACCTATTCACCCCCCCCCCCCCCCCCTAGATGATTTTTTTCTCTATTTTAGTGTCAACACCCCGGGGTTTAAAGTAAGCGGAAAAAACGTGTACATTTTTTTCTTTTTTTTTTTTATATAAGTACCCCTGCCGGGCACGTGCCCAGATCCTCCACATATACAAATTCACCCCGCAAACAGACGGAGTCTCCTTTGTATATGCACAGCGTCGCAAGTATAAAACGCACTTTAACCACACTAGCCAAACAGTTTCGTTGAAGGAAAAGATATCATCAATCGCCATAACCAAGCCGGCCACCCACATTTTGAAAGGATAAATCCACAAGTTGTAAAACGGTGCCCACACGACACCCTAATTTTATTAAATATTTTCGCAATTCTTTTTACTTGATTTGAAAAGAGTGGCCGGAACAACAACTAGTAAGGGAAACATTCATCCACAGTTCGAATCCAACATCCACACAACAAGTATCACACGCAGATAAGCTAACTAACCAAAAGTAAATGAAACGTAAGTAAAAAAAAAAAAGTCACCAGCCCCTAATCGGGCTAAGATCCTAGAGTCGCGGCCTCACTGTCGTCCCGGATCCCACCCTTGACCAAACCTGCCACAGTGTGGGAAGTCAGTGACCGAAGAGTAAGAGGTAGATAGCAACATAAAAGATGCCAAAAATACTGAAAGGAAAGCAAACCGATAACCAGAGCATCCAAAACTCCCCCTCATGAATCCACAATATCCTTGTAAGTCAAAACGGAACACCTGCCAAAAGGTCTAAAGACCTCCAGCGAACAGATTCACCTTGCTCTCACCTTGGAGCTTTTAACTCCTCTACGGTACTTGCGCGGCACCTTAAGTACCCGTAAGGGGCCCCCACCACGTCACCTTGCGGAGTACACGGGTCAACGTACCACCTCTCCGGAAAAGTACACCGATGCGGTGGCCAAACCGCTGGTGTGCGTGTGAGCAGCCATGAGCATAAAAACCGAAGACGGTGTGCGATATGGAACACCGTGACACCCGTCGTAACAGATAGTCATAAAGGGATACTCATGCGAAAAGGGGTTAGTTGTAAACTGTCATGCCCCGGGGTCGAAACTGCGACCCGGGTTCGCCAACAGATCCGCCGCCTATGCAAAACCCCGCACAGGCGAAGCGTCTAACCTGCAAAAAAAGGTACTACAGCTAACAGATATCAGAGCTATGAATAAAAATCTGCTGTAAAACTAAAATCAACCACTGTACAACTAGAAATAATATAATAATGTCCAACTCCCAATGGTATAATCATACAATATCCTCAAATACAAAATCACAGAACTCAACAGGGAGGTATCTCCAATAAATACATCAGTGTACAGGCTCTCAATACATAACATATCCTCACTATAAGAATCTCTCAAAAGAGTAAATAAAATAAATAATCTAATGAAGATCTCCTCTGAAGGGGTACCGCTACTCTCCAACGATGGGTAGGGATCTAGCTCGTGACTCCCTCGCCTCGATCAACAACCGCAGAATCAACAACACCCGCTAAGACTCTGCAAAACAAAGGAGAGAAAAGAAAGGAAGGGGGAAAACCCCCAATGGGTGTGAGAACTACACCAAAAAGGGAGTTCTCAGTGGGTACCACCACCAGGCCCAATGATCTGCCCATTAAGACTACTAAAGGCAATAAATAACCATGCAGTAAAAACTGAACTAGAAAGGCTGGAGATACCCTACGGCTACCATGCCTCTATCTAAATGGTCAATGGGTGGTACAGATGAAGATATATGTAACTACTCGCACCCAAGGTGCTGAATCGACCCAATCGAACTGACTGCCTCATAGGGTCCAGTCAAGCCTGCGCCCACCTACTGCCGTTACATCCACGGAGGACCGGGCTTACGTAGGGCGTCCGTGACTGCCAAAACTGGCCCAGCCAGAGGGACTGCGTCGACAAGTCGCGATACAAAAGTAACAGATCCACTCCGGACGTGGCACTCGAGGGGCGCGACCCCACCGAGGAAAAGGTATCCGCGCACTCTGTCGAGCTCAAAGTGGCTCCTGCAGGCTGTAATCAAAATCCACGCTCACTCTCAGAACGGAAAGACTCAAGGTCCTCAAGCATCTCGCACAACGGTCGGAGCACTCACAACGACACGGCTAACCAGCTCTCACAAATATCGAGACACTAGCAAACTCAACCCACTCGTGGCACTAAACTCACTGGCTGGAGATACTCCACAGCCGGGACCACCGTCAACCCAAACGACTCCCAAAACGAACACCCAACTCGCCATGCTAAACATATAGGCTGGAAGTACTCCACAGCCGGGATCGACCCACAACTCAGGGCTAACAAAACTGGTCAGACGACACTCAACGACCCGGGACCACCGTCAACCTCAACGGTGCCCAACAACATTAGCACAGGTCTAAACTCAGCTACCAGACTCCACTCAGCCCCTGGGCACGAGTGCGACAATGTCCCACAAACTAAATCCAATCTGTCCCAGACGCACAGTCCCGACTACACTATCCCAAACCCTTGCTCGAATCCGAGCAACATGAATCTAGGGAAAAAGGAGAAAGAGCAAACATGGTTTCTCCTAAGTCAGATTTCAACAAGATAGTGTAGCAGTAAAAGATGGCCTATCTACATGTCCATTCAAGCATGCTTTTGTCCTCAGAAATGATAAAAGAGAATGAAACATATAATAGCAAGGCATGCTAAAGTATTCCTACTATGATATACCAATCTCACATAAGTAGGCCAATGAATAATCATGTATGATCTCTATATCATCTAGTGTGGGATAAATATAACCGTCTATCATATGCTGAGTCTCTAATTCACCAAACATGTACAATAATCAGATAAGCATCTATCCACATGATCTAGGCCATTTCCCTGCTTACCTCTCACTCATATCGGTTGTACATTAATTATGCATGCTATCAATCATAGGGGGTGACATTCCCATAGGTGCACTTACATTAACCATAACATAAACATCCATTATTACAACTCTCATAAGGCACAACATGCATAAAAACCTTATCATTCCCTTATACAGTTACCATTATTAAGCTTACCCACCTGAAGCGCTTAATCCAAGGCAAACCTGAAGTCGGTGAAGAGCGTGGCCACATGCTAACAAATCCACTAAACCCGCATCCTCGGTACAAGGTTGCACAAGCTTCAGCTCTAAACAGCATCACCCCAACATGCAACACCACAACAAACAACAACACAACACAACTCACTAATCATACCCCAAAACGTACACCAACAGCGTTGCTATTTTTCCCAAAGAGCACAAAGAAGGGCATTCTCACCTCCAAGCAGTGCTCCAAAAATTCCAAAAAATTCATGGTTGCGATCCTCGCGATGAGTAGCCCCAAAACGATTATTTATACGCCCCGTTCCGACACCTGTAGGCCAAGATACAAATTAAACAAGGTAGTGCGTCGGCAATCCACAATACTGCGAAAACTGCGGGATACAACCCCAAAGAAGCTTAAATCTCACCTTCGAAGAATTCTCAGAAAAATCCAATAAAAATACGAGTGTGTTCCTCTCGAAGAGTAGATGTCAATCGAGTCCTTAAACGCCTCATTTCGATGCTCGTAGGTCGAGATAGAAAATCGACAAGCCTCTGCTGTCCAAAATCTCGCAGCAGAAAAAGGGGTCACAAAAACACCTCGGGAACAGTGCCGAAAACTCGAAACGAGGAGAAGTGAACAACATGGAAAATGAAGCCTTACCTCTCTTGAACGCGCTGCCGTAAAAATCGGCTCAAAATTCCATCCGGGTGATCCGGTGTGTCTCGCGAACTGAAGAGCGACGGTAAAAGCCGAAAATCCAAGGAGCGTCGATGTGCGCCACGTCGCAGATAATGACGAAGCCGCAGTCTCCAAAATTGCTTAAGATCCAAGGGAGAGTAGAGGGTACAGTGTAAAAGATCTTTGCAGAAGAGGGAGCTCTAGAAAAACTCCAAAACCTGCACAAAAGGGCCCTCAAAGCCTATTTATAAGCTGAAGAAAAAGGGAAAAAACATACTTCCTAGTGCATTTTCGGGCGCCCGGAATTTCCGGGCGCAAACAGTGCCGCCCAGATCCACCGTCCATCGCACGCCCGAATGCGCCAGATCACGCCACGTCAGCCCCGAACAGCCAACAGCCAGCTCCGCCACCACCCTTGCGCCACGTGGCCCACCGCACATGCCGACGCGTGGCGCGCCCGAGCGCGGGAAACCGGTCAACGCGCGCCCACGTGCGCCTGCACCGCCGCCTGCACCCTCTGCACGCACGAGCCCCGAGGCCGGGCGCACCCGCTCCGTGGACCCGGTCCACTGCACCGGCCTATCCTAGCCCGCCACGTGTCCGCACCCATCCAATAGGATAGCGCCATGTGGCACGGCGGACCCGTGCACCGCGCGCCTGCCCTCGCGCCTGCCCGCGCCCGCGCACCTGCCCGCGCCTGCTCTGCCGCCTGCCCGAGCCCGCTCCGCCGCCGCCGCTGCCCCCTGGCCGCCGGAACAGTGCCAAGTGCCTCGAAATCCGTGCGCGTCATCCGGGCTCCGAAAAATACAAGTAAATAGTCCATTTTCATCGTTTTCGCGCGCTGAATCCAAATCCGATGTCTGTTTTGCCAAATTCAAACTCTAAAAATTGTCGAAGGCATCCGGAAAGGTGTTCTTTTGTCCAAACTTCGCGCTGAGTCCAATTTTAGTATCCACTTCGCGCGAAACTACTTCTAAGCATCCGACGTGGTCCTCAGATCACTCACGTGATCCATTTTAAGCCCGAAGTCCATCACTTGTGTCCAAATTGTGCACAAACACCACCGACACACCACGTAGGCTCCCCGTAAGCTGCCAATCAACCAGTAAACTCATCGTGGGGATCCGAATCCTCACATAAACCATTAGCACGTCTGCTTTACTCTTACAAAACACAAATTGAGACCTCACTTTAAAAAGGACGCACGATAAGGGTACCCACCTTGGATCGTGTTGAACAGAACACCTGAAACCGTCCTGCGCCCTTGCACGATTCCCAGACCTAAAAAGGGAAAACCCCAACAAAATAATACATCGGTAAGCTAAACCGAGACCAGCGAAAATCGTAGCCTCGAACTATGTCCAAAACAAGACAGAGAACGCCAAGACCCACCCAGACGCGGCGCGAGAACAGCGCGGCGCAAAGACAACGCGGCGCGGTGGCGCGGCGTATGCGGAACAGCCACGCGTGGCGCAAAGACAACGCGGCGCGATGGCGTGGCGTATGCGGAACAGCCCCGCGCGGGCACCAGCCCCCCACACGAGCGCGCGCTGCGGCGGTGCGGCCCCGCGCGGGCACCAGCCCCGCGCAGGCGCGCTGCATGCGGCGCAGCCCCGCGCGGGCTCTTGCCCCGCGCAGGTGTGCGCTGCGACGGCGAGGCCCCGCGCGGGCACCAGCCTCGCTCGGGCGCGCTGCATGCTGCGCCGCCCCGCGCGGGCTCCAGCCCCGTGCAGGTGTGCGCTGCGGCGGCGCGGCCCCGCGCGGGCACCAGCCCAGCGCGGGCGCACTGCGTGCGGTGCTGACCCCGCGCGGCACGCGCAAGGGGCACGGCAGCGGTGGCTGCCCTACGCGGGAACAACCCCGCGCGGCCAGCAAGCGGCGCGGCGGCGGCTAAGGCATCCTAGGTCGCCCAAACGACAAACAAAAAACGTAAAAACCCGAAACCAAAACACGAACTCAGAACCAACAAAAAAACGAGAGAGAGGTAAACGCCGCTAACCTCGCTGAAACGGAGAAGACAACCTGATCTGGTTCCTCGTGGTAGTGAGAATCCGGATCCGCTCCCTGTTGACGGTGACGCTCCGATCCCGACTTCCGACACGTTGATCGAAGAAGATGGAAGATCTGATCTCTTTTTTTTTTCTTCTCCGAAATAGTGTTTCCGTTTTCTCTCTTTTCTCACCGATTAGGGTTTCCACTTTCTTGAAAATAATAAGTAAATATTTTTATTTTCTCCCTTGTACATACAAAATAAAATCCTTAATCGAAAGATATAACAGAAAGATCTCCATCTTCTCAAAAAGCGTGCCGATCACGAGGCACGGGTTTCGGTGCATCCTACGAGTACCAAAACCCCCAAAATCCCATTCCGAGAGATCCGCAAATTGGATTTCAGATCCGATCGCTTTGCCGTTCCCCATTTTTCAAGCTCTAACACCGAAAAATACCCGCACCCACCAATGCTGTACTCAAGAAATTCTGCTAATTAATCCCTTAAATAACTAATTTATTCAAAAGGGGTTGAAAATAAACACAAGGTAGTTCGTGATATTACATTTAGATTCTTGGATCCCATAACACACAAGGGCTAAAACCTATAAACACCAATGACTTGATATATATATATATAATATATATATATATATATATATATATATATATATATATATATATATATATATATATAGAGAGAGAGAGAGAGAGAGAGAGAGAGAGAGGGAGAGAGAGAGAGAGAGAGAGAGAGGCTTTGTGCTTCCGTGCTCCCAAGTTATTTTCAATATTGGAATTTTCGAATAGACGATCGGTTCCGTTAAACTTAATCTAGAGTATTTAAAAGGTTAAGAAAATAAATTTCGTAATTTTTTAATATCATTTGCCTACTTATCAAAGGGACTCAAGTTGAAATAACTTTAATGGTTGTGGTGAACTGTTTGCAAATTAACAGTGTAAAAATGTCCAACTCATGTAAAATTTTAACAGAAAATTTTTTATATTGTATAAAACGAGGTCAATATGATTGATCTAAAATTTTAGTATCATATCATCACGTTTTGTGAGATTTTTAATTTCAGTCGTTGGTTTTGAGCCATTTCAATTTCTAGGTTAATGATATCGAAAAATCGTAAAACTTATTTTCTAAATATTTTAAATATTCTAGATCAAATCTACCAAAGCCGATTGTCCATTCAGAAGTTCCAACATCGAAAATAATTTAAAAGCACGGAGGTTTTCGTATTTCTAAAGGCACACAAGTTGGACTATATATATATATATATATATATATATATATATATATATATATATCCGGCTAGTATGCTATCGATAGTACCAAACACTTGGTGCTACCAAGTTTTCCACCATTAGATCAACCATTTTGATCATTTTCAATGCTTAGATTATACTATTCAACCAAGCACTCACTAAACCCTAGGGACTCACTATCTTTCTAATCATACATCCTTTTATCCAAGAGTTAAAAATTTAATAGCATCACTAACTTAGTGCTATTAATAGTATAGTAGCCTAGGTGCACGTGTGCATATATGGCCACAGGTTAAAATACCCCTAAACTTTAACTCATTTAGAAATTGACCCCTAATCATTTTTAATTTGATTACACCTCCTTCACTTATTAATCTTTTTTTTTTTTTTCTTTTTTTTTTTTTTTTTTTTTTTTTAAGCTCCTTCATAGGTATTTTTAGAGACTCTGTTAAAATAAAAATAAATATCCACAAAAGCTACAGGTGATTAAGAATTACTTTAGTAAAAAAGAAGGTCGCGTGAACTTAGGTGGGCGTTTAATTCTAATAGATTTCTCAAAATTACAAATTAAAAAAATTAAATTACTGTTGGTAAGTAGAGAGAATGTAAATTAAATAAATAAAAAAATAGTTCTTGAGGTCAATCTTAAAATTGGTTAAAGTTTAGGGAATGTTTACACATTTTAATTAACAAAGAATGCATAAAGATGTCGGGAATCTAATACTCTGTACCACTACTAAATTTTGTAAATTCGCAATCTGCTTTTTTACCGATTATTGATATTTTGTAATAAAAATATCAAATCAAATTTTTACCGTAAATCCGTCTTTTCAACAGAAACTGAAATTAATACAACCACAAAAAAAAAAGAAAAAAGAAAAAGAAAGTACGTATGAAATAAAATTAATTAACTAAAAAAAATTACACAGGACTAATTTTCTACAATAAAATAGGTTCAACATAAATTCTCTTTCTGAATCTCACTTATTCTTTTCTCGTCTTTTATATCATGAGAAGATTTCTCTCTTTCGGAACCCACCTCTAGCATAATATGTTCTATAATAAAGCCTATAAAATATATTCAAATCTAGTATAATTAGAAATCATACTCTAATTAATATTTAATTCTAAATTATTTTATTTCTAATAAATTTATATATTAATTTTAATCTAATTAAGATTTAATTATAAATCTATTCAAGTCGCAAAAGACCTGCAATTGGCCATTTTGAATCATGTCTCTAATTTTTATTTTTATTTTTATTTTTTTTATTTTTTTATTTATTTTTTTTTTTTTTGTGATTGATATCTCTTCAGCTTCTTTTTCTTTGGATTTAAGACTAAAAGCCCCGTTTGTTTCGGATATAAATTTAAGAGGTATAAATTTTTTTATACATGGGATAGCTTGTTATTCCGGGATAATGAAGTATAAAAGTTAAATTGCGCTTGGTTCAAAAGTTGGTATTTTCTGGAATAAAAAAAATTGTGTTTGATTAAAATGATGGGATAGTAGAGAATAGTGGAAAGAAATGATAAATATTTTATCAAAATGCCAATTTTATCCTTACCTTATATATATATAAATTAATTTTAATAATTATAAATTAAATAAAATGATAATTTAATTGTTAATAAATTATATCTTACATAAATAAAATAATTTTTTATATTTTATAGTATATTTTAGTAAATAATAATTAGTAAACAAAATTAATAAACATAATTAGTAAATAAAATATAAAATAATTTTTTATATTTTATAGTATATTTTATTAAATAAAATTAGTAAAGATAATTAGTAAATAGTATATTTTAGTAAATATAGTCTCAGATAGGAAGGAAAAATAAAGTAAAAAAATAAAAAAAAAATCCATTCATTGCCCCTAGGTATAAACCTTATTCCAGGGGGGAGGTAGAATAAAAATTAACGGATTATTCTGGAATAACCCGTTAAACTAAGAATATTTTAAACTTTTATTCTTCTTGTTCAGCAAAAATTGAAAGATAAAAAAAATTATTCTTCCTTCATTCCCCAACGGAACAGGACCTTAAGGTTTGTTAACTTATAGTCACTAACAATCACCAAAGTTCCCACATTTTAAACTGAAAAGTGGTCAGAATAGTAAAATTTAATGCTAGCGCTATTTAGTTTTTAATTAAACTGAATTAAACAACTTAAATCAAGTCGAAAAGATGTGAGTACAAAAAAGAAACATGGTAAAGTCAATCGGATATTATTTTGAAATAATTTATTGTATAATTGAGGAGGTCTAAAATATAAAAAATATTTCTAAATTTAAGAAAATACCAATGTTAAATATAAATATATTTAAACATCATTTTTTTTACAGATTTAAAACTTTTGAAGAGTAGCGGATGTTTTGTATAATTTAATATGTTATCAAATTTTTGAAAAACAAAAGTTATTTTGCATTATTTAACATGATATTGAAACAGATAATATTATTAATTTTTTTTCAAAATATTTTGAGCCCAAACATGAAAGGAATGTTAAATACAAATATTTTCATATGATATGAGATTGTGAGGAGTGTTAAATATAAATATTTAAATATAATTTTTTATTAAATTATTTTTTTAGTATTCAAATTGTGAGGAAGAGTATTAAATATAAATATTTAAACATAATTTTTTATTAAATTAATCTTTTAAAAATAGTAATTATTTTATATAATTTGGGAGGGGATTGATCACAAAGATAAGTAAAGGAGAAGAGGTGGTTTGAACCACCATTCCATAACTATCGCTTTCCTCCAAAAGGCGACAAGGCCGAAAAAACATACCTGTCCTCAAAGAGACTTTTAATTTAGAAAAAAAATTTTATTAAAAAAAAAATAGGTACAATATAAATAAGTCCTCAGATCTCATCCCCTCCCTAGTATCTCCCAGGTCTCACCTGGTGTAGCCCACCAGGACCACCGTCACTAATAACTGGTTCAGGAGGACGGGCTTTTATTTATTTTTTTTTTTTTTTTTTTTTTTTTTTTTTTTTTTTTTGTCTTTTACAGTGATGTACAGAGGAACCCATCAACTACAGGGATTCTGAGAAAGATCCCTCAACTTCCCCTCCTCGTCTATATATTTTTCTAACTTTTAGTTCTCGTTCCGTATCTTTGTCAATTTTTTATTTTTTTAAACTGTTGAAAAAAATTCGGTACTCGTCACGGTATCAGATTTTCTAAACCCGCAATCCGTTCCGGTACCGCAATCCACGTTAGTACCGCCTAGAGTTGGGATTTCGCAGCGAAAACGTCAAATCGGATTTTTTACCATAAACCCGTACTCTTAACAAAACTGAAACCAATACTACCACAAAGAGAAGAAAAACCAATATAAAAAAATATGCGGGTGAAATAAGATTCATTAACCAAGAGAAGAATTATACCGATTACACAGACTTCTCTTCTGCAATAGAGTAGCTTCAACCCTAACCCTCCTTCTGAATTTCTCTCACCCTTCTCTCATCTTCTATAAACCTAGAAAACTATGGGTGTGGCTAAATTCTAGCACCAATCACCTCCATGGGTGCTATCACTACCGTACTGTGGATACCACTATATGGGTGTGGCTAAATCCTAGCCCCCACCACCTCCATGAGTATTACCACCATCGTGGGTATATCTTGCTTAACACCATCGTGCTGTGGATACCACTGTATGGGTGTGGCTAAATCCTAACCCCCACCACCTCCATGGGTATTACCACCATCGTGGGTATATCTTGTTTAACACCACCGTGTTGTGGATACCACTATATGAGTGTGGCTAAATCCTAGCCCCCACCACCTCCATGGGTATTACCACCATCGTGGGTATATCCTCCTTAACACCACCGTGCTGTGGATACCACTATATCGGTGTGGCTAAATCCTAACCCCCATCACCTCCATGGGTATTACCACCATCGTGGATATATCCTTCTTAACACCACCGTGTTGTGGATACCACTATATGTGTAGCTAAATCCTAGCTCCCACCACCTCCATGGGTATTATCACCATCGTGGGTATATCCTCCTTAACACGACCGTGCTGTGGATACCACTATATGGATGTGGTTAAATTCTAGCCCCAACCATCTCCATGGGTATTACCACCACGATTAACACGTGTGTGCGGTGAACCATTATATGGGTGTGGCTAAATCCTAAGCCCCCACCACCTCCATGGGTATTCACCAATCGTGGGTATATCCTCTAAACCTCTTTAAAATAATAACACATATGCTATAATTTATAGCTTACATCAAAAGCTATCCAAATCCTAGTCTAAATAGATTTTTATTCTAATTAATATTTAAATCTTAACAAACTTATCTCTTTAAGATTTAAATATTAATCTTAATCCAACTAGGATTTAACTACAAATATAATCAAATCCTAACAATCTCCACCTTGATTTGATTTGTAGTCTTCAATCGCTACATCGAGCTCTCCTCCGCTCCACCTTGAGCGACTGCATCTTCAATCTCGCTTTTGGACTCTCTAGCTCCACCTGAAGCCGAAAAATTATATACCTTCGAGTCCAACACGCCTAGCGAGATCAAATTATGATCGCCTCCAGTGATGATTGGTAATCCAGTACTCTGTTGTTGATCTCTCCTGAGGATCGGTAATCTTTGGCTCTGATACCAATTGTTGGAAAAATTTGGTACTCGCCCCGGTACCAGATTCTCTAAATCCGCAACCTGCTTCGGTACCACAATCCACGTTGGTACCGCCTAGAGTTGGGATTCCGCAGCGGAAACGTCAAATCGGATTTTTTACCATAAACCCGTCCTCTCAACAAAACTGGAACCAATATAACCACAAAGAGAAGAAAAATCAATACAAGAAAATATGCGGCTGAATTAAGATTTATTAACGAAGAGAAGAATTATACCGATTACACAGACTTCTCTTCTGCAATAGAGTAGCTTCAACCCTAGCCCTTCTCCTGAATCTCTCTCACCATTCTCTCATCTTCTATAAACCTAGAAGACTATGGGTGTGGCTAAATTCTAGCCCAACCACCTCCATGGGTGCTATCACTACCGTGCTGTGGATACCACTATATGGGTGTGGCTAAATTCTAGCCCCCAACACCTCCATGAGTATTACCACCATCGTGGGTATATCCTCCTTAACACCACCGTGTTGTGGATACCACTATATGGGTGTGGCTAAATCCTAACCCCCACCACCTCCATGGGTATTATCACCATCGTGGGTATATCCTCCTTAACACCACCGTGCCGTGGATACCACTATATGGGTGTGGCTAAATCCTAGCCCCTACCACCTCCATGGGTATTACCACCATCGTAGGTATATCCTTCTTAACACCACCGTGCTGTGGATACCACTATATGGGTGTGGGTAAATCCTAGCCCCCAACCACCTCCATAGTTATTACCACCACGATCAGGTGTGGCTACATCCTAATCCCCACTACCTCCATGAGTATTACCACCATCGTGGATATATCCTCCTTAACACCTCTTTAAAATAATAATACATATGCTATATTTATAGCTTACATCAAAAGCTATCCAAATTCTAATATAAATATATTTTTTTTCTAATTAATATTTAAATCTTAACAAAATTATCTCTTTAAGATTTAAATATTAATCTTAATCCAACTAAAATTAACTATAAATATAATTAAATCCTAACATAAATATTTATGATTACAGTTGATTAGCTTATAATATATTTGATTAACTAATAAATAATAATAATTTTGTCAATAATTATTATTTTTTTTAGTTGAGTTGTCCGAATTTATCAAATTAAAAATTTTATTATGTTTAATAGCTAATTATGTCCGACTTAATTATTTTGTAAAAATTATTTAAAATATAAAATTTTGTAAAATCATAAAATTTAATTGACTAAAAGTGGAGAAATAGATTTTTTTTTTTTCTTTTTGATAATTTTAGTTTAATTTAAGTGGAGATTCAGAGAGGAAGAGAGGGGTAGGGGAGACACCCATGTCTCAAGTTTGAACCCGCTCCCAACAATGAATGAGCCCACCATTCCCCACACATCGTTTGTCCTCTTCCTTTTCACTCACTGACTCTCTCTCTCTCTCTCTCTCTCTCTCGAACCCGCTCCCAACAATGAATGAGCCCACCATTCCCCACACATCGTTTGTCCTCTTCCTTTTCACTCTACTGACGCTCTCTCCTCTCTCTCTCTCTCTCTCTCTCTCTCTCTCTCTCTCCTCTCTCTCTCTCTCTCTCTCTCTCTCTCTCTCTCTCTCTCCTCTCTCTCTCTCTCTCTCTCTCTCTCTATATATATATATATATATATATATATATATATATATAGCAGATCTTCCCCCTATAAATTCTGGCCACATTAATTACGTGTTGAGGAAGCATGGGCTGCTCGTTGGGCGAGGCAAAATCTATTTGGGTGGTTGTGCTGCGTCCACACTAACAGTACGAGGCCTATTCATCTTTGCTGGCTCTTCGGCTTCTGCTCCCACCAATTATCTATGGCCAATAAAATATTTAATAACTTTTTTTTAAAAAAATAAAAAATTTCTGTTATAGAAGGAAATAGGGGTCAGCATAGGAAGTACGGATACTTTAAATTATATTCCAATCCAAATTGGGAGAGTTTATTTGATCGAATATAATTTTAAATATAAATGTAAAAAATAAAAATTCAACGTATTTTAAATTTTTTTAATTATATATATATATATATATAAAATTAATTTTTTATATTTTTAAAAATATCAAATTATTAATGCTTCTAAATTTTTGTTTCTGGGATGAAAATAATTACGGTTAGGATGATAGTAGGCATCTTGAATTTAGTGAGTGATTAGTGAAATAGTATAATCTAATAGATAAAATTAGTTAAAAAAATAGATCTAATGATAAAAAATTTATAAACACTAAATGATTAGTGAAATAGTATAATCTAATAGATAAAATTAGTTAAAAAAATTGATCTAATGATAAAAAATTTATAAACACTAAATACTCGTTGCTTTTACAAGTTTCATAGCCAGAATGCCAGACTATATATATATATATATATATATATATATATATATATGTGTGTGTGTGTGTGTGTGTGTGTGTGCGCGCGCGCGCGCGCGCGGGGGGATGTTAGAGGTTATACTTGCACTTGCATTTTAAAATTTTAGATTTTAATATAATATATTTTAAAATATACTAAAGAGAAATAATTATTTTGGATTCGGATTCGGATTTCAGATTTTTAATCGTTTGGATTTGAATATAAATTTTCAAAATTTATATGATTTGAATTCAGGTTTGAATTTTGTGTTCGAATTTTGAGAAATTTTTTCTGAATTCGACCCATTGGCAGATATCTCTAGGTGAGTATTATTTGGTTCAAACCAATTATTGAACCGAATTGATCGAAATACCCGATTTAGTTTTAATATATATTTCAGTTTAGTTTAGTTCTAAATATTAAAAACCGAAAAAATAAAAAAAAATCAAATATATTAGTCTTAAATTTTAAAAATTCATGTATTAGTTTTAAATATTAATCAAATAATAAGATATATTAATTATGATTGTCTTAGATTAATAATTTTAACATAAGATTAATCATGATTATTTATTATTTACAGTAATTTAAAACAATTTGAATCAAATAAATAAATTATAATATAAATTATAATATAATACTTTAACATACAACACTATACTTTATGGTAGGGCTGTATAAATCCGGAGGAAATTATATGATGAGTGATTAAATTTATAGACAAATTGTTATAATCTATGTATATTTGCTCCAAAATATATAAAAGAAAATTTTGAGCCTTCAAAAGGTAACTTCTAATAATATCTTTTTCAATTGTAGAGATAAGCTACTCAAGAAAGTGTGATGTTACACTTTTCTCCTACTCAAACTACACTTTATTGCAGTATAGCAAAAGGGCACCTCCAATTAAACTTTTTGGTTAAATACTTTAGTTTGAAGCTTTTCCATATATAGGACCAATTTTACTTGTAGTCCCTAAGCTTTCTAGACAGGTTTTACTTTGGTTTTTAAATTATCTGAGTTAGACATTAGACACTGAGAGCTTTTGAATGTGTTTCATGTTATTTGCTATCAGATGAAAAGTTTTTTCCTGTACCTACTGACATATGTGCACTAAAAATTTATCAACCATTTTGTTGGGGCCGAAATGCCTGACCATTGATCTGGGCCGGTCCACGATCGGCCTCCGAATTAACCCTCTTGATGTGTGCGCCGTGTGCCAAACGATTAGATCGAGAAGGGATCCGTTCGGCCGGATTTTTCTCAATCGAACTCTTAATCAAGTTCGATCCGGAGGAGCCGAACTGAGACAAATGGGTATTGATCAACACGGATGAATCAGCCGGTTCGCTTTGTATTGCTCGAGAAAGAATTACAAGAAACGAATTACAAGTAGAACTATTCCTAGAAAAGCTATAAGTAAAGCTATAAATGCTGGTAGAAAAATCTATCTAGGAAAGCGGTCAGGAAAGCGGTAAACTTAGTCTAAGAAAGCTGTAAATGTAGGTATTGAAAGTATTGAATAGTAGGGGTGGTCATTGGCTTACGAAATTGTAGAACCACTATCTCTTCGATGGTTTGCTTATTTATACTTGTCCGAACCACGTAGACAGTTGTGTATATCGTAATTTAAGGAGAATCATCGCATATCTCTCAATTACTTTTTTCTGAGTTGATTTTTCTCGGTTGGATAGTAGCTCTTTTCTGTTCATGTTCATCCCCAAGATTGACGCGCCAAGACGTGATCCCCGACACTTCTCGATGCGGGGCACAACTTGCTAATTCTACGTCAGTTACGTGATTCGTTGCGTGATTCGTGCCCTGCACTCCATGTCTATATTTTTCAGGATCTTTCTTTTTGCGGCTCGAGCAGCCGATTTTCGATCCTGATTTCTCCTCTTTTTATCGTTCAGCTGAGACAACTGATGATTTATAATCAACTAGAGTCGTTCAGCTGAGAAATTACAGTTGTCTCAGAAGGCATACATCCAGCGTGTTTTGGAACGGTTCTGCGTAAAGGATGCCAAGCCAGTAAGTACGCCCTTCGCTACACATTTTAAACTTTCAACTGATTTAGCACAAAAAACAGATGATGATAAAACATACATGGAACGAGTTCCTTATGCCAGCGTAGTCGGAAGCATTATGTATGCTATGGTCTGTACGAGACCAGACCTTGCGCATGCTGCTAGTGTGGTAAGCAGATACATGGCAAATCCAGAAAAACAACATTGGCAAGCTGTGAAATGGATTTTGAGGTATTTGCGAGGTACTACAGATGCATGTTTGGAATTTGGGAAGTCTGAAGCAAGCCTAATCGGTTTTGTAGATTCTGATTATGCAGGAGATCTTGATAAAAGAAGGTCAATTACCGGTTATATTTTCTCACTTGGTGGATGTGCAGTTAGTTGGCGAGCTTGCTTACAACCCATGGTTGCATTATCCACGACGGAGGCTGAATACATGGCAATTACAGAGACTGTGAAAGAAGGCATATGATTAAGAGGCTTATTCATTGAATTAAGCATAAGCATTGAGAAAGTTACAGTATTTTGCGATAGTCAGAGTGCTATTTATCTGACGAAGGACCAAATGTTCCATGAGAGAACAAAGCATATAGACATCAGGTATCACTTTGTTCGCGAAGTTTTTGCTCAAGGTAACATTGTGGTGAAAAAGATTAGCACTTTGGAGAATCCAGCTGATATGTTGACAAAGCCTCTTCCGCATGTCAAGTTTAAGCACTGCTTGGACTTGATTAGCATTGCTTGCTGATTGGAGTGCCCTTAGGGGTTTGTGGAGAAGGTGGAGAGTTATTACTGATGTTTTATTTAAAGAAAATTTCGAGTCAAGGTGGAGATTTGTTAGATGTGACTCCGAAATCACTTCGATATTATGATTCTGGTTCGCCGACGGCTTTGCGGTACGACGAGGTACGGATTGAATTCGCTAAGGAAAAACCCTATTTTCTTTTTTGTTTTTGCCCTAGAGTGAGATCGAGCGATTGTACGAAAAAAAAGAACTTTGTATTCCCTCTTTTCTACATAGTAAAACCTCTCATCTTTCGTCCGTGGTTATTTCCCTGCAAAGAATTTTTTACGTAAATCTGTGTATTATCTCTTTGTCGTGTAATTTTGGATTTACTTTTTTGTCGTGATCGTCAATTAATTTTATTTAGTTTGTGCGCTCGTTGCTAACCGATTTAAATATAAAATTTAATAGTTTAATGATCTTCGGATAAAAATACAGATATAATGATGGAGCCTTCTATGTAACCGTCATATTATATTATTTATCTTTCAATTAATCCAATCTCTCTATTTGATAGAAAAGTATAATTTAAATAGTTTTTAAAAAAATTATGATGGGATGAATGAATTTTAGCTGCCAACTTTGGTCCGTAAAAAATACTGTTTCATTATGTGACAGTCACATTTTGCAATTTATTTCGAGGATAAGATGATATGTGATAGGATTGATATTTAATTCCTTTTCTCTTGGAGGCAGCTGTCATATCCAATGAGATCCTTGGCAGCGCATGAGGGTCATCTTTGATATTAAGAATCTATGGTCCTTTTCATGTTTAAAATCGGAGGGCCTTGCTTCACCATTGGTGTGCTATTTTAATGTCTTTGATTTTATTCTCGGCAGTGATGCAACACAATTGGAAATGTCAACATATATTTTAGTACCCTTTAGGGTTGGAATATGGATCACATGGATTATTTGTTTTGTTGTTTTTTTTTTTTTTTGGTCGAAAGGAAATAAACTCATAGACACCTTTATAAAAAGAGTAAAGTTTGATTACAGTAGATTTAATTTGCAGGCCTAAAATGTACCAACTTAATCATGACGACTGAAGAAATGGAATCCAAACCCAAGCGCATGCATGGAAATGAATAAATGGGAGAAGATACGGAGGATGGTCTGTAAATCTAAACTATTTGAAAAAAGAAATTAACCTTACGAGAGTATTAAAATCCACACAAAAAATCAATCTTAAACACAAAAAATCAATCTTAAAAATGCTAATATATATATATATATATATATATATATATATATATATATATATATATATATATATATAGTCCGGCTACTATACTATCGATTGAACCAAGCATTTGGTGCTATTAAGTTTTTTACCTTTAGATCAACTTCTTTGATTATTTTCATCCGTTAGATTTTACTATTTTTCTAACTACCTATTAAACCCAAGGGGCCCACTATCATCTCAACCACACATCTTTTAATTCAACGGTAAAAAACTTAATAATATCAATAACTTGGTACTATTAATAGTATTACAGTCCAACTCTCTCTCTCTCTCTCTCTCTCTCTATATATATATATATATATATAGAGAGAGAGAGAGAGAGAGAGAGAGAGAGAGAGAGAGAGAGAGAGAGAGAGAGGGAGTTCGGCTATTATGCTGGTACAAGCACCAAATAATGGGTGTTTTTAAGTTTTCTATCATTATATCTATTCATTTGACTAATTTCTTCTCTTATATCAATCTATTTCACTAACCACTCACTTAACCCAACGAGCTCATTATTATCCTAACCATCCATCTTCTCATCCAAGAGCAAAAAACTCACAAACACCAATGATTTGATACTTTTAAAAGTATAGGAGCACAATTATATATATATATATATATATATATAGAGAGAGAGAGAGAGAGAGAGAGAGAGAGAGAGAGAGAGAGAGAGAGAGAGCTTGTATATTTTTAAAAGTATAAGTCCAACTATACTTGTAAATTTTTTATTCTAGAATTTGCATTGAGATTCGTATTTTTTACTCTCTCTTTCTCTCTCTTTAGTTGATTTTACAATAGCATTGTTACGCCCTGAGTTTTAAAAAATTGTCTATTTTATTATTATTTTTTTAATTAGAGTTTAAAATCTTGAAACACAGGACGTGAGCAGACCGTCACATGCATAGAAAATTCTCTGTCCACACGGACAGAGTCTCCCCTATACATACTCGGCTAGTCAAGTACAATAATATAATAAGAGAGCAACTATCACTTAGCTAAACATAAACATAAACTTCTACACTAAATACATCCACAAGACATAATCCCAATAACTCCAACTCAAAAATATAGAGACAAAACTAAGGTCATGATACTGAAACTGTAAAGGCTAGCACTGGGCCACTGCGGCCAATAGCAGGGTCAACTCTATCGCAACAGCTCACTGGATCGTCTCGACATCTCAGCACCTGAATGACCTGAAAAGTGGTCACCTAGGGGGTGTGAGATACACTGTACATGTATCCCAGTGGGCACGACGGGCCGAGAAATAGCAAGTCGTATCTACCGGATACTCTAATAAGCGGATAGCAATAACTAGATATAAACCGAAAGCTGAAAGGTAAGGTGCAGATATGAAATCTAAGCATGCTGAAGTGAAAGCAGGGGTACTCAGATATAAAGCTAATCATGCTGTAACTGATAAATCTGATAAACATGAACTGATCATGCTATAGAGCAGAGCTAGTATGATAATCAATAATATCAATGCTGTAAACAGAGAATGCTGATAATCACGGGTCAGTCATGCTAAATAAATGCTGAAGCAACAATATCAATAGATCATGCATCACTACTAGAAGTAGAGTACCCAATCACCTGCCACTATTGGTCACGGGGACCTCAGGCTAAATACCACCTGTACACCAATTTGCTGTCATAACCCTCTGGGCTCACGGGTCGCCATTGCTGACCACTTTACCGGTAAGGTACACTACTGTGGGGGATCAATTCCGCTAGTGTACGTGAAAAAACAGCTGGCTCTGTAGCAATCATAATGCTGATGCTCAAGCTCATGGTCTAAAAACCAAACACACGACATAAAGCCGAAAAATCCCTGTCGGGATGCTGAAACTGTAATCTCAACTGGTTCTGTATAACTGAATCTGAACAACAGAAACTGAATATCTGAGCTGTAAAACTGAAGCTAAATAACAGAACTGTACTCCTATTCTATCATGCAACATAGAATAGGAAAGGCTAATACAACTAGGCTGGTGACTAAGCTAACATGGCATATGTCAAGCTGTATGTATGGATATACCAAATACTGAATATGAAATCATAGTGAGAAACTAAACTGAATGGCAGAACTATAAATTGAACTGTAAATTGAACTGTATAGCAGAAGCTGAACTCCTATTCTAACATGTAAGAGAAGAATAGGAAATGCTGATATGAAATGAACTAATAATCACTCTAACTAATGTCCAATCAAGCATGACACATGTCCAGATGTATATCACTATAAATACCAAGTGCTGAGAATGAAAGCATATAGAGAGCTCAACTGTAAGATCAAGACAACATAGCTGTAATGACTGAATGCTGGAATGAAAGCAAATAGAAAGGCTCAACCATAGGATCAAGGCTATACCAAAAACAGGGGTACCCGACCTATCACGGTACCCCATAGGGCCGAAATGATAAAGTCCGGATCGAAGATAAACCCACCTCAAGGTAGTCGATCACGGTAACCACCGGATGGCTCACAGGCTGGCGGCTGACTGCTGGGACCTGAATAATAATCACAGGTCAATAAATGACTCTCTCAACCAACCCACAGACTCACTAAGTGTAGACAAGCTATACGGGAAACTTCGCTGAAGTCCCGCTCAACAAAAGCCGTCAAATCTCCAACGAAGGGTTTAGAGATCATAGGCACACAGCCCAAAACAGCCAAGCAAGTCACAATTGCATTTAGACCCCTAGAGTTTTACAAAATTGCATTAGAAATAATTGTCAAGTTATTTCTTGCCAACTAAATTGGTTGTCAAGTATAATTATTTAGAGTTCCAAAAGTGAGACTAATTGAAATAAAAATTAAAATTTGACATCTACTTTAAAGCAAATTGATATTTATTGACCTTTTATGTTATTAATGTATGTAGGAGTACATTGGGATTACATGTACAAATGCACAAATTTAAATACTTTGATATTGTTGGCCACAAATTAGAGAGGTGTGAAATAAGCATAAATACTTTGTTAAAAATATGATTCAAAACAACTCAAACGCTTAAGCATATGCACCAATTCAAATCCTTTTAAATATCATTAATGTTATAGAATAGAGATAAAAAATTACCATCAAAGAACAAAATATCATAATAACAGAGAGATCGTTATGATACTCTAAGTACAACATTAGTTCTCCAATAATTTAGCAGTATATATACATTAGGAAGAAATATTGGGTAGCCCTCTTAATTCAAACGATCTAGTTTAGTATATTTTAAATTTTATTAAATTTATAATATTAAAAAATAATAAATAAGATAAGAATTTATTATAAAATTTTGAATAAGTAGGTATAAAATTTATTTATTTTTGGACGGTGTTATTACCGATCATTTTTTTATTAAATTTTTATTAAAAGAAAACTATAAAGAAGTCAAACAATTATTAATAAACATTTAATCACACGTTTCACCAGTATTTTACGTTCCTACGTTTTATACAAATCACCGTTGAGTTTGTAGGTTGATAGGGTGGCATACAAGTTGAAAGTGACACTTTAATTAGCACTCTTGATTTGTTACAAATTGCTAGTTAGAATAAATCATGTCTAACGACTAAAAAATAATAGTTTAAGTTAATATATATTTCTTGGAGAAAGGATACAAATATTGACCATTTTGGCAGAGTTAATGGAGATATTAAAATTATCGTAATATGTATTTCCTATCGCTTGGTCTAAGAAGTTGTCTACATCATTTTGTAAGTACACAGGTAAGCACAGTGACTTTCAAACATTAAGATGCTTAACTTTTTGACTTTGGATTTAGATGTATAAAAACCGACACATAAGAGATAAGTATGATGATGTAATTCTAATAAAACTCTAAACTAATGAGAGAATCGTGACATTTCAATAATTTTACATCGGATGAAAATATAGTTACGTTTGGATATATAAGAGATATAAACACCAATAATAATAATTAGATTTAAGCATTTTAGGCTGTGATTTTGGCCCAACGAGTTATTATTGCTAGTGGACCGGATCGTTACATATGGTATCAGAGACAATAACCAGCCGGAAGTGTGTGACGAGTCTCGGCTGAGTCTGGATTTAGATGACATGACTAGCAAGACAAGTCTCACATCGTCTGATGATCTTGGGCCGTGTGTGTTTGGGCTGATGAGGACGCTATATAGGCCTAAACAAGGAGAGTCTGTGACACCCCAATAAACGGGGGGAGTCTGTGACATCCCAATAAACGGGGGAAGTATGTGACACCCCAATAATTACACATCCGATGAAAATGTGATTGCGTTTTGGTATATAAGAGATATGAACACTAGTAATAATAACTGAAATTAAGTATTTTGAGTTGTTGTTTGGACCCAACGAGTTATTATTAATAGAGTAAGTGCCGGGTCGTTACAAGAATCTTATATGTGACTAAGAATCTTATATAGTTATTATTACTAGAGTGAGTGCCGAGTCGTTACAAGAATCTTATATGTAACTAAGAATCTTATATGTAATTTAGTCAGTTAATTTAAAAATTATTCATGAATTATAAAAATTTTAAATAAAATAATTCATATGTGATTTTCTCACATAAATTCGAAATAAAATATAAAATTTTGAGTTAAATTTATATTTCGCAAATAATTCGCATCTACTGATCTATTCGGCGAAAAAAAAATGTGAATAATTTTTGGATAAAATTTTAGTTAACGAATTATTCGTAAATTAATTATTTTCAAAATTATTCATAAATTATTGAAAATTCTAACAAAACAGTTGGTATGCACTATAATGAATGCATACTTTATCTTATATTTAATTTTCAGCTATACTATTATGTGAACCTTGTATAATTTATATTTAAGTACAAACTATTTTAGCCTTTTATTTGTTTAATTGTTTATATTTCGTGGTGTATAATATGATTGGCTATTAAGATGTTTAGGATCTATTTTTCAATCTGTAATGGTCCAGGTTTCCATGCAGTTTTTTCCGTGAATCCACAGTGTGAAACATCTATCATTGATGTGTCGAGCCCATAATACATCAAAGGGATGCCTTGGATGGACCCAGTGAGGTTCTGGATTTGTGTTTGGCATTCCGCTGCTTTGCCAAATTTTAGAAAATGATTTGGGCCAAACAGAGGTCGGTTTTGGATTCAGCGCGAAAAAACGCTATTTGCTTATATTTTTCCGAGTCCGGATGCCCAAAAACGGACTCTCGGAAGTTTACAGTGGATTATGGTGCATTGGGGAGACCATAGACCGACGGGATGCCACGTGGCGGCCTGTCATTGGCCGGTTTACAGCGTGCGGTCCACAGAGCGCCGCGGGGTGGCACATGGACCCGGCGGGGACACGTGGCGCTCCCGGATTGGCCGGCACAAGCTGCGCGGTCCACGGAACCCCGCATGGGTGCATAGACCAGGCGCGGGGGACACGTGGCGGCCTGCTAGTGGTTGGCGCTCAGTGCGCGGTCCACGGAATCCCCGCGCGGGTGCATGGACCCGGCGCGGGGGACACGTGGCATCGTGTCATTAACGGGCTCACCGAGCGCGGTGCACGGAGGCGCGGGGGGGCGCCTCGGGTCGCGTGCGTGGCAGGGCGGTCAGGCGGCGCCTGCCCGCACGTGCAACTGGTCACCGCGGGGGACACGTGGCGCCCCGCTATTCGCGGGCGCCACCTACCCCCGCTGACCGCCCGTGGACACGCGACGGCACCCGGCTGGGCATGCATCGCTGTCCCGTGTTCGGGACACGTGTCAAGCCCAGGTGAATCCGGGCGCTCCTCGTGGGGAATCTCCCAGCGGAATCGGGCGCCCGAATTCAGTCCGAGCGCCCAAATCCGGGAACATGGAGGGAATTTTCGGAATTCTTCGGTTGAGTCTATAAATAGGGCCCAAATAGCTCCGTTTCCTCTCTTTTCTGGCCGGATTTTCACAGAGAATTCTACATTGAACTTCTTCATCTACCTGTGCAACATCCATTTGATAGTTTCTGAGATTTTAGGAAGCATCTGCATCGAGGTCTACAGCGATACGGCGCGTCGCGACGCTTCTTATCCGGCGACCCATTCCGTCACGTTTCAGTACGCGGACTCCCCCGGGCTATCCCGACAGTATTTTTGGACGATTCTTTCGCCGTTGTCTTCATGACAGGTAGGGTTACGACTTTCATATTTTTAGCTCCCCCTCGTTTCGAGTTTTTCTTAGAGTTTTCGAGCCTTCTTGTGACCCCTTTTCTGCGGCGGAGTTTTTGGGCAGCACCGGAGTATTTGGGGGATTTCTCAGCGCTCGAGCATCGGATCGAGGTGTGCAAGTACTCGTTTTGCATCTAGCCCTCGTTTCGAGTTTTTCTTGGAGTTTCCGAGCCTTCTTGTGACCCCTTTCTGCGGCGGAGTTTTTGGACAGCACCGGAGTATTTCGGGGATTTCTCAACGCTCGAGCATCGGATCGAGGTGTGCAAGTACTCGTTTCGTATCTACGCCTCGCGGGGATCATCATTGTAATTTTTCTGGATTTTTTTGAGGTTTCCCCGAAGGTGAGAATCCTACTTTTTCAGGGCGGAGTGCTACAGAATTTTGTCCTTGTGGAGTTTCGCGCTTACCGCCTTGTTTATTTTGTAACTCGGCCTACAGGTATCGGTTAGGGGCGAGCGAGTACTCGTTTCGATCGGCTCAACGCGACGATCACAGCGGTGATTTTTCTAGATTTTTCGGAGTTCATCTCGCAGGTGAAAATTGGGCTTTTTTGGACTGTTTGCGCAGACAGCACCTAAGTGTTGGTTTATGAGTTTAATCGGGCACCGTTTTGGGCATTTTTGTAGTTTCGCGGCGTGTGTTGGTTCTTCTCGAGCGGGGGCATGTTTGGACTTGTGTTTAGCGTTCGAGGTGGGTAGTTGTTGTGGACCTCTTCTTTTGACTTACTCACTAGGGATATTAGAGTAATCCCCGAATTCGGATTGTCGTTTAGTGCATTGATTGATTAATTGCATGCTTTTATGGAGTTGATGTATGCCATGTTAGCATTTCACCTTCCTATGTCATTGATTATTAAATTTGGATATTATGCTCTAGTAGATGCAAGAACACTGTTAGATGTCTTTCTTTTTATTCTATCTGAGGACATATTGTTTGCCATGTTAGCACTTAACCTTGCATGTGAAATTGACTATTACATTGGAACAATGTGATTTATCCTGTTGGTGGGTATTATTCGAGGATTTTATGGACATGCATAGGTGGATGGTGATTATGATCGATGATTTATTCCTTTGCGAGATTGTTACCTAATGCTCCTTCTTCTATCTTTCTTGAGAAAACTTGCATGCTTGTATGGACATCTAGATAGGCCACCTTTTTCTGCTACACTATCATGCTGGGATTTGACCTAGGAAAAACCATGATTTTTATTTTCTCCTTTCTATTTAGACTCATGATATTTGTTGCTCGGGTTGAGCAGGGTTGTAGGATAGTGTAGCCGAGTTTATCGAGTCTGGATTAGTCGTACTCGATTGTGGATTTGTGGGGTATTGCGGCGACCGCGGACATTGGGCGGTTGACCGGACTTTTACTTATGCATCAGATTGGGGATCGGGGTTTCTTTAGTGGACGGATTTTCCCACTTGAGCATAGTCGTGATCCAGTCCTGCTATATTATGATACTTGTTACAGAGATACTTTACTCGTGTGGGTCGCTCCCCTCGAGTGCCACTCCGGAGTGTGCGACCGTGCCGGACAGAAGCCGATCTGTTACTTATTTTGGGATGCGACCGTACCGGTCAGAAGTCGGTCTGTATCCCGCGGTTGAGTTCTTGAGTTCGACAGCAGAGCAGGCAGTGCCAGTTCTTACTGGTGTTTAGATTGGGTTTATTCAGGCTGGCACATTCACTGATGCATTTATTTAGTTATTCCTCCTGGCATTGCATTTAGAGGCATAGTAGTGGTAGCTTTCCTTTATCAGCAGTTTTTATAGCTTACCACCTCTCTTTTTCTTTTGCCTCTGGTAGACCTAGTGGGCACGTCAGAGTTTGAGGCTTTACCCACTAGGGGAGGCTACTGATTTTATATTAGTTCTCACCCCTATTGTCCTTTTTTCCTTTTTCTCCCTTTATTTTGCATTGTCCTCTGCGGGAGTTGTTGGGCTGTCATCAGCAGATCGAGGTAAGAGGATTGCGGACTAGATATATCGTCTACTCCGACTGCGAGCTTAGTAGTGCTTTTGGTTGTACCCCTATATTCTCAGACAGTTGTATTTTATTTTTGGGTCTGGCTTCAGCCAGCTGTTTGTATTTATTTGGTGAGCTGGGAGAGACACTTGTACTTATTGAGAGTTATATTGTACTTTTGTTTTTCAGCTTCAGTCTGAGATGTATTAGTTTTCGTTTAGCTCTATTTTTATGCTCTTTTATTATATCTCTTATATCTGAGCAAGTTACCAGCGCTTCGTGTACCCGAAAAATTTCGTGTGCACGGCGGATCTGTGGACGGGCCCGGGTTCTGATTTACACCTGGGGCATGACAGATTAGGTTGGTATCAGAGCGTAGGGATAGGTCAGTTGGGACTTAGGAAACTCTAGGCTTTTGGCAGACCCTAGGATGATAGGGTGCGAGAGACGTGATATTTTGCGAAAGTCGGTGATTTACTTATTTGACTCTTTCAGTGAGTGAAGAGGGATTGACATATCCTATTTCTGATGAACAATTATGTTGGCTGCAGACAACATAAAGTTACAGAAATAGGGTGATGTCTTTGACTTTCGCTAGATTGGGTCATGTGGAGTTTTGTTGCTGATTTGTGGTTTCTTTTGACAGGATGCCGCCCCGACGTCGTTTTTTCGCCGGGGGTACCCCCACTCCCCCTAAGGAGCCTGGGCAGGCGGTATCCGCCGAGCTGGGGGAACTGCGGGCCTTGGTGACCCATTTGGTAGCAAGGAGCTTTCGACAAGACCAGCGCTTGGAGCAGCTGTTCGCGTAGAGGGGTGATTCGGCAGTCGAAGAGAGGGCCAGGGCTCCAGAGCAGCGTTTAGAGAGGAAACGCCCAGCCCCGGATGTTGATGGACAGGCCAGTTCTCGGAGACGGCCACGGCTTCGCGGCAGGTGTACTTTCTGTGGAGGACCTCATCTGCCACATACCTGTGATCAGAAGTGGGGTCGTTGTTTTAGATGTGGACAGTCTGGCCACATCCGAGCTACTTGCCCACTTCCGACCTTAGTAGCTCCTTCTTCAGCCTCGGCTCCTATCGCATCTCAGCAGAGAGCACGATCGCGACAGCAGAGACGGCCGCAACAGCAGAGGCAGTCCCCACCGACAGGCAGGTGTATCTTTTGCAAGGGCCAGCACTCCGCCGGTACTTGTGAGCACAAGTGGGGTCGCTGTTACAGGTGTGGACAGCTTGGGCACATTCGAGCTACGTGCCCCACGGGGACGCTGCAACACCTACTTTAGCATTTGTTCCTACTAGTTCCCAGTTGCGACTGGGAGCTTCACCGACGGATCTCCAGGCAGACCGAGCTTCGCCTTCCCGCCCACTTGGTGAGGGACAGCCGCTGTCGAGCGGCCAGGTTCGCTTAGCGCTGGCGGAGGATTCTGCTATAGCTGACTGTCCGGCGGCAAGTATGATTTATTTCTGGCATTAGGATTCATACCTTATTTGATACCGAAGCATCGCATTCTTTTATTAGTAGATCATTGCATCATTACATGGGTTAGAGGTAGGACGGTTGCCACGTGCACGAGAGGTTAAGATTCCCGATCACACTTTGCACGTGGAGGAGTGTTGTTGGTCCTGCCCGATGCAGATCGAGTCCTGGATTATGCCAGCAGACCTGTTGGTCTTGAGACAGCTAAGGGACATTGATGTGGCTCTCGGGATGGATGGGCTGGCTTGGTATTTCGCGACGATAGATTGTGCCGCGAGGACTGTCACTTTTAGAGAGCCAGGCCAGGAGATGTTTGTGTACTGGGGATGTCAGAGTGCTTTCTTTGCCTCTATGGTTTCGACTTCCCGAGCGAGGCAGATGATCCGCTGTGGATGGGTAGCCTTTTTGGCTAGTGTAGTTGAGGAGCCTACGGCGGCGCCGGGACTCGGGGATATCCCTATTGTTCGCGAGTTCTCGGATGTTTTTTCACCCGAGTTGACTAGTATGCCGCTGGATAGGGAGATTGAGTTTTTGATTGACGTAGTCCCAGGAACTGCGCCAATCTCTAAGGCTCCTTACCGGATGGCACTGGCTGAGCTGCGAGAGCTAAAGGCGCAACTCCAGGATTTGATGGATAAGGGCTTTATTAGGCCGAGTGTGTCGCCTTGAGGAGCGCCGGTGCTATTCGTGAAGAAGAAGGATGGTTCACTTCGGCTTTGTGTGGATTACCGAGAATTGAATAAAATGACCATCAAGAACAAGCGCCCTTTGCCGCGCATTGATGATTTATTTGACCAGCTGCAAGGGTCTTGTGTCTTTTTGAAGATTGATCTGCAATCAGGTTACCACCAACTGAAGGTGAAGGCCGAGGATATCCCGAAGACGGCGTTAGGGCGTCCCACACGGACTACGTCGACAAGCTGCGAAAGATATGTAACAGGCCTAGCTCCGGAGTGGCACTCGAGGGGCGCGACCCCACCGAGGAAAGTATCCACGCATCTCTGTCGAGCTCAATATGGCTTATGCAGGCTATAGTCCAATCCACGATCAATCCGATCGACAATGTCCAACACACAACACTAACCTGTCACGCCCCGGGGTCGAAACTGCGACCCGAGCTCGCCAACAGATCCGCCGCCTATACAAAATCCCGCATAGGCGAAGCGTCCAGCCTGCAAGAAAAGGGACTACAGCTAAACAGATATTAGAGCTATAAAATACAACTGCAGTAAAGCTAAAATCCAACCATCTGTACAACTGAAAATAATGATACAATATCCATCTCCAAAATATGATCATATACAAAATCGTCTGATACAATAACCCAGAACTCAACAGGGAGGTAAACTGAAATAATACATCAGTGTACAGCCTCTCAGTACAAGTCAGATCCTCACAATACAATAGTCTCTCAAAAGTGAAAATAAAACTAGTCTACTGACTGTACTCAGGATCTCCAATGAAGGGGTACCGCTACTCTCCACAGACGGGTAGGGATCTAGCTCGCGACTCCCTCGCCTCGAACAGCAACCACAGAATCAGCAACACCCACTAAGACTCTGCAAAACAAGGGAGAGGAAAGAAAAATAAGGGGAAAAATCCCCAACGGGTGTGAGAACTATACCAAAAAGGAGTTCTCAGTGGGTACCGCCACCAGGCCCGACGGTCTGCCCACTAAGTCTACTAGAGGCATAAGATAACCATGCAGTAAAAACTGAACAAGAAAGCTGGAGATACTCTACAGCTACCATGCCTCTATCTAAATGCTCAAATAGGGAAAAACCAATAAAAGGTATGCAACCACTCGCACACGAGGTGCACAATCGACCCAATCGAGCTGACTGCCACATCTGGTCCAGTCAAGCCTGCGCCTCCCTAGTGTATCCACGTAGGGTGTCCAATCGAACTAACTCGCTATCGAATAGTGGCACCTGCAGGCTATAGTCGAAATCCACGCTCTCTCTCAGAATAGATAGACTCAAGATCCTCAACATCTCGCACAACGGTCGAAGTACTCTCAACGACATGGGACCACCATCAATCCAAACGGCTCCCAACAACACTAGCACTGGTCTAATCTCAGCTACCAGACTCCACTCAGCCCCCAGGCACGAGTGCAACAATAAAAGTATCTGTCCGAATAAACCCAATCAAATGAACCGGTATAAAACCCGGCCGGTACTGCCTGCTCTGTCATTAATCTCACGAACTTAGTATCTCCAACTATCCAACTGACCGGCACCCGTCATGGTATAAAGCCTACTCCGGAGTGGCATTCGAGGGGAGCGACCCACATGAGTAAAGTATCACTGTCACAGGTATCATAAGTATCATAATATAGCAGGACTGGATCACGACTCTGATCAAAGTGGGAAAATCCATCCACTAAAGAGAAACCCGATCCCCAATCTGATACAATAGTAAACAATAAGTGGGAAGCTCCATCCATTAAAGGAAATTTGATACCCAATCTGATGCACAAGTACATATCCGGTCAACCGCCCAATATCCGTGGTCGCCGCAATACCCCACAAACCCACAATCCGGTATAACCAATCCAACTCGACAATCTCGGCTACACTATTCCAAACCCCTGCTCGAACCCCAGCAACATGTATCACAAGTCTGACTAAAAAAGAAAAAAGAAACAAACATGGTTTCTCCTAAGTCAAGTCCCAGCATGATAGTGTAGCGATAAAAGATGGCCTATCTAGATGTCCATACAAGCATGCATTGTCCTCAAGAAAGATAAAAGGGAGTAAATCACATAATAGCTCCACAAGGGTATAACCACATGCCAAACTCACTAACCAACAATACCTGTCCACAATCCAGGTCCATCCTAAGTCATCAGAATGATACCCGCACATAGATATGTTATCCCACCCCATCGAGTAATAATATCTCATAAAGGCTATGTGCTAACATGGCATGCTAATAATCAAAAGAGCAATATTCCCTTAGGTAAGCTTTCCTTAATCATCATCAAGGATATATAGATCTTGCAAGTTCCCATAAGTCATAACATGAATAATTAACTTACAATTCCTTATACAATTATCATTCCTAAGTTTACCCCTCGACCACATACATTGTACCCTAAACATGCATGCATTCTATCAGATAGAATTAGAGAACTATCCACTGGTTCTGGAGACGAAGCAACCCACCTGAATCGCTTTCCGCAGGCAAAGCTGAAGTCGGTGAAGTACGCAGTCACTCACTATCAAAATCCACCGAAACTGCACCCTCGGTACTCAGTCGCACAAGCCTCTGCTCCAACCAACATCACAACCACAACACACTAATCAATACCCCACACACACCAAATAGCATTTGCTATTTTTACAATCCAGCAGAGAGATAGGGGATTTTCACCTACGTGCAGTCCTCCGAAAAATCCAGAAAAATAACGGTTGCAATCCACGTGAGGAGTAGATGCAAATTGAGTATTTATACACCTCGTTCTGACACCTGTAGGCCAAGAAACAATTAGAAAAACACGGTAAGCCAACTTCCTCACGAACACAAGCCTGTAGAAAAATAAGTCGCAAAGAAACTTAATTATCACCTTCGAAGAGTCCTCCAAAAATTCCAATAAAAATACGACCGCGTTTTTCTCGAAGTGTAGATGCCGATCGAGTCCTCATATGTCTCGTTCCGATGCCCATAGGCCGAAAAATCCCAACAATACTCCACCACTGTCCTATACCTCACAGCAGTACAATGGGGTCAAAAGATACCTCGGGAACCGTGCCAAAAACCCAAAACAGAGCAAAGTGATCAACATGGAAATCGAAGGAGTACCTCTCCTTAACGCGCTGCCGCAAAAATCAGCTCAAAATTCCATTGGGGTAGCTCAGGGGGCCTCGCGCACCGAAATGCAACGGTAGAAGCTAAAATGGAAGGAGCGTCGAAGTGCGCCGCGTCGCAGAAAACGCCGATGTCGCGACCTCCAAAAAATCCGGGAATCCTTCACAAGATGCAGCACTTGTAGAGGCCTTGGTTCCCATGCAACGTTCTTCCGATGAATCCACTGTTAGAACACCTAGAGTTGGTGTATCTGGCCCATGGTGCATCAATGGGATGCCACAGATGGACCCTGTGAGATATTATTAGCTGTGTTGGCCTTCGGCTAGGTTTGCCGAAATTTCTGAAAAGAATTAGGCCAAACAGAGGTCGGAAATGGATTCAGCACGGAAAAACGCTTGAAAACGGCTATTTGCTTGTTTGATTCTGAGTCCGGATGCCCAAAAACGGACTCCCGGAAGTTTTTAGTGGTTTTTGGTGCATGGGAGGGGCCGTAGACCGCCGGCATGCCACGTGGCGGCCTGTCATTGGCCGGTTTACGGCGCGCGGTCCACAGAGTAGCGCGGCTGGGTGCACAGACCCGGCGCAGGGACACGTGGCACCGCCTGATTGGCGGGCTCAGGGCGCGCGGTCTATCGGGTGAGCGCGGCGGTGCATGGACCAAGGCGGGGGACACGTGGCAGCCTCCGGTTGGTCGGTGCACGCGGCGCGGTCCACGAAATTCCAAAGCAGAATGCGTGGACCGGGTGTAGGGGACACGTGTCACCCTTTGATTCATGGGCGCAGCAGGCGCGGTGCACGGGAGGCGTGGCCGGCGCCTCGGGCTGCGTGCGCACGTGGGAGCCACGTCGCGCGACCGGCGCGTGCGGCGACCGGTCGGCGGGTCAACCGGCTGGACACGTGGCGCCCGCTCATTGGCGGGCGCCAACCGCCTTACTGTGCGGTGGGTGGACACGTGGCAGCCGGTGAGTGGCCCGCACAGCTGTTTGCTGTTCGGCGGGCCACGTGGCACACCTTGTGGTTTCGGGCGTGAACAGTGTTGGGCCGGCCCAACACTGTAGCCGCCCGAAACTTTCGGGCGCCCGAAAGTTGGGCCCGAAAGTCTTTGACTTCTCTTTTTTGGGCTTTTTCCGGGAAAGGCCTATAAATAGGCCTCTTGGACCTCATTTTTGAGGCTTTTCCCGAGTGATTCTTCCCAAGTGCCCTTCACAAAAGTTCTTCCTCTTCCTCTTATGCATCTTTCGGTGGAAGCTCAGAATTTTTGGAGACCGCGACGATGGCGATTTCTGCATCGTGGTGCGGAGCGACGATTTCCTGTTGGAGGCCCATTTTCGTCGCACTTCAGTCTGGGAGGTCTACAGAGCTACCCCAACGATATTTTTGGACGATTTCATGGCAGAGGTTTCACGAGAGGTATATCTACAAATTTCGTGTTGGTCACTTTTTCTGGATTTGAGCTTTTATTGGGGTTTTGGGTACGTTTTTAATCCCCTTTGCGGCTGATGGATTGTTTGGACAGCACCTACTTGTCGGATTTTTATCTCCACATCCGGACATCGGAATTCGACGTTTCAGGACTCTATCGACATCTACTCTTCGCGAGGATCGCCGTCATATTTTTATTGGAATTTTTAAAATTGATTTACAGGTGAAATTTTCGCATTAAAGGGACTGTTCACCACAGATTTTTGTAACTTGGAATTTTGTGGAATTAATGTGTAACTTTGGGATGGATTTTGTACCCAGGCTGTTTTGAGCACTGCTACTGTACTGTTGGCTTGGTGGATGTACTGATATATCTGTTTCTGGGAGTTCTCTGCTGTACGACTCCGGACAGTTAGCACGTTCAGGTGGGTGATTTTGCTTTCAAGATCTATGGACTGCGTGCTAATTCTATGTATGTAGGATCATGCATGTTAGAAATTGGACTAATAGCATGTGGAAACTGAATGTTAGTACTCTTGTATATCAGTTGATGAATCTTGTGATCTTATTGTGATTCCTACAACATGTTAATTATTGAAATTCTTGGAACTTGACCTAGCACCCCTGTCATATGTATCATGTTCAGCCAGACTGTAGAAAACTTCAACTTGGGCTAGGTTTCTTTATTGCTCTAGACATTCCCACATCACTTATTATACTTGTCATTCTGGACTTAGCTTTTCTCGCCCGGGTTGTGGGCTGGGAGGTCGGGTGGTTGTGGGATGCATTTGCACTCGTGTCTGGGGACCGAGTGGAGTTGATAGCAGTCTGTAGATCAGATTTCTTTGGGAGAGTGATAGTGATGGTAGATCTGGGTTCTTGGGAGCTGTCAGAGTGACAGTAAGTCTCAGTTGTGTGGATTCCAGCCAGTGAGTGAGACAGTGATTTGTTGGTTATAGCCGATCTTGTTGATCGAGGATTTGGATCATAGCCTGCATGAGCCACATTTGAGCTCGACAGAGATGCGCGGATACTTTGCTCGGTGGGGTCGCGCCCCTCGAGTGCCACTCCGGAGTTGGGCCTGATACTTCTATCGCGGCTTGTCGATGCAGTTGTCCCTCTGGCTGAGCCAGTTTTGGCAGTCACCGACACCGTCCCTCTGGCTGAGCCAGTTTTGGCAGTCATGGACGTCCTACGTAAGTCCGGTCCTTCGGGATGTAACGGCAGTAGGTAGGCGCAGGTTTGACTGGACCCGATGTGGCAGTCAGTTTAGATTGGGTGATCTGAGTGAGTGTTAGTTGTGGCATACTGTTCTTTCTGTTCCACTACTTGAGCATCTAGATAGAGGCATAGTAGCTGTAGACTTTATCTTTCCAGCTTTTCTTTACAGCACTGCATATGTTACTTTATGCTTCTAGTAGACTTAGTGGGCAGACCGTCGGGCTTGTTGGCGGCACCCACTGAGAACTACTGTGGGATGTAGTTCTCACACCCGTCGTGGTGTCTTTTCCCCAGGGACTTCTGCTCCGGTTCCTGCTGCTCCAGTTCCTGATCCAGCTCCTTCAGACCGAGGTAAGGGAGTCGCGAGATAGATCCCTTCCTGTCATCCTCAGAGTGAGAGTAGATGTACCCCTGTACTACTTTGGTGTGTGTTATGTCGAGTGACTTTTGTAGTGAGGTATCGAGTTGTACTTTTCTTTTCTGCTGTTCTGAGAGACTCTTGTATTTGGTGAGGATGGTTTGTATATATTTAGAGCTGTAGTTGTATTATCTTATCTTTTATTTCAGTTTTTACTGTTTCAGCTCTGATATCTGCTAGTGTAGATGTTTTTTTGCAGGTTAGTCGCTACGTCTATACGGGGCTTCCCGTATGGGCGGCGGATCTGTTGGCGAGCCCGGGGCGCAGTTTCGACCCCGGGGCGTGACAGCACTGGTAGAGGATGAAGTCTCCTGTAGAAGCCTCTGTGAGAAACCGGTCAGAAAACCCCGCAACGAAGCAGTACTGGGCCTATTTATAGGCCCAGCCCAACAAATCCAAAAATACCAGATTTGTCCCGGGATTCGGGCGCTCGGACCACATTCGGGCGCCAGAATCCCCCACGGGGTCCCCCTGCGATAAGCGCCCGAAATGCTGCCGTTGCGCCACGTCACCCCAAAACAGGCAACAGTAAAGCGGGCCTCCCAAGCAGCGCCGCATGGCCCTGCACAGTGCGCGCGGTGGTTAGCGCTAGCCAACCACGCACCGACACGTGGCGCGCCTACGCGCGGGAACCCGCGCGTCAACGGCTCGGTCGCCGTGCCCACGTGTGCCTGCGCCCGCCGCCTGCCACCCTGCCTGGTACGCAGCCCGAGGCGCCCACACAAGCTTCCGTGGACCGCGCCTAATGCGCCAACAACTCCTCTGCTGCCACGTGTACACAGCAGGCCAATGGGAAGACGCCACGTCGCACGCCGCCCGCTCCCGTGGGCCGAGCCCACTGCGCCGCGACCCCCACTCCGCCACGTGGCGTACGGCACCAACAGGAAGCCTCCACGTGGCACTCTCCTCGGTCCACCGGTCCACCGTGCACCCAAAAACACTGAAATCTTCCGGGTGTCCGTTTTCGGGCGTCCGGACTCAGAAAAATACAACCAAGTAGTCGATTTCCATCGTTTTTCCGCGCTGAATCCAAATCTAATGTCCGTTTCGTGCAAAACCACCTCTAAAATTCGACGGGGCATCCGAATGCACTCGTGATCCATTTTACACACTGATTCCAACAATTGTGTCCAATAGGCGCACAAACACCGCCGCCACACCACATAGGCCTCCATAAGCTGCTGATGTAATAGTAATCCTTACGTGGGGATTCGGGTCCTCACACTAACCACATCTGTCGGAATCACTCAACGGCTCGGGACTACCGTCCCCAAACGGCTCCCAAAATAAAACACCCAACTCACAGACGAGAAGGAACTAACTGACACAACAAGGGTCCGAGAATCCCGAAAGGTCGGTGCCTAGAACCCGAATCAAACAAGAACAGGTTCCAAGCTCAACCTTTCAAAGTTTTCGATCCACGGGGAAATCAGCTCTCTCAGGTAAAACATCCGGAGGGAAACAATCAGGGTCCGAAAGTTCCAGGAAACTAGCACCTACAACCTTATCAAACAAGAACAAGTTCTAGGCACAATCCCCGTAGCTTTCGTCCCAAAATAAGAAAACGGCCCCAAGAACCCAGATCATTCAAACCCTTTCGGGTGGGAAAGTTTGTAAGAAGAAATGACAATTATTTCTGAAAACCATTTTGATTTGAGAAGCCCAATTTAATGAATTTTAGTTCTTTAAAAAAATTAGTTAAAATAAGTTTTATATTTCCAAACCCCAAAAGGCTAATGCTTTCACCCTATCAAACAAGAACAGGTTCCGGCGACCCTTAGAAATTCGGAAGGAAAATTTTTGTTTACTGAAATTATGTGTGTCCAAAAATAGTCCGGGTTCAAGGTCCTACAATCATTAACTCAACACTACTACAAACACATTGCTAATGACACTGGTCGGAAAATACACGACAACCCGGGACCACCGTTTACCCAATGGCTCCCAACACTGGCACAACACTATCCACAGTTACCAGACTCCACTCGGCCCCCAGGCAGAGTGCAACATGCATCCCACACTATCTCGACTACTCGGCCCACTACCCGGGCGAGAAAAAACTCTATGTTCAGGAAAAAGGAATGCAAGAGGTGGAAACTAGAACATAAAAGAACCTAGCCCAAGTGAGAGTTTTCTAGCAGTCTGGTTGAATACATGCAATCATGTGTTAGGGTGCTAGTCAAAGTCCAATAACTCTATAACATCAATAATGTTACGGAATTTGAGTTGGCGTATTTCGTGAATGTATTAAGTCTTGAAGATTGAAGTTGAAGAAACTTTGGATCATATACCTCAATCTCAAGAAAGAAGAATTCAAAAGGATCAGGTACGTTTAACTAAAGAATTTTGATGATCCGAATACTTCTTATAGTGTAGAAACACCTGGAAGAGGTTTTATTTGCTTAATCATCAAAAACTGAACATGGGAGATGTTCAGGATCCGGATCGTGGCTTGCAATTCGGATCCCGAAGGGTGTTCGTTCATACACTGGTTCAATCCGGATCGCAGCATTCCATGATCCGGATCCCGAACATAGTTTTACCTGTTTGCTTGAACGATCCGGATCAGGAATTGCAATCCGGATCCCGAACATTGTGTTTTGGTAAAACTGTATGAACGATCCGGATCGTGGACTACGATCCGGATCCCGAACAAGCAATTTTCTGGAAACCGTCATTTGTGCTTCTGCAATCCGGATCGTCAAATCCAATCCGGATCGCCGTCGGTAAAACTTTCCAGAAAAGGCTGTTTTTGATCCGAATATTCTTCCTAGGGTTTCTAACCTATAAATAGCCCTTATTCATTTCTAGGGTATCCGCATCGGCATCCATCGAAAAAAAAAAAATAGCCGAAAAGAAAAATCCACATATAGAGAAGAAAGGAAATCAATAGATTTATTCTATGTTTCTTCATCTATATTGATTGATTTGATTCTAGGTTTTCCATACTCACATTTTGAGTAGAATCAAATCAATGAATACTTAGATGGTATTTCCGATCTATCTTTAATCTAAGTATTCGGCGGATCATCACCACCCAAACAAACAACGATTTACCCCAAAATCGGCGCGTGGACTCGCGTGGCCTTGTGGATTCAAGGTGCAACCGCTCTCGTGGATTCGGAGCGAGGTACGTTCGTGGATTCGAAGCGTGCCATTGGGTGAAGACCGTGGATTCGGTTGGACGTCGTGGACTCGACGTTGGACGCTGTGGATTCAGCGTTGGGCGCGGATCGTGGATTCGAGAAGCGTCGTGGAGCGAGCGGGAAGATCTACTAGGAGCGTATGGTAAAAGGTTGAGTCGTCTGTGAGTACGTTATATCACCTTGTACGTGTGTTAATTCTAGTGGATTTCGCCGTGTTATCGGTCCCGTGGTTTTTTACTCCGGTTTGGAGTTTTTCCACGTAAAAATCTTGCGTGTTCTTTTATTTTTCCGCATTGGGTTTTATTGCGCAATGATTTTTTGAGTGTTTATTGTTTACACCTATTCACCCCCCTCTAGGTGTTTTTTCCCCTATTTAGATCCATTACCTATAACCCAACAAGTGGTATCAGAGCGGGAATAGGGTTGTAAACAATGGTTGAAGGTGGAAACATCAATCGACCCCCTTTCTTTGATGGAACAAATTATGCGTACTGGAAAGTACGGATGAAAGCCTTTTTAATTTCCATCGACGAAAGGGTGTGGCAATCAATTGAATTAGGATGGTCTAATCCAACTGAAATTTTAGATGATGTTCGCACCTTAAAACCTAGGTCGAAATGGACCAAGGAAGAGATAGACTTATCTTCTTACAATGGCAAAGGAATTAATGCTCTATTTAATGCTTTGTCACAAACTGAGTTCTCTCGCGTCTCGGCATGTGAGACTGCGAAAGAAATCTGGGATGTTCTTCAAGTTACGCATGAGGGAACTAACCTAGTGAAGATTCAGAAACTGCAAATGCTCACGAGCAAGTTTGACTCTATCTCTATGGCAGAGAATGAATCTTTCACTGACTATTACACACGATTGCAAGACATCGTAAACTCATGTGCTAACTTGGGAGAGAAGATTCCAGAATTTAAAGTTGTAAGAAAAATTCTAAGAACTCTTCCTGAACGATTTCGCCCGAAGGTCGCAGCCATTGAAACAATTAAACACCCGGACGAAATGCGTGTAGAAGAATTAGTAGGTGCTTTACAAACTTATGAAATGACATTTCCTACTAACTATTCTTCTGGAAAGGCATCCTCTTCTAAGTCTTCAGGTTACGCATTGAAATCAACTAAAGAAGAAGACGCGGATTCATCCTCCTCGGACGACGACGAGAACCTTTCTATGGAGGACTTTGAGAAGCAGCTCGCTCTCTTGACAAGGAAGTTTCGCCGCAACTTTCGAAGGGGAAATTCAAGCAAAACTCCATCCTTCGGAAAGTCGAAGAAAGGCAAGGGTTCTTCAAGCTACAAGTCAAGAAAGCAAGAGAACTTCTCAAAGGATAAGAAAAGTTCTGAGGGACAAGTTCAGTGCTTCAAATGTCGAGGCTACGGCCACATTGCAACGGAATGTCCCAACAAGAATCCGGCAAAGAAGAAAGCGATGCAAGTCGTTACTTGGGATGACAACTCCACGTCAAATGAGTCATCCTCAAGTGATGAAGAAGACAACGCGACAGCTTTCCACGCGTCCACTACATCTTCACCCTTCATGTGCTTAATGGCAAGTACATCCGATTCACTGTCCAACTCCACTGTTGAAAAGATTGCAACGGACGATGAATCAGATGATTCGGAAGGTGAAGATTTTGCTCTAGCCTACCACAGCTTTTGAGGGATTCAAAGAAACTGGCTAAGCAAAACAAGGGGTTGAAAGGGAGATTGCAGGATCTCGAAGAAGAAGTAAAAAGGGTAACCTCTCTCTCAACCGATCTTGAAGTGGAAAGGGATAATCTGATTAAAACAAATGTTTCCCTTCAAGAGTCCAATGAGCAACTCGAGAAGAATTATATGGATATGGTGAACAAAGCGAATTACTTCTTGAAGCTCAACGGCGAGGCTCGACAGGAAAAATTGGAAATGACGGAGACCATACGCCAACTGAAGGATGACTTAAAGAGATTTTCTTCTGGAAGGAGTAAGTTGGACAGACTTCTTGGTCTTGGTCAAAGAAATAAGTTCGGCCTCGGATACACTCAAACTGGAGACATTCCAAGTTCGAGTGGGACAGTATTTGTGCCTCAGTCGGTATCTCCTCCTCCGACACCGGAATTCACGACAAGCAACGACAACAACCTACTACATCCTCCTCGGAATCGACAAGAACTAAGGTATGTTTTCGTTGTGGCATTTCAGGGCACATAAGGAGAAATTGCAAGACGGAAGCCAAACGCACACCTCAAGCACCTCTTGCAATGACTACCAAAAAGGCTATTCCTCGAAAATCAACTGCAATTCATTGAAGGAAAAGAGCCTTGGTAGTACACCGCTCAAGACGACATCATCAAGGAGCAGCAATTCTTCAAGCAAGACGCTCTCACCTAGGAAATCAACTTCACGATCATTACCGACGCACTCCAAAAAGGTTTGGGTGCGCAAAGGTGAAATTTTCCCTTGTCTTGCTACCAATGTTTCCTTGCATGCATATGATAGTTCGTCTTGGTACCTGGATAGCGGGTGTTCCCGTCATATGACCGGCGATAAAAACTGTTTTCAAACATTTGAGAAAAACTCCGGAGGACTTGTTGTTTTCGGAGATGGTCGGTCTTCCAAAATTGTTGGAAAGGGAACGGTAGCTATTCCAGATGGCCCGGTTCTAGATAATGTGTTATTTGTTCATGGCCTTAAGACTAACCTCATAAGCATAAGTCAACTTTGTGATAGTGGTTATTCAGTTAATTTTTCATCTGATAAATGCACTGTAACTGACATGAACCATGCTTTCTTTTTAAAGGGGGTTAGATCAGAAAACAATTGTTATGTAGTTCCTACTAAGATTTCTGAAAAATGTAACCTAGCATCTTTGAAAAATGAAACACTTTGGCATGAAAGGCTAGGTCACATAAACTTTAAGGAACTTGCTAGAATTTCGAACAAAGATGTGGTCAAGGGGGTTCCGAAACTTTCTTTTGAACAAAACCTTGTGTGTGGCGGTTGCCAAAAGGGAAAACAGTCTAGGACTGCACACAAGAACTTGAACCACATAGGTACAAAACGGCCTTTGGAACTTTTGCATATGGACTTAATGGGGCCAACTCGTCAACCATCTCTGGGAGGTAAATGGTATATTTTCTTATTGGTTGATGATTTTCTAGATATACTTGGGTAGCATTCTTAAAAGAAAAAGCTGATACCTTTGATTCTTTTCTCGAAATCTGCAATCGTATTATGATTGAAAAGAATGATAGGATTACTCGAGTTAGGAGTGATAGAGGTGGGGAATTCATAAATTCCAAATTCATTGATTTTTGCACTTCTAATGGCATTAAACATGAATTCTCCGCACCTTACACACCTCAACAAAATGGTGTAGTCGAGCGCAAAAACAGGGTCGTACAGGAAATGGCACGTGTTATGCTTCACAGCCGGAACTTACCTTTTTATTTTTGGGCTGAAGCGGTGAACACTGCTGTTTATGTTATTAATCGCGTGTATTTGCGCCCGGGGACATTGAATACACCATATGAACTTTGGTTTTGTAGAAAACCTAACATCAAATATTTTCGCATCTTTGGGAGTCGGTGTTTTATTTTACGTGATCGTGAGAATCTTGGAAAATTTGACTCTCGAAGTGACGAAGGGATTTTCTTAGGTTATTCTACAAACAGCAGAGCATATCGAGTTTTTAACTTAGAATCTAAGACGATCGTAGAATCGATAAATGTTAAGGTAGATGAAGCTTTTCACTTTGAATCTGAAAAATCTACCCTCGATATCTCTCTTGATGATGATACACCTGCTAATGCATCTTCTTCTAACAATTCTTTCGATAATAATGATGCATCTAACGGTTCTTCAAGTTATCTGATGTGCAGGAATCATCTCGTGTACCTCCGTCTACTCCTCTACCTCAAACGTTACGCATCTCCAAGGATCACCCTGAATCGAACATCATTGGAGATCCACAAGAAGGAGTTAGAACACGGAGACAATTGGTTTGCGGATTTGCATGCTATGTATCTCAAATCGAACCAAGGAATGTTGATGAAGCTCTCCAAGATGATTACTGGATTAAAGCAATGCAGGAAGAGCTCCATCAATTCGAGCGAAACAAAGTCTGGGAATTAACGAAGCCTCCGAAGCAACACAATGTGATAGGTACCAAATGGATCTTCAAGAACAAGAAAAATGAAGAAGGTACTATCATCAGGAACAAAGCAAGGTTAGTTGCTCAAGGCTACTCTCAAGTAGAAGGTATAGACTTTGATGAAACTTTCGCCCCTGTAGCTAGACTCGAGTCCATTCGTATATTGTTTGCGATTGCTTGTCATTTTAAAATCAAATTATTTCAAATGGACGTTAAGAGCGCCTTTTTAAATGGGTTTTTAAATGAGGAAGTTTATGTGGCTCAACCGAAAGGTTTTGTGGATCATAAACTACCTAACCATGTTTTTCGTCTGAAAAAGGCTCTTTACGGTCTGAAACAAGCACCGCGAGCATGGTACGAAAGGTTGACAAAGCACCTTTTGGAAAAGGGCTACACTCGAGGGGGAGCTGACAGGACTCTCTTTGTGAAGCATTATCAAAACAATTTCATAGTTGCTCAAATCTATGTCGATGACATTGTTTTTGGAGCAACAAGAGATAATGATGCTTCTAAATTCGCGGAGACCATGGAAAGCGAATTTGAGATGTCCATGATGGGCGAATTGAATTATTTTCTTGGATTACAAGTTAAACAAAACGATGAAGGAATTCACTTGTGTCAATCCAAGTATGCACTGGAGTTGGTCAAAAAGTTTGATCTTGAAAATTCTAAGGATTTTCCGACTCCAATGGGAACTAGCCATAAGGGACTTGGAAGTGAATCACATAGTGAGAATGTAGACGAGAAACTGTATCGCAGTATGATTGGAAGTCTACTATATCTCACGGCTAGTCGCCCGGATATATCCTTCAGTGTTGGGATTTGTGCGAGATATCAATCAGCACCGAAGGAGGTTCACCTGAAAGCGGTGAAACGGATCATCCGGTATATCAAAGGTACAATCAATTTCGGAATTTGGTATCCTATGGGAACGACTTTGGATATTGTTGGATACTCAGATGCCGATTGGGCTGGATCAGTGGATGACCGGAAAAGCACGAGTGGTGCATGCTTCTATCTTGGCCATTGCCTTGTTGCATGGCACAGTAAAAAGCAGAATTGCATAGCACTCTCGACTGCCGAAGCGGAGTACATTTCTGCAGGAAGTTGTTCAACCCAATTGATTTGGATGAAAAGCGTGTTGAGCGATTTCCGGATTTCAACATCTTCGGTAACCATTTTATGTGACAACACTAGTGCTATTAACATTTCAAAAACCCTGTGTTGCACTCTAGAACAAAACATATTGAACTTAGATATCATTTTCTTAGAGAGCTAGTTGAATCAAACATTCTTCAACTGTCATATATTTCAACTGAGGATCAATTAGCTGATATCTTAACAAAACCTTTGGATCAAAAACGTTTTATTCACTTGCGTAAAGCAATTGGCATGCTTTCCTTGAAATAAACTCTTTTGAAACCTTTGCTTAGGTTAGGTTTTGTTTTTGTTTTTGTTTTGTTCTTTATCTATGTTTTGTACATAGGACATTAATTGAGCATAAATCATAATTGACTTTAATTGCATCCTTTTATGCATTTAGAAATTTATTATGCTTTGATGTCATAATATTTCAATGTTGCAATGATCATTTACGTTAATTAAACCATCTTTTAAGTGATCAAAGTCAATTTCTCTCTCAATGATCTCTTGGTATAGTCATTATCATATTTGATTGCTTAGTCGAGTATGAATTCGAGATCAATGGTTTGGTTGAATACCTTATATATTAAATAATTGATAGCCAATTGAGGGGGAGTCAATGAAATGTAAAATGCTCAAAAGATGTGGAAAGAGTTACATCCCAATGAGGAGTGTGAAAACTACCACCACATGGAGAAAAGAAAGAAAAAGATACTCCATGAATGAAAAGCAAATTTTGTTTTGAAAATTGTTGATGAAATTCATATTGAAATACTTGACTCAGTCGTATTTCATGGTTGGTATAAGGTGGGATTTTTAGTAAAAGATGCTCAAAGAGCCACTCCTTCAACAGATTGTCTAGATATATTATCTAACTTATCTGGGATTTCAAACATCTATTGATCTTGGTATTTCATTTTCTTTACCAAAATTGATGATTTGATAAAGGCATTACACATAAGATCAGGATAGATGTAATTGAAGTTGTTCAACTTTAAGTGTTTTAACTTTCGTAAATTTTCGTTTCATTTTTGGATATTTTTGATAGATTTTGCATAATCTATTTCTTGTTGTATGAAACGATGTCTTTTGTTTAAAGTTGACATGGTAAAGTGCTTACATACTTTTTCTGGATTTTATTGAATTTTTCTGAATTTTTCTGGAGAAAAAGTTGAAGCCGATCCGGATCGGGGTAAGTGATCCGGATCCCGAACGCAGGATTTTTCCTGCGGGTAGCCGATCCGGATCACATTCTCGATCCGATCCGGATCACGGCTAGGGTTTTTATAAGAACAAAGAGGATTTGATTTCTTTTACCCTAATCTTTTGTTCTAAAATCTCTAGAGCTTCTCTCTCTAGATTTCTTGCTTCTTGGAGCTTCCAAACTCAAAGTTCTTCGGATTCAAGTAAGTTTTATTGATCAAAACTCGGTTTTTACAGTTTTTCTTCAAACGTGAGTTGAAAATTGGAATTTTTTCGTTTGTGAATGGTTTTTGATCAAATTTCTTTTGAAATAAGAACTCTGGGTCAATTAGTTTTGCTTTTATGCTGGTTTTTCTCAAGATAAACGAGTTTTTAGGCTTCGATTTCTAAAAATTCTGTTTTAGGGCATAAAAGAGGAATTTTTGAAAATCATGGAATTGATCTATTTTTAAATTCTTTTTGGAAAACTAATTTGATTCTTGGCTTCTCTACATGATTATGATTGTCTAGGTACAATTTTTCAAATTTTTCAAAATTGACGATTTTTCATGTGTTCTTGAGTTGGTTTCACAGGACACTTCTTAAACTCAAAGCACTCACGTCAATGGCACTCTCCTGGTTGATCTTGCTACTGGTTACGATGGTACTTACACGAGCAACCAACAAACTAAAACGAGCCAAGAAACTCCAACGAAAGGGTGAAGTGGAAGTTATAAGTGACACAGAACTTGAAGAAAACCTTGATGAAGTACACTGGGATATGTTGACAGATGATAGATGAATCAACAATTGTGAAGTCACTTCACAAATTGCCTCATGTTATTGGAAAGAAACCTTGTGACGGCACCTCGGCTTCAACACCTCGACAAGAACACGGCACGGATGATGAAGCATCATTGACTTCGATCTTCAAGTTGCAACAACAACTTTCCGTCAAGCAGGAACATATTTTGAAGGAACAACAAAGGATTGCCAATGAGCTTGAGATAACGACAGCAGCTCACATTACCATCACGAAGAAGATAAATTCAATGGACAAGCGGATGCGAAAGATACTGTCTAACATGGGTTGCACAAATTCTGACGACTCCAATTCTGCCGACTGACCATTTTTAACTCGTTTTCTTTTCTTTTGTGCAGGATTTTAGTTTTTAGTCTTTTTGTGCTAACTTTTAGTTTAGTTCTCAATTTGTGCATATTGATAGAACTTTTTTTTAACTCTCCTTACATATTGTAGCTCTTGCTACGTTTTGGCTTTGTTTTGTGACAAAAAGGGGGAGAGAGAGTTAGAGAGAACTCTGAACAATGAAACAATGATCTTTGTGAATATCAAGGTAAGTATGACTTCAACTCAACTTTGGTTTTTTATTGTTGATTGGTGCATGCTCCTACTAACTATTCGACTAACTATTTGGGCATGTAATATGACTAACAAGTTGATGTTGGACTAACATACTTTGACATTTGGTTTTTGAATGCTTAGAAGATATGTTGGTTTTAACTATGATTCTCTTACATATCTGAATTTTTCAAATGTCATGATGAGAATAAACTCTATCTCTGTATTTGGTTTTGTATGTTTCAATTCTTGAGGTATCTAACGATTTCTTTTGTCAAGAATGATTTCTGTGTGCAGAGATTACAGATGTCTAAGTCTAGAGTCTGTCTTAGGAGTTTATCTCATGTTTTTAATTTCTGGATCTCTTTTGTAAATTTTTGTTGTATGGTGATAGCAACAAAAATATCTTTTTGAATTTTCTTTTGTGGATTTGTGTTTTGTCACGAAACCGCCAAAGGGGGAGATTGTTACGGAATTTGAGTTGGCGTATTTCGTGAATGTATTAAGTCTTGAAGATTGAAGATGAAGAAACTTTGGATCATATACCTCAATCTCAAGAAAGAAGAATTCAAAAGGATCAGGTACGTTTAACTAAAGAATTTTGATGATCCGAATACTTCTTATAGTGTAGAAACACCTGGAAGAGGTTTTAATTGCTTAAACATCAAAAACTGGACATGGGACATGTTCAGGATCCGGATCGTGGCTTGCAATCCGGATCCCGAAGGGTGTTCGTTCATACACTGGTTCAATCCGGATCGCAGCATTCCATGATCCGGATCCCGAACATAGTTTTACCTGTTTGCTTGAACGATCCGGATCAGGAATTGCAATCCGGATCCCGAACATTGTGTTTTGGTAAAACTGTATGAACGATCCGGATCGTGGACTACGATCCGGATCCCGAACAGGCAATTTTCTGGAAACCGTCATTTGTGCTTCTGCAATCCGGATCGTCAAATCCAATCCGGATCGCCGTCGGTAAAACTTTCCAGAAAAGGCTGTTTTTGATCCGAATATTCTTCCTAGGGTTTCTAACCTATAAATAGCCCTATATTCATTTCTAGGGCATCCGCATCGGCGATCATTACAGAAAAAAAATAGCCGAAAGAAAAATCCACATATAGAGAAGAAAGGAAATCAATAGATTTATTCTATGTTTCTTCATCTATATTGATTGATTTGATTCTAGGTTTTCCATACTCACATTTTGAGTAGAATCAAATCAATGAATACTTAGATGGTATTTCCGATCTATCTTTAATCTAAGTATTCGGCGGATCATCACCACCCAAACAAACAACGATTTACCCCAAAATCGGCGCGTGGACTCGCGTGGCCTTGTGGATTCAAGGTGCAACCGCTCTCGTGGATTCGGAGCGAGGTACGTTCGTGGATTCGAAGCGTGCCACTGGGTGAAGACCGAAGATTCGGTTGGACGTCGTGGACTCGACGTTGGACGCTGTGGATTCAGCGTTGGGCGCGGATCGTGGATTCGAGAAGCGTCGTGGAGCGAGCGGGAAGATCTACTAGGAGCGTATGAAAAAGGTTGAGTCGTCTGTGAGTACGGTATATCACCTTGTACGTGTGTTAATTCTAGTGGATTTCGCCGTGTTATTGGTCCCGTGGTTTTTTACTCCGGTTTGGAGTTTTTCCACGTAAAAATCTTGCGTGTTCTTTTATTTTTCCGCATTGGGTTTATTTGCGCAATGATTTTTTGAGTGTTTATTGTTTACACCTATTCACCCCCCTCTAGGTGTTTTTTCCCCTATTTAGATCCATTACTTATAACCCAACAAATAATAGCACCTATTCTTGCATGCTGAAATCTACAACACTAGAATTAGAAGAAAGTCCGCAGATTTGGAGGAAAATCCAACACACCTCGGTTGGCCACCAATTGCTTGTAGACACTTACAATTGGGCTCCCGCAAAAACATGCTCTCCTTCGAAACAGAAAGGGCAACGGCGCCCGCCACGCCCGAATGGTACACCCCAAAATATCCGGGGGTAAATTTGCGCGGCAAACGACACCTCCAACAACGGTCCCTAACAAGGACCACGGCACAGAGTTCAAAGACAAAAACCCCGAAAACAAAATTTAAGAACTGTGCCGAAAAACACAGCAAAACACCCGGCGAAACCTACCTTAACGCCGGTGCGTCGTCAAACTGGCGCCCGCACGTCCGCCTAGCTCATTAGAATGTTAAGGATGTTTGTATTGACGTATTTCGTGAAGTGTTTTGAGTCTTGAAGATTGAAGTTGAAGACTTGAAAATCACATACATCAATCTTAAGAAGAATGGATTCAAAATGATCAGGTACGTTAAATTAAATATTTTTGATTATTTGAATACATTCCTATAGTTTAGAAACACTTGGAATAATTTTCATTGCATAAAAATCAAAACTGGATATTTTATATGTTCTGGATCCGGATCAGCCACATCTAGTCCGGACCCCGAACATGGTTGGGTTCATACGAAATTCCAGTCCGGATCAACCCCTATCCAGTTTGGACCCCGAATATTGTTTTTGATAAAACACATGAATCAGTTCGGATCAGAAAAATCCAGTCCGAACCCCCAACCTATTTTTTCAGGAAATTTTCTGAAAAAAGACGATAGTCCGGATCAGCTTAATCCAGTACGGACCGCCGTGCGGAAAAAAATATGTTAAGTCAGTTTTTAATTCTTATCTCTTTCCAAAATATTTCTAACCTATAAATAAACCCTAATATCATCGTTTAGGATATTCCGAAGGTTCCTAAAATTTCTAATAATCCAAAAAACGGAATCAAAGGTAATCCACGTATAGAGAAGAAAAGATAAACACCGTTTTATTTTTAGGTTTTTTTCTCTATATTTATCGATTTGATTCCAGATTTTTTCAATGTATTTTCTTTCGAAGAATCAAATCGATGAATACTTAGATGGTGTTTTCCTTGTCTATCTATATTATCTAAGTATTCAAATATCATCACCACAAATAAACAAAAATAATAATTTTCGAAAGGGCAATCGGCACGTGGATTCGCGTGGCCTTGTGGATTCAATGTGCTATCGCTTTCGTGGATTCGGAGCGAGGTACGATCATGTGATCGATTCCTACCAAAATTGGTGAAGACCGTGGATTCGGTTGGACTTCGTGGATTCGAAGTTGGACGCAAATCATGGATTCGAGGCGCGTTGTGGAGCGAGCGGAGAAGATCTACTCGGAGCATATGGAAAAGGTTGAGTCGTAGTGTTAGTTATATCACCTTGTACGTGTTTAATTGTGATGACCTGGATCTCTGTGAAGGTATTGCGGAATGAATGGTGGCCTCTGGAGGCCTATGATGTGTGTTGGAGATGGTTGCGCGCAAATCGGATCTCAGGATTGGACCCAGCGCGAAATTTGGATTAAGATTGCTTATCCGGATCCCTTTGACAAATTTTAGAATTGGAATTTGGCAAAACGGACATCGGATTTTGACTCAGCGCGCGAAAACGATGAAAACGGGCTATTTACTTGTATTTTTCGGAGCTCGGATGCTGAAACACGGATTTCGAGGCAAGAATTACTGTTCCAGCGGCAGGTGCAGCGCTGGCAGGTGGCGGATCACGGGACTTCGTGCACCGGGACCAGCGAGCGCGGCGCTTGGACACGTGGCGGGCTACAATTCGTTGGGCGGCGGTGCGGGAATCGAGGCGGCAATCGCGCCAGGCGCGGCGCACGGTAGACCGCGCATGCCATGTGTCGCCCGCCCATTGGCGGGCGTAGCGACCCGGCTGGCCCGCCGTGAACCGCGGCCCATGATTCCCGCCGTGGACCATGCTGCCGCGTGGCGCGTCGTGATTGGCGGGCGCGCGTGCACCGCGCGGGGCGCGGAGCGGGCCACGTGGCGCGTTGTGGGTGATTCGGGCGCACACAGTATTGGGCAGGGCCGGATTCGGGCGCCCGATTCCTGCGCCCGAATCCGGATCCTCCTCTAGTGTGGACTTGGGCTATAAATAGCCCATTTGGGCTTCGTTTTTAGGCTTTTCCTCCGAGCTTCTGAGCCCATCTTCGGCAAGGAGCGTCATTTGCGAGTCTTCTTTGATATTTGTGATCCCATAGATTTTTGGTAGTCGTGCCATCTGCGTTCTTCTCGACATCGCGAGCTTCGACGCGCCTTCGATACCTAGCTTTTTCGTCGATGCTTCTTCCGCAGGCTCCCTAGGGCTGACAGGAGGGAGTTTTTGGCCGATTTTCATAGCATCGGTTTCACGAGAGGTAGATCTTCGTTTTTTGTGTTTTCCGCTTCTCTCAGTTTTGGGCTTTTATTGGGGTATTCGGAGCATTTTTGACCCCTTTGTTGCTGCTGGTTTTCCTGGACAGCAGAGCTTGTTCGATTTTTATCTCCGCTCTCGGTTATCGGATTTCGGCTTATGAGGACTCGATCGACAACTACGCTTCATGAGGATTGCAGCCATATTTTTATTGGAATTTTTGGAGATCATCCCACAGGTGATATTGTCTTCTTTCGAACTGATCTTTCCGCAGATTTGTGATCGATGGGGGATTTTTGCTTACCGCGATGTTTGGACTGTATCTTTATGCCCAGGAGGAGTTTTCTGGTGTTTTTGCGCTCGTTGGAATCGTGGGAACCTGAGGATTATCCACGTTCAGTTTGGACCTTGGATCGACGCGCGCATTCAGGTAGGTTGCTTCATCTCCAAAGCCGGTGGACAGTTCTCTAATTCTATTGAATAGTAAGCATGCATGATTGTGGGATGTGTTAGGAAGCATGTTAGAGAGAGAGATGATATTTTCTTGTGTCGTTATTGAGATCATGTCTGTTAATGCTTCCTCTTTGTGTTAATAAATGCTAGTATTGGAACTTGGACCTAGCACCCTGTCATATGTTTGCATGTGTAAACCAGACTAGTAGAGAACTCTCACTTGGGCTAGGTTCATTTATGCTTTAGACATCCACACTTTACATTCTATTCCTGGACATAGTGTTTTTCTCGCCCGGGTAGTGGGCCGAGTGGTCGGGATTTATTTTAGTGTAGGATGCATGTTATACTCGTTCTTGGGGGCCGAGTGGAGTTTGGTAGATGTAGCTAGTCTTGTACCAGTAGTGGGAGCCGTTTGGATAAACGGTGGTCCCGGGTTATCGAGTTCTCCAATTTATTTGTCGTCAATGTTTACGTGGCAGTGGTGTTCCGGTGATAGTAGGACCTTGAATCCAGAATCTTTTTGGACACACATGATTTCAGTAAACCAATATTTTTCCTTCCAAATGTCGAAGGATCGCTGGAGTCTGTTCTTGTCTGATTGGGCGAAGGCATTAGCCCTTTAGGGTTTGGGAATAAAACTTGTTTTCTAACTTATTTTCCTAAGAGAGGTAAAAATCATTAAAATGGATTTTCTCAAATCAAGATGGTTTTATAAAAAGGAACTACTTTTAGTCCTCACCCCGAGGGGGGTTCGAGTGAAAATGGTTTTTAGTAATAAATGTCATATTTTCCTGTAAACTTCCTCACCCGGGAGAGTTCGGGTGATCTGGATTCTAAGGGCTGTCTTTTTCTTTGGGTCGAGAACAATAAGAGGCTATGCCTAGAGCCTGTTCTTGTTTGATTTAGGTTGTAGGTTCTAGTCTTTCGGGGTTTTCGGACCCTTCATTGTCGTCGGCTGTGGAGTATACCCAGTTAGTGAGTTTGCATGTTGAGTTGATGTCCTATTTGGGGAGCCGTTAGGTTGACGGCGGTCTTGGCTGTCGAGTGTTTCCAGCCTGTGAGTTAGAGATGTGATATGTGTTAGTTATATGCCCTATAAGCCAATCGGTGACACAACTATAGGGTTTGTATCTTTATATCTTTCATTAAATTAATAAACTGGCATTTATTCATTCATATTATTGTCAAGTATATATATATATATGAATCGTCCTTAAAATTAATGGTAAAAGAATCATATTCCTAAGATGTTAGGAATTTAAGACATGTATTCTTTTGTAATTAATTATTAAATGCTCCTGATCATAGGATTATCACGAGGGCGGTGATAAATCCGGTAAGGTCAGTGTATATTGTGCTTTCCTTATGGGATGACGAGTCTTAAGTCATTAGTGTGGTGACACTAGAGCAAGTATACAGGTGAATGTTGGAGAACATTTTCACTGAGCGTGACCAATCATGAACAATCACATGGATATCTACTCACTCGTCAGTGAATTGTTCCATACTGTAGTGGTGTGAGTTATCCTTTGACCTGAGGCACCACAGTTATCTTACGTATGGGTTATTGTATTTTTGACTGTGTAAATACTTTATACCCTAATCATGGGTTAAAGTCAACATATGTTGGCTACAGTGGGTCATGCGTAAAGATAGGTGTGTGTCAAGATGGAATCTATCACCCTCGGTAGAGAGGTAACTATCCTATACTATCTGTTCTTTAAGATATAAAAGCCCTTGGCCAAGGCAGTGTAATTTTATGAAAAGGAGTTTTCATATATCGGGTAATGATCAGATAAGATATATAATTGAGTAATGGGGTTTGACGAGTTATCCATAACCTCGGCTCAATTAGGACAAGTGATAGAAGGATTTAATCACACGGTAACTACACCTAAAGGTTCAGTCTATTATTCATTCTACTTGGATTGCCGCGACATACTGCTAGGTGTCACTCGTGGATTGTGGGACCCACATGAGTGATTAAAGATAGTTAATCACAATCAATTGGGAGAATCAAAAATATTTTGGTCCATCGAAAGGAGTTCCGATGGTGACACTAAAAGAGTTTAGCGTCACATCTCACAACCAGATAGAATTGAACCTATGTGGTCACACACAATAAAGGTTGGGTGTGATTTGTGCTTAGAGAATTTATAGAGACCATTTTGCTTAAATAACAAAGTATTTGTTATTTGCTAAGCTAGTTAGCAATATATATATATATATATATATATATATATATATATATATATATATATATATATATGTATATGTAAATGTATACGGGGAAACCAAAAAAAAAAAACTTACAAACTATTTTCTCTCTCTCTCTTAATATAATTAACCATTGTTTGATTAATTAGAGAGAAAGAAAAGTGAACTCATGCGTTCACTACTCTATTAACGGCACAATTAATTGAAAGGAAAAGAAAACTTCTTTCTCTTCTTTCCTTAGCTTCTCTCATTTCCATCTATTAAATGAGAGGAGTTTACTTCCTCTCATTTATGGTGATGGTTTCTTTAGTTTTTTTTCTTCCATTTTGCCAATTATGAGAGGAGTTTGCTTTTCTCCTATTTATGGCTCTTAAGCCTATAAAAGAGGAGAAAGTAATCTCCCTCAATCATGCGAAAAGTGAAGATTGAGAGAAAAGAAAAGATAGTCATTGATCCAATCATATAGAGCCCTCTTGTAATCATAAGAGAAAGTTTCCCCCTGTAATAATTGGTCTCTATATTATAGTTAATTCTCTTGAAATTGCTAGCACAATTTGAGAATTAATTATTCTCCACATTGATACAAAAAATCACGAAAGGAGTTTCAAGATTATATTGTGTGAAGCACAGATCCCGGAGCAGCCTTGTGTGGATACACATAGAGGTCGGACAGTTGTACGGCTCAAAGGACCAGAAGTTCAGATCCAATATCAACCGACAAATAATTTCGGTAATCAACAAAGGTTGAAATTCTAACCCTTCTTCTAATTAGATTAGAATCATAATTTTTGTGTGTCTCACGAGATGATCTTGTAATACATTTATATATATACAGTAATATCATAAATATTATGATGTTAAGGTATATTTGATTAGATCATATTTATGATCATAAAATTTATTTCCGCTGCATTAAATGCGCATGCACGCGCATCCACTTTCCTTACAGTGGTATCAGAGCCACCCTCGTGCAGCCACAAAAATTATTCCTATTGTTGATTTAGATTTAGGGTTATATGAGTTAACCCTAATGCGAATGCCTATGCAAGATTTTTGAGAAAATTATATTTCATACATATGATGTTTGAAATTAATTTGTGATAATAATAATTGGGACCACACATGTATATAATTGATATACTGTTATTATTATTATTATTTAATCTTATGATGGTTAATTAATTAAGTTAATATGTAATTAATTGAAATGTTTTAATTGCATTTAACTTAATCAATTAACATATTAAGGTTATATTAACATATTAATTGAAATTACATATGATGGGGCATGAGATGCTATGATCAGATTTCATCATGTGATTTGGACTAATTTATCATCAGCTTTTAATATAATTTTATATTAGATGAAAAATATAATTGCATTGGATGCAATTTGAAAATAAGATCTGATGAGATTGGAATAATAACAAATAATATTAAGTTGTAAAGAAGAGTGTTGTGAACACTCTATCGTAGCCTTCTACCGTTGTAAGGTGTGGGCGTTTTTCTTAGGGTTGAGTAGTACGCATGGTTACATGGGCTACTTGCACGAAGAAAGCGTAACCACCTTAACAACATTTGATGTTATATGGTAAAATTATTATTGTACCCGATAACTGTTAGGTGAGGGTTTAATATTAATTTTATTCATATATTGAACGGTAGGTCAAACTTAACTAGGATGTGAGGCCAATAACTGTTAGGTGAGGCTTTTATGTCCTAGAGGCTAAAAAATGATTGCAATATGTTTTTGAAACATTGGGCAAGAGTTGTCCACTCATCGAATTACTAATTACCAATAACTGTTAGGTGAGGTAATTTACAAAAAATCGGTGAGAGCGCAATTCCCACTAGAAACCAATTTAAGAGGTTTCTATTTCTTCACTAAAGGAGTGTGAAAATTCATAAAATTTAGTGGGAGATACCATTTGATTAAAAGTCCATAATCAAATGGAATAATGAAAGATATATAACTAATTGAATATCTTTACCTTTTGCAGAATATGGCTGCCTCTAACCCTCTCACTAAAATTCTTGATGCCAACCGCTTGACCGGTCCTAATTTTTCTGATTGGCTACGGAACTTGAGAATTGTTCTCAACTCCGAGAAAATTGCCTATATTTTGACCACTCCTGCTCCTGAACTTCCAGCTGATGATAATGAGCAGCAGAGAGCTGCCTATGAAAAATGGATAGATGACGATAATAGAGTCAGGTGCTACATGTTGGCATCGATGAGCAACGAGTTGCAACGCCAACATGAGCACATGGACAGTGCATCAGCCATTCTACTTCACCTACAGGAACTGTATAGTGAACAAAGCCGCTCTACTCGATATGAGATATCAAAGCGGTTATTTCGAGCAAGAATGTCTGAAGGCCAATCAGTTAATCATCATTGTTTGAAAATGATTGAAGATATTGAGGAGCTTGAGAAGCTCGGCCTACGGATGGATGCAGACTTGCAGACAGATTTAATTCTGCAATCCTTACCTGACTCACTTTCGCAGTTCGTCATGAACTTTCAAATGAATAAGATTCAGTGCACCCTCTCTGAGCTCTTGAATATGCTGGTGACAGCAGAGGGAACAATAAAAGGTAACAAGGGGACAATCTTGGCTATGGAACGGGCTTCTTCCTCCAAGAGAAAGTCTAAATGGAGAAATAAGAAACCTAGCAAGAAGCCAAAGGGTAATATCAAAAGACAAGTTTCTAAGAAGGTCATTACAGGAAAATGTTTCCACTGTAATAGAGATGGCCATTGGAAAAGGAACTGCCCCGAATACCTTGCTAGCCTAAAGAACAAGGCAAAGGACAATCCTTCTGAAGGTAAGTCCGACCTGCTCATTATTGAAACTAGTCTGTCGGTATGTTCTACTACTACTTGGATAATTGATTCTGCATGCACTTCTCACTTGTGCACCTCGATGCAGGGTTTAAAACAAAGTAGAAGGCTGAAGGAAGGAGAAATCACCCTACGAGTGGGTAATGGAGCAAAAGTTGCTGCATTAGCCGTAGGGACCTATCCTATACTATTACCGTCAGGCATAGTTTTAGAATTAAAAGATTGTCTTTACGTTCCTAATGCTAGTAGAAACTTAATTTCTGTTTCTTCATTATCAATAATTGGTTACAAATTTATTTTTAAAATAAATACTTGCTTAATTTATTTGAGAAATAAATTGATAGGCTATGGAACAATGATTGACAAGTTATATCACTTACATATGGATGCAAGTGTAAATACAGTTGAGCAGGAAATGAATGCCGTAGGATCTAAAAGACCAAGAGAAGAGGTAGATCACAAGTATATGTGGCATCTTAGATTAGGTCATATCAGTGAAGATAGGATTAACAAATTGGTGAAAGATGGGCTCTTGAGCTCATTGGCTTGCGAGCCATATCCGACTTGTGAATCATGTCTTCAAGGAAAGATGACCAAATTACCCTTTATTGGACAAGGAGAAAGAGCCACTAATATACTTGCCCTGGTGCATACTGATATGTATGCGGACCATTTGATGTGCAAGCAAGGGGTGGTTATGTTTACTTCATCACCTTTACTGATGATTATTCACAGTATGGGTATGTCTACTTGATGAGACAAAAATCTGAAGCCTTTGAAAAGTTCAAAGAGATTAGACATGAAGTTGAAAAACAAACTGGAAAGTATATAAAAATTCTTCGATCAGATCGAGGAGGAGAGTACTTAAGTACAGACTTTCTAAACTACCTCAAGGAAAATGGCATTATCTCTCAATGGACTCCTCCCGGCACTCCGGAACTTAATGGAGTATCTGAACGGAGGAATCGCACTTTATTAGATATGGTGCAATCCATGATGAGTTTCACTGATTTGCCTATGTCACTTTGGGGGTATGCTCTCCTCACTGCTGCATATATCTTAAATAGAGTACCTTCCAAATCTGTTTCTACCACTCCATATGAGATTTGGTATAGTACAAAGCCAACTCTTGGTCATCTCAAGATTTGGGGATGCCCGGCTTTTGTTAAGAAGCTGAAGACAGACAAATTGGAAGCAAGGTCGGATAAAGGTAGATTCATTGGTTATCCCAAAGAATCATTGGGATACTATTTCTATTTTCCCAAGGATCAAAATATTATTGTGAGCCGGCATGCCTCTTTTCTTGAGAAACTATTCATTCAAGAAGGAGGTAGTGGGAGGAAAATAGAGCTCAATGAGAATGTCTCTGATGAGCAACAAATCTATAATAATCGACCAAAAATCTCTACTCAATCAGAACCATTGTACATACAACCACTTCGAAGATCTAGTAGAGTTTCCCAACTTGCAGACAGATATTTAGGATTTGTCGTTGAGAAGGTAAAAGAAATGTTCTTAATGGGAGATAAAGATTATAGACATGATCCTACTAGCTATAAAGAGGCGATGTTAGACATCGACTCTGAGAGATGGAAGGAAGCTATGAAGTCTGAAATGTACTCCATGTATTCCAACAAGGTTTGGACTCTAGAGGATTTACCAGTGGGTATAGTGCCTATTGGATGTAAATGGATCTTCAAGAGAAAAATTGGTTCAGATGGAAAGGTAGAGACCTATAAAGCAAGGCTTGTGGCGAAAGGTTATAGTCAACGAGAAGGTATTGATTATCAGGAGACCTTCTCGCCGGTGGCCATGTTAAAATCCATTCGAACCTTACTAGCTATAGCTGCACATTATGATTATGAAATATGGCAGATGGATGTGAAAACTGCCTTCCTTAATGGATATCTTGAGGAAGATATATGTCACGCCCCGGGGTCAGAACTGTACCCCGGGCTCGCCAACAGATCCGCCGCCCTTACAGGAAGCCCTATAGAGACGTAGCGTCTAACCTGCAAGTAAGTATCTAAACTAACAGATATCAGAGCTGTAAAAGTAAAACTAACAGTAATAAGAAGTAAATCTGTCCCACAAAAATATACATAAAGTCCTCACTCAAATACAGGAGTCTCTCAAAAGAAAACAGAAGAGTACAACTCGATACCTCACTACAAAATCTCTCACACCAAAGGACACAATCAAAAGTACATCGGGTACCTCTACCTCTCGCTGCTGCTGAAAGGAAAAAGATCTACCTCGCGATTCCCTTACCTCGGTCTGAAGAAGCTGGATCAGCAACGGGCACCGCAGGAACTGGAGCTGGAGTCCCTGGGGAAAAGACACCACGACGGGTGTGAGAACTACCTCCCACAGTAGTTCTCAGTGGGTGCCGCCAACAAGCCCGACGGCCTGCCCACTAAGTCTACAAGGGGCATAAAGTAATAAAAGAAAATGCAGTATAGAAAGCAGGAAAGTAAACATCTACTGCTACTATGCCCCTATCTACATGCTCAAGGAAAAAAAGGATCGAAGACCAATATGTCTCTACTGATACTCGACACAAGTCACCCAATCCAAACTGACTGCCAAAACGGTCCAGTCAAACCTGCGCCTACCTACTGCTGTAGGTATGTCCGTAGCTGCCAAAACTGGCTCAGCCAGAGGGACGATGTCCATGACTGCCAAAACTGGCTCAGTCAGGGGGACACCAACATCGACAAGCCGCGAAAGAAGTAGCAAGCCCAACTCCGGAGTGGCACTCGTGGGTAGCGACCCCACCGAGCAAAGTATCTGCGCATCTCTGTCGATCTCAAGTATGGCTCCTGCAGGCTATGATCCAATCACTGTCTCACTCACTAACTAAGAATCCACACTGTCCCAAGGATCATCTCCCAAAGATCCCAGTCCCACATGTCACTATCTCAATGATGAACAATCTACAGACTGCTACCAACTCTACTCGGTCCCCAGACACGAGTACAATGCATCCAAAGCTACTAAACCTCCCAACCCACAACTTAGGGGAAGACCACTATGTCCAGAATGACAACAGTAACATTGATGTGGGAGAACTAAATCAGATGCGTAATCCTGACAGTAGTCATCTGGGTAAGATATACAATACATAATAGATGTGCTAAGTCAAGTTTTTCTCCAATTTGTGGTTCATATGATGCAAGAGTTCCAAAAAGATCATCAATTTTAGCAATTATTAACTGTGGTTACCAACATATAATTTGCACAGATTTATTAGCTCACATACTAACATGCATGCATTTATAGTTGCAGAATTAGAGTGCAGTCCATAGAAATTGAAAGCAGAATCACCCACCTGAATACGCTAACTGTCCGAGACGGTACAGATAAACAGTCCAGGAATCGACAATTTCCTAGATCCACAGAGCCAGGAGCACAAAAAAAGTGCTCTTATAGTCCTGGGTACAACAACAACTCACAATTACAACCAATTAACACATAACAATCGCATTCCAAAAATCTGCATACACAGTTACTGTTCACACGCGAATTTCACCTGAAAATAAATTTTCCAAAATTCCAATAAAAATATCACGACGATCCTCGCGAAGTGTAGATGTCGATAGGCTCTTGAATCGTCGAAATCCGATATCCAGAAGTGAAGATAAAATTCTGCGAAGTTGCTGCTGTCAAGACCCCAAACTGTAGCAAAGGGGCGTAAAAATGTACCCCAAACCCTCAAAAAAACTCATTTCTGGGAAGAATGATCAACACGGAAAACGTAGATATACCTCTTGTGCAACCGCTGGCGAAGAAATCGTCCAAAAATGTTGTCGGGGTAGCTCTGCAGGTTTCCCAGAAGAAAATGCGACGGTAGTGGGCCTCAAACTGTAAAACGTCGCTCCGCACTACGAGGTAAGAAACACAGTCGTCACGGCTTCCAGATATTCTGAAATTTCTCCAGGGGTTAGCTAAGAGGGAGAGGAAGATTTTTCATGAAGAGATCAAGAGCTGGTTCCCACGGGAAAAGGGTGAAAAAGCCAGCCCAAGGTGGCCTATATATAGGCCTCAA
>CM054935.1:5430333-5484335 GCA_029168755.2 Tillandsia fasciculata | reverse complement strand
TTCTCAAGCAATATAATTCATAATCGGCTTCTTAGGGCGTTTCAAATCTCTGTCTCATACCCCAGTTTGGCTATTCTAGGCCGAACTCTCTCTCTCTCTCTACCTCCATACCCCGATTCGGCTAATCTACGTTGGACGGTCGCGAGAGTTCATCTGAGAAGAACCCGGCCGAGCAGATCCCTTTTTGGCACGATCGCTTGATCCATTGGCACGCAGTGCATCACATCCAGAGGGTCAACCAACCCGGGGCCGATCTACGACCAAACTCGGTCAACGGTCAGCGCGACGTTTTCGGCCCTAACAATAAGTAACAATATATATTAAAAATCAAATTTTAATTATGAATTTAATTTTCAAACATAAAAATATATATATTTAAATAAATAATAAATTTTGAATTCAAATTATTAGTTTAATACTTGAACAACGTAAAAGTACATAATTTTAATCAAATTCAAAATTTTCTTAAATATAAAATACAATTGAAAATAAAACTTTTGATTCAATTTTGGTGAAAAATTTATATTTCCAATTAAGTTTTAAATACAATTTTAATTTATATATTGAGGAGTTGGCTACTTAACCAATTTGCCACTATCTAATTTTGTAATTACCAAAATTAAGTAAGGAAACAAAGAATTTTAGGGCACTATCAAAATTGGCAATCGGCTAGTAAGGAAAAAAATTATCCACTTTCGATTCAAATTTAAAATTCTAATTTCAATTTAAAATAAAAAGTTGGTTTCATAAATAATAGTACAAATTTGAATTTAAAATTTAAAATTAATTTATAAAAAATAAAAAAAAATTAAAATTAAAATTTTATATTTAAAATTATAAATATAAAGTTTTAATTGAAGTTAAATTTTAAATTTAAATTTATGAAGGTTTGATATTTATCAAATTAGCCACTATCTAATTTAATAAGTAACAAAATTAAATAAGGAAACAAATATTTGTTGGATATTATTAAATTTAGTAATTAGGTAATATGTGTTTTCTAAAATTATCTTTATTATTGATTTTGATTAGTAATCTGCTGAGCAGATTAGTGCCGTGTAAAAGTCAATCTTAACCTTAAAAAATGAACGGCTAGATTTAAATGAGTCCGTGTATAGGAGCATTACTCAATTTGCTATTGAATGCTATTAAAATAGTCATTATTAAGATGATTATTATTAGAGCAATGCTACCTCTACAACCATTTTTGGGTGTAGAGGTTATACCCCACCCATCCAAGGGTGGGGATCTTTCCACCCATCACTTCGAAGTGATGGGTGGAATTCATCCCATCCTAGGATGGGTGGGGTGTATGATGTACATCCATTTTTGGGTGTAGTACATCAAGTATTTTTCTTATTATTAAGAGGAAATAAAAGGATATTGTGACACTTAGCCGCATATGGATCAATTTGAAACAATGTTTCTAAAATTATATGTATATGGTGTCTAGAGACAAACCCACCCATTTAGATTGGGTTTAATAAAACATATGTTTATAATTAAAAATTTTCTATATATATTATATACAATGAGTGATGGTCATATTTTCTTACAATAAGTTTAACAAAGTTAATTTTGTAGAGGCTGTTTTGGACTTTACTTTGTGCTTTTGCTTTTGTTGGCTACAAATTCAGACTGGCCAGAGAAATCCATATTTTATGTTCCTCGAAATCATTATATTAAGACATATTATGAAGTTGGATAGCAACTCAACCTTTTTATTGTTTACCAAGATATTGAATTTGTTAGTCGAAGTCAATACTAATTGTTGCGATTTTTCATTAATTATTGTATAATATGCATCACAAGATAAAATTACATTTTCTGTTCCATTATATATTATAATCCGGCCGATCTAACACATTGTTATCTACACAGAATCAGATTCCTTCAGTTAGATCTAGCAAATAGAACAAATTTTTAATTATTTGGTCGATCCAAGATCTAACCATTGTTTACTGCTTAAAACTACACTAACTACAAATCTTAGAATGTGTTATAGAGGTTGAGGAGATCTTGGGGTTAATTTTATAGTGTGTTCCTTAACAAAGAAAATGATCAAAAGACCACCATTATTAATCATAATCAAATATGATAGGGAATAGAATACTAATTCCCAAATCTGGAGTTAAATCATGGAGAGCTAATTTTTTACTTCGAAATGTATTGTCAGTGAACTCTATATGTAAATCTTGGAGATGTATATAATTTCATGAAATGATAAATTATTCTGGTCTACCTAGCCTGTTTCCACTTAAAACAAAAAAAAACATATTATTTAGCTGGATGTATTGTAAGCTACTCAATTATAACAACAAAAAAGTATTTCTTTTTCAAACATATCAAATAATATAAAATTAATATTTAAAAATAAAAAAATAAACATAATACCAAAAGATGCCTTATATTTGTAGTTTGCACGCTATGAAAGAGAACAAAAAGTACTAAAATGAGAAATGTGACTTCAAAGAGAAAGATGGAGTCTCGTGAGTCTTCTGTAGGAGCGTAGAGGGTGAGAAAAATATTGTCTTGATAGAAATCGGATCAAGAGATAACTGGATCGAGTCCCGCAAACAAGATCTAGCTTGTCTTCTTGAGATGGATCGATCTTTAGATTGACCTTCTTATGCGCCACATTTTAAGAGATTAAGTGATTCAGTTGAAGAGGAATCGGCCCAGCCGAATTCTAATCAAACGATTCGAAAAAAGTCGAGAACAAATAGGCTCGACTTTATCAAAGACTCGGCCGAAAGAGTCGAATCGATTCTATGTACCTATGTATATGGCCTCTATGTAATTTATTGTGAAAAATATGTGATTACTTATTCGTTTTAAAATAAAAGTCACATTTATAATATGATCGAATTATTTTCATTTACCTAGGACTCTATCTGCTGATCAAGCTGATCACGATAAAACTCAATATTGGTCTTCCTGACATTGTCCCAAAAAGCCAACCTAGTATTCCGCTAGTTTCATTTATATCGTATTAGTAATAATAATATAAAATATTAAAAACTTAAAAGGAAATTACCTATCTGCAACCTAGTGGCACGTTAATAAGCTCAGACTGCGATCCGACTATCTTAGGACGACCAATGTGCAGGTGGTCCTATACTCATAACTACATAAAAAGCTACTTAGAAACTAAAATAAAATTATTAAAAAATTAGTGGTAAAAGAATGTATCTAAAGTAATGTTCCAAAACAACAATAGTCAATATTTTTCCTCATACAAGCACCTGCTAATGCTCCATAGAGATGAGCTAGCGTCACATCACCTCATACCAACTCACCACAAGCGTCAAAATTCTCTAAAAGTGGCAACCACTTCAAATGCACTCTATTCCTGCTTGGGTTTTGCATCAAATTACAACCTATCTAAAAACATTATATATACTCGTGTTGTAACCCCAATGACAGCAGGAGATGCATCTAAAGCAATATCTTGAAATTGATGATATAATCAATCAATTTTTATCTCACCCCCTCTAATATTCTTCGAAACCACCCCAAGAAGCAGCTCACATAGCTGTGGCCATTGATACGAGGCACCTCCGGTCACATCCCCACCATAGATGCGAAGTCCTGTGATAACAACCACATCCATCAAGATAGTTGTCTCCCCCATGTCACACGTGGAAAGTCTACGATTCCCTCCTCCACATATCGACTAATGATCCTAACAAGGAGTGATCTAGTTGAACATGCCTCAACCACGAAACATAATCATCGTCACTTCTAATTATTTACTCATAATCACTTTCAATTTCATCCTCATTATTGCTTGTACTTCTCACTTTCCAATCGGTACAATCTCAAACACTAGATGATGGACCATGACATAGATTATGACGGATAGTTGACCTACAAGGGCATTTAAGATTAACTATTATCATCAATTTAAATTTTAAATAACTAAATCATACGATCACTTACTGCTCATCAAGTCCAACCAATGAAGATGAATCCACAGTAATATATGGCAATGATGCACTTACTGGCACACATAGAATTTTAGACACTCTGTAACACTTAAAAATCTAAATTATTAATTTTTCGTACCTAGACTAATAAAGGAGAAAGTATGAAACACAATTTTAATGATTAGTACTCTATATCTTGATATACGAATTCGTTCGAGATCAACGTAATTTTTTGGTAATCACTATTGCGCATTCTCGTAGAGTAACAGAGGTTGGACGATCTTGTGTCGTCAACACCTATTTCTTAACGTATACTTTTATATAATCATGAAATGAAAAAAAACTCATATGACTATAATTTTATTGTCACTTGATATGACAAGTAATTCTCATTTATTAGCTCCCATTGAATATCGGACCGTTGTATGAAGATGAGTATAGTTAGTAACCTTATATATTTTAGTTTCAAAGTCCAAAAATGTGATATCACGTCGGATGTTGATTAATTATTTACGGTCACCAATATATTGTGGTATATTATCGGTCACAACTAAATTTTTGTCCCAATGGATATAAAAAGAAACACATTCACCTGACATAATATTCTAATATAAATAATATTATACAACATTACAACATTACAACATTAAATATATCTATAAAATTTACTATTATGTAAAAAATAAATTTACTGGTTTGCGAACAATGTCGACGCGAGTTTTGTCACGTCCCTAGACCGCTAATTTGGACAGTTCGAGCACGCCAACAGGCCCGCCAATCGGGCACACTACAATAAAACTATGCTATAGTGACACTTTTAAATGTCCCTAAAATCTAAAAAAAATGCTGCTGGAAAAAATACCGGCACTTGTTATTAGTGTCGCTATATGTGCAGTCATTAGGGTGTATAGCGACACATTACTGTAATGTGTTCCAAAAGTGGGTCTCTATAACCTAATTTTGAATATAGATGGAATATAAATGTGACACTTGCAGAAAAGTGTCACAAAAATATGTCGCTATAACCTAATTTTGTTGTAGTGGCATGACCTCTCTATACCCGAAAGGAACGGAACCATGATCTCAATTTAATACAAGTGTACAAAGAGATATAATATCAGAGTGTAAAACTACTAATGTAAAACTTTTATTCATTTAAACAAATAGTTTAATGATAAGCGAGAAGTGAAGTATATGAGTGAACCACATAATATAGTATTAATTATATTTTTCTCTCAACATGTATTTAAACAAAATTTATAATTTTCATCTCTTTCCTCATAATATATAGTTCACTCAAAAATGTCCAAAAAGGTACCGATGCTACTAGACCCTCTAGGTTGCTAAACTGTCGGGCTCTTGCCCCTATCGCGTGTCTCGCCGACAGGAACTGGATTTGTAAAAATAGTCACCAAAAGGTGTGAGAACTACGAATAGTTCCAAGTGGGTTCAACCACTAAAAAACATGTTGTACACCGCTTGGTCCAATGGAAGCAATAGTAGCAAGATGATATGTATATATAAAAAGATGTAAATGCTAAACTAGCGTGCTGATATAAAATCTCTACTCTACTAATCATGCTCATATAGTATGCCACTATGCCGCTATGAAAGGGTCACATCTAACCCGGCCACCTCGGCCACTTTACACTTTCTTTTAGTTCTTCTGCCCTTTGGAAGTATCTCGTTCGATGGGTTCAATCCCTAGTACTCATTCTACCAATTAACGAGTCTCAAATCCAAGGCGCCATTTGCACTTTAGTTTCACTTATTAATCCTTCGGAAGTACCTCGCCCAATGGGTTCCAATCCTAGGAGCCGCTTTGCGCGCTACCCCTAAATGGTGAGTCCCAAATCTGAAGGTGCCGATTTTACTATTTTCACATTTTTAAACCTTTCGAAAGTACCTCGTCAGATGGGTTCCAACCTGTTGAGAACAAAATTTTTGCCACTTAAGGAAGCGACACGTGGTGTATGCTGTCGGCTAAGAACATCAGCCGATGAAGGGAAGGATTAGCCGAAGGAGGATTTGCATCATGATCCAGACTGATTTCAATCACGTACGAACGCAACACGTGACATATGCTATCGGCTAAAGGCATCAGCCGATAGAAGACGCAACCGAAGAAGATCCCCCACTTAATCCAAGGTCACCTTTGGCTGAAGGCAACCACCTCGGTCAAACGACGAAGAAGGCAGAGTTAGAGTCAGCCCTCGGCTGATCAAGCGGGAGAAGGAAGGCTCTAGAAAGGAGGTATACGAGATTCGGGGCGCGAATCTCATAACAGACTCCAGAGCGACAAGCGGCGTCTCGTATTGGAAAGCGACGAAAATCACGCTTCGGCTCATCAATTATGGGGATGAACATGGACGGAAAAACTACTATGATCATTCTAAGGAGAATCGACTTAAAAGGAAGTAGCTGAGAATTTTCCGATAACTTCTCCCAAATCACGCCGATAATTTTAAATCGGCAATTATACGCATGGTTCGGAAAGTGTATAAATACCCGAACCATCGAAGAAGAAGGGGTCCTGCAACCTCGTAAGCCAGGACCAACCCCCTACTTTTTCATATCTTTCATATCTACATTTATTGTATAAATTTACTACATTTTCTAGGAGTAGATTACTTGTAATTTTTATCCCTATCCTCCTCCTTGTATTTCTTTTCTAAGCAATATAATTTCTAATCGGCTCCTTAGTCTTGTCAATTCTTTGTCTCTATACTCTGAGTCGGCTACTCTAGGCCGAACTCAACCTTTCTTCACCTCTATATCCCGATTCGGCTAATCTAAACCGAACGGACGTGAGAGTTGAGTGAGAAGAACCCGGTCGAGCAAATCCCTCGTCGTCCCGATCGCTTGATCCATTGGCACGTGGCGCATCACACTCAGAGGGTCAAATGAACACCCCGGGGCCGACCGACGACCGACATTTTCGGCCCCAACACAACCCTAGGAGCCGCTATGCGTGCTACCCCTAAATGACGAGTCTCAAATCCGAAGGTGCTAATTCTCATTCTCTTTTACCCTAGGTTATTTACTCTAGGATCGATGGCTTGGGCGCCACTAGGTCGCCAATTTAGGTTAGAGGTTCATGTTTGCTCATTGTAGAGTTACACTTACCCTAAGTCCATCACACTAGGGTTGCTAATTCTCTCTAAGGACATCAAACTCACATAAAGCACTCTAACCCTAGAGTTTATTAACTCTATGTTGCAACTCTATACTTTTACCTTAGGTTTTTTTTCTAAGTTCAATGCCACTCGTTTAACCTAGAGTTATCTCCGAGATTTTATACCACACATATTGACCTCTTAACCTAGGTTTTCTCCTAAGTCAAATACCACTTATCCACATGCAAGAATAACCAATAATAGGTTTTAATATAATCATTTCTTAGGGTTAAACCCTAATTTTTCAATATCTATGAACCCTTTACAATCCTACTCTTACTATCATACTTCTAAATTTAAAAGCAAAGAAAAAAGGAGAGAGAACACCCCTTTCGGTAGAATCCCCCACTTTGGTTCACTTCTTGAAGAAAGCAGGGCTTGATCTCTTAAACTCGAAAAAATCTCCTAAAAATGGGATTATAACACATAAGAGATCATTTTATCTCTTTTATACCGGTAAAAATTCAAAACTTCAAAAATCCTAAAAGACTTACCTCTTGTTCTTACTCCAAAACGTGGAGAAGATGACTCATCTTCCTTCCCAAACCTCGTTTGGAGCTTCTTTCCACTACTTAGCCCCCCAAGAGATTAACTCCTCTAAAATCCTAAGCTAGGGTTTTCCTCTCCCAAGCCTCTAGAGAGAGAAAGAGAAGAGGAAAATGTAAAAGAGGGTGTGTGTGTGTGTGTTTGCTGTGGTGGCGAGAGGGTTTAAACCACCTCAACCCAAGCTAAACCCACCATTAACCATGGTTCCACCAACTCTGCACTTGTTGTCAGGAGCTTGGAGTACTAGTACACGAGCTGGGGTACCGATACGTGGGTTGGGGTATCGGTACCCGGGTTCTGGTTCCGGTACGCCTGCACTTGAAATCTCCAACCCGAGAGCTCAGTTTTTTTACTTTCTATAGGGTACCGATACGCGCCTTGCGGTTCCGGTACACCAACACTTTGGGTCACAACCCGAGAGCTCCGTTTCTCTGCTTTCTACAGGGTACTAGTACGTGCCTTGGGGTACCGGTACACCATGCTGTAGTCTGCAGTTTTGCAACTTCCAGGCTTCCAAGCTTGCTTTCTCGACTCAACTTTGGTCCGAATGGCTTTTGCTTCAAACCAACACACTCCTAACTCATTTTAATAAGCATTTTAAGTATGCTCGGAGTGATTTAACTGTACTTTGCTATTTAGCGAAAGTCGGTACACTACAAGTTCTGTGTCGATGAAGGGCTCTAGAAGGGAAGTTGTCACGCCCCGAGGTAGAAACTGCTACCCGGACTCGCCAACAGATCCGCCGCCTATGCAAAACCCCGCATAGGCGAAGCGTCCTACCTGCAAGAAAGGGGCTACAGCTAAACAGATATCAGAGCTATAAAATAAAAGTGCTGTAAAACTAAAACCAACCATCTATACAACTGGAATAATGATACAATATCCATCTTCCATAAATAATAATCATACAATATCCTCAAATACAATAACCCAGAACTCAACAGGGAGGTAACCCGAAAATAATACATCAGTGTACAGGCTCTCAGTACAAGTCAGATCCTCACAATACAATAATCTCTCAAAAGCGAAAAAATAAATAATCTACTGACTGTACTCAGAATCTCCAATGTAGGGGTACCGCCACTCTCCACAGATGGGTAGGGATCTAGCTCGCGACTCCCTCGCCTCGCACAGCAACCGCAGAATCAGCAACACCCGCTAAAACTCTGCAAAACAAAGGAGAGAAAAGAAAGAGGAGGAGGGGGGGGGGGGGGGGGGGGACCCCAATGGGTGTGAGAACTACACCAAAAGGGAGTTCTCAGTGGGTACCACGCCAAGTCCGACGATGTAGAGTACCGGGACTTCGTTTAGCGCGCCGACGTCGCAATGATGGCGTGGTGCGGGGAAATCTCTTGGGGCATGTTCTATTTGTGTTTACAGATGAGTTTAGGTTGATTCAGATCGACGCGGAAGCCCCAGCTTGTATTTGCATTTTCAGGGCATTGTGTACTTGTAGAGTATTGGATTGGATAGAGTATCGACTCTGCCGTGGTGCACAGAAAAAGGGGAAAAAGCTTTGGACATGTGTATTTTCAGATTATAGCAGAGTTCAGGAGGTTTCGGATTGATGCGGAGGCCCCGAAGGCAAAAAGTGAGTTGGAGTTGGCAATTAATGGAACCGGTTTTTGGATTGAGCACACCGACTCCACAGTTTAGCTTTTTGAGGGGAAAAAGCTTTGGACATGTGTATTTTCAAATTACAGCGGAGTTTGGGAGGTTTCGGATTGATACGGAGGCCCCGAAGGCAAAAAGTGAGTTGGAGTTGTTTAAAAAGGGGATTAATTAATTAATTTAATTAATTTTATAATTTTGCCTGTGAAGACATTAGAGGAAGAAAAGGAAATGAGAAATGAAGAGAATTAGTGGAATGAGATTTTTTTTGATGGGGGCTTAATGGTCTTTTCCTTGCTTAGCTGCCTTACACCCATCCCAATTAATTAGCCTCTACCACTAATTAATTGGGCGCCACATCATCGTCTCCTTCAGCATGCAAAACAGAGGAAAAAGAAAGAAACAGAGGAAAGAAAGGAAGAAGAAGAAGGAGAAATAGAAGAAGGAAAAGAGAGAAGAAAAGAAAGGAAGTGACGGGTGTGCATGTGTTTGGTGTGGTCCTGCTGTGTGCAAGCCGGTGGAGTCGTGCGCGCGCGTCGGACTTCACGCGAGGTATGTGGCAGATTCTCCAAGTTTGGTTTTTTTTTTGGATTTCTTGTATGGATTGGATTTATGTTTGGATTTTGAGTGGGTTTTTGGAGGTGAAGTGTGTGGGTTTGGATGTTGTCTGCGTGGGAGGCCGCGGCTGGGAGCCGCGCGGGCACACAAGGGCGCCGCGCGCGGCTGGCACTGATGCTACACGGGCGCCCATGGGTGCCGCGCGAAGCAAGCAGCAGGCGCTGCGCGCACGCCAGAGGCGCACGCAGCGGGTGCGCGCGGCAGGGGCGCGCGCTGCGGGCGCCGCGCAGTAGTGGCTGGGCGCGCCCCTACCGCGCGCTGCAGGCGCGCGCGGTAGGGGCGCGCCCAGCGGGCCAGGCGCCGAGCGGCGGGCCCAGGCGCCGCGCGGGCGTTGCACAGGAGCGCGCAGGGCGCCGCGCGGGCGCAGCATGGGCGCTGCGCAGGTGTGCGCGGGAGCGCAGATGCGCCGCGTAGGCGCGTAGCGAGCGCGCAGGGTCGCGCGGTTTGCACGCAAGGGTGCCGCGCAGGGGTGCGGCAAGCGCGCAGGAGCGCCGCTGTCATGCCTCGCAGTCGAAACTGCGACCCAGGCTCGCCAACAGATTCACCATCTGTATGAAAATCTCCGTACAGACGAAGCGTCTACCCTGCAAGTCAGCTCTATAGCTAAACATGTATCAGAGCTGAACAAGAATAAGTAGCTACAGAATCATAACTGAACATCTGAATATACATCACCTAAAATACATAGTCATCTCTCACTATGAATAAGATACAATAAATCTCTCAGACTGTCCAGTACAAAATAAAATCTCATATACAGGGTACATCTACCTCTGACTCTCAAATAAGCTGGTAAGGAACTAATCGACCACGCCCTTACCTCGATCTGCTGCCTCCGCTCGAACTGAAGCTTGAACAGCTACCTCAGAAATACCTGTCACCACAGCGGGTGTGAGAACTACACCGTCACGTAGTTCTCAGTGGGTACCGTCTCCAACTCTACGGTCTGCCCACTAAGTCTACTAGAGGCATAAGATAATAGGGAATGCTGTAAACAAGAATAGCTCAGCTGGAAAGAAATCTACAGCTAACATGCCCCTAGCTACCATGCTCAAAGGAATAACACTCAGCTATGAACATGCTATGCATCCACTCGCTCACGAGGTGCTCATATCAACCCAATCTCACTGACTGCCAAATCTGGTCAAGTCAAGACTGCGCCTCCCTAGTGTATCAACGTAGGGTTCTACCGGTACTCCAACCCGGTCCAATCGAAATATCACAATATCACGCAAAGCAGCCTCATCAGGCGCATGCGGCCTCATCAGGCGCATCATCATCATCGCATCCAGAGCGGCTCTCGAGGGGCGCTACCCCACCGAGGAATAAGCGTGTCTCATCTGGCTCAATAAGTGGCATCTGCAGGCTATAATCCAAATCTACGATCAATCAGATCGACAATGTCAAGCTCACAACACTAACTCACTGGCTGGAGATACTCAACAGTTGGTGTAGTAACCGTGGGTCTGTTTGCCTTTCTAGACCTCCACTTGAATTTTTATTAAACCGTTTACCGACTAAGGGGGCCGGGGGTGACTGATAATTTTCGCGTTTTCTGGGTAGGCCGTCGGGGCTCGCGGATATTTTTGGAAAATAAAGCTCGCGAAACGGAGACCGGCGGCGCAATCGGTTTTGGATTCCGACACCGGAATCTCCCAGAATAAATTCCGGAAGTTTTGTATGACCCAGGCGACTAACCCAAAATATCGGGGCGGATTGGAACCAGGTCCGCACCCTGGTCGACCCTTCTAAATAAATTTGGGGATTAGTCCGTTTTCGCCAAATTGGCTATATATATTGGTTGGGGTTTTGGGTTTGGGGAAACCCCTTTCGTATTATTTTTCTCCCTTCTTGCCCTAGGCGTACGACACCGAGCGAAACGAGGAACCCATTTTCCCCAACCCTTCCTTTCCCCATCCGATCGCGTGGAGAACCAAGGCGGGCGGTCGAGAAAAGGGAAGATCACCGGCACGCCCTTCGGTATCAAGCGCGCAAGAACAGGACGATCCCTCTTTCCCCATTGTCAAATCCTAAGCCGACGAAACCAAGGTGAGCATAATTAGGGTTTCATGGTTTGAAGTTCCCGTTCTTGTTCTTGGGAGGGGGAGGGGGAAAAGCCACCGGAGGCCGGCGCGGGCGGCACCACGCCCGCGCCCGCATGCGGGCGGCCCCGCGTGCGGGCGGCGCCGCATGCGGGTAGCCCCGCATGCGGCCGGCCCCGCATGCGGCCGGCGCCGCATGCGGTCGGCCCCGCATGCGGGCGGCGCCGCATGCGGCCGGCCAGCATGCGGCCGGCGCCGCATGCGGCCGGCGCCGCATGCGGCCGGTCCGCATGCGGCCGGTCCGCATGCGGCCGCCCCGCATGCGGCCGGTCCGCATGCGGGCGGCGCCGCATGCGGGCGGCGCCGCATGCGGCCGGTCCGGCATGCGGCCGTCCCCGCATGCGGCCGGCCCGCATGCGGCCGGTCCGCATGCGGCCGGTCCCGCATGCGGCCGGTCCCGCATGCGGCCGGCCCCGCATGCGGGCGGCGCCGCATGCGGCCGGTCCCGCATGCGGCCGGCGCCGCGTGCGGGCGGCACCGCATGCGGCCGGTCCCGCATGCGGCCGGCCCCGCATTCGGGCGGCGCCGCATGCGGCCGGCGCCGCGTGCGGCCGGCACCGCATGCGGGTAGCCCGCATGCGGCCGGCGCCACATGCGGGCAGCGCCGCATGCAGGCGGCCCCGCACACGGGCGGCCCGCCGTCCAACCGCGCGGGGGCCGGGGACGCTCGTGCGGGCAGTGCACGAGGAGTAGGAGCCGGGTGTTCCGGTTCTGCTAGCTTTTGGGATTTTTGAGTTACTAACTCCCGCACCACAGGTTCGTGTAGGTCCGGGCGGACTCACCGGGACGCGGAGGAACCTAGCATCGGTCGGGAGTGCGTCAACGAAACAGGTGGGTTTTCTTTTGAGGCTAAGTAACGTTAGTATTTCGGAAAGAATATTAATTACATGTTAATCGATACTAACACTGAGGGCTTCTATGATTTATCTTATTACCCCGTGTCTTGGTTACTATGCTCGAGTTGCGACACGCGCACCCGCGGTCTGGCCACCGCAAAGGGTGCTCTTTTCCGGAAAGGCGGTCTCTGACCCGTGTTTACCCACGAGGTGACGTAGTGGGGGCCCCCGTAGGTGTGGGGTTTCAGGCACCAAGGTGGGAGCGGTGCGACCTGTCGGGATTGGTGCCCGTCGAGGTCAGGTGATACAGGTGTTAAAGGTGTAAAGGTGTTAAAGGTGTTACAGGGGTAAAGGTGTTACAGTTGTTACAGGTACTACAGGCGTCACAGGTGGTTTAGGTGTTTGCGAGTTACCCATATGAGTAGCGTGGTTGCTCCGGCTAGTCTTGCTTTTGTGGCTTGGTATTACTTTACTGTTTTATTATTTCGTCATGATAGTGTCGCTGACTACCCACTCTGTGACAGGTACTTCCAGGAGAGAGCGGTAGGCGACGGTGAGGCCGAGGTGGGAGCAGTCGGGCTGTGGGAGCCCCAGTCTGCCGCTTAGTCACTTTCCCAGCATTTCATTTTATTTCATACTGTAGGCTACTGTGTGGTTCTCGATACCCTCGTGGGGTCGCTATGATTGTGGATGTTGGGACATTGGATGTGAGACTTGGTGTTTTCTTTTATTTCTTCCGTAGGCCAATTTCAAAGAAACGAATGACTTATGAACGATAAGAAAATGATTGTGAAAACCGTTTTAAAAACTTAGGTGTCGGGTGGGCACCCTCTTCAAAACCCTGTGGATTTATGCATTGCGACAATGGCTTTCAAAACCTAAGTGCCGTGTGGGCATGATTTCCAACTGTGTGGTTTTATGCTTTAAAAGAAATCGAACGGCCTCGGATTTTGTGTTTCTTCTGTATGTGTACCTTGTCTGGCTCGGTTGTGATTAAAGAAATGCTTGCTTTACACTATTGTATTGTCTGCGACGCCGTGCATATACAGAGGAGACTCTGCCCGTTTGCCGAGTAAATCTGTATATGCGGCGGGTCTGGGCACGCGCCGGGGAAGAAGGTTTTCAAAAAAAAAAAGTGTACGCGCCAAACGCTTACTTTAGTGCATCGTTTCCGCTAAATAAAACCCCCGGGGCGTGACAGATTAAGATGGTATCAGAGACAATTCCTTTAATCACAACGGTGACGGTCCAACATCCACGGGAGTACCACACTTAACCGCAAATGAATGAAATGTGTAGGGCGTAGGGGTGTAGGACGCGAGAGATCGGGGGAGGGAAAGAGTCTGAGTTCTTTTCCTCGATAAGTGGTCGGACGCATACTCGTAAGGGCTAGAACTGACTGTTCTTTGTGTGTGTACAGATAGAGGGTTGGCCCAGTGAGCAACTGACAACGGAAATGGATATAGCCGACGAAGCCAATCGTCTGCTCCGCAACCAGTTGCGAGACGTGGCGGGACAACTGCTGACCCTTGCAGAGCGCCTGAGCATACTGATACAGGAACTAGAGGGCGTCGACAAATTCCGGGGCGGCAGCGGACGGTTCACCCCTCTCGGCATGCCACCGATGGGCCCTCCCGCCTTCCAGGAGGGTGCTAACTTGGCCGTGTACACCAGCGAGGAGCGCGCCCGGCAGGGATACTCTTACCCCGGGCCGGCAGGGGACCCCCAGCGGAAGGACCGGGCGAACAAACGCCCGAGAGCCGAGCAGAACCGTGGTCAGGCGACAGAGGAACCTAGGCCACCGAAGCCGTGCGTCATATGCGGCAACGCGCACCCCATGACGAGTTGCCCGTGGCGGGACGGGCACTGCTTCCGGTGTGGCAAGCCGGGCCACACACGTTATGACTGCCCTTCGAAGCCGCGTGCCACGAGATCCCCGGCGCCGTGGCATGAGGAGCCTAAGGGGGCTGCTGCCCCCACCCCTCAGGGGGGCCCCGCCCCAGAGAACCGGCCGAGCCCGCACCCGAAGAACGCACCGGAAGGCGAACGAGGACTTAGAGGGAACGCGCACGTGCAACCGGAATCCTGCATCATCTGCAAAGGTGCGCACCCAGTAGCGGAATGCACTTGGAGGTACCACTACTGTAACCGGTGCGGCTTGCCAGATCATACCTACGCCTCCTGCCCCCAGGGACCAACCCGTTACCTCGCCACCGTACCCCCACCGCCGCGAGGACCGGAGAGCGCTGCGGCTCCCGTTCGGGTAAAGGACACCCCCGGCGACCAGCAATCCGCGGACTCTTTGGACAGCAGGCCCCTGCCGCGACACGCGGTGCGGCGCTGGCCCAAGGGCTGTGGGCGGGCCTCCTCGGCCGCTCCGGTAGACGATGCGACCTCCCAGAGTAGGGAGTGACAGGTACGTACTTGTTTTTCTTTTTTTTCTTTTCGGTTGTTTGTGTGTCCCGTTTGTTGTTCTCCTCTCCTACGTTGTTTAGATAGGAGCACTCTCCGAGCCGGAGCGACCTGCCCCTTTTGACCTTTGCGAGCCTTTCCCTACCTTTAGCCTTACCCTTGAATTGTTCGACCGCTCCGGTTTCCGCATTAAATGGGGAACGACGGTCTTTTCTAAGTTTGGCCTGCAATCGGGCTACTCTTAGCACCGGGTTCGGAACGAAGACACCCCGAAGACCGCCTCCCGGACCCGGAATGGCCATTACGAGGTTGCGGTTATGCCGCTCGGGCTTACGAACGCCCCCACGGTCCTTATGGACATGTCGAACCGGATCTTTAGACCCTTCCCGGACCGGTCCGTGGTGGTCTTCATCGACGACAAACTGATCCTTTCCCCCACCGACGGGGAGCACGAGGACCATTTACGGACGATACTCCAAATCCTCAGGGAATAGAAGCTGTTCGCTAAGCTCAAAAAGTGCGAACTCTGGCTACATGAAGTGGGATTCCCGGGGCACGTGATCTCGGTAAAGGGAATCGCCGTGGACCCCAAGAAGGTGGAATCGGTGATCGACTGGCAGCCGCCGACGACGGTGACGGAGGTCCGTAACTTCTTGGGAGTGGCGGGGTACCACCGACGTATCGTCGAGGGCTTCTCGAAAATTGGGGCCCCTCTAAACCGGTTGACCAGAAAAGGAGAAAAGCTTGTGTGGATGGCCCAATGCCAGGAAAGTTTCGAGGAGCTAAAGAAAAGGCTAACCAGGGCACCAATACGGGTGCTACCGACCCCCGGAGAGGACTGCGAGGTGTACTGCGACGCCTCGAGAACCGGCCTAAGGGGGGGGAGGGGTATTTTAATGCAGTAGGGGAAAGAAATAGCCTACGTTTTTTTTTTAGGCAACTCAAGGACTACGAAAGGAACTACCCGATACACGATCTGGAGCTGACCGCAGTGGTGTTCATTCTAAAGTTATGGAGACGCTACTTCTTTGGTGTCCATGGTAACATCTTCTCGGATCACCAGAGTCTTAAATGCCTGTTCACCCAAAAGGAACTAAACCTGCGGCAGAGGCGGTGGCTCGAGTTACTGAAGGATTACGACCTAACAACCCAATACCACCCCGGGAAGGCAAACGTGGTGGCAGACGCTCTGAGCAGAAAAGGGCGATTGGAAGAAGGATCAGTGGACACGATAACTGAGCAGAGCAACTTGATCGCGGAATTCTCACGACTAAGGTTGGAAGTAGTGCCAGTGGGCACGGTTGCGCAACTTTTAACCTTGGTAGTCAAGCCGACACTGCTCGAGAGGATCCGAGAGGGACAGCAGGCGGACTCGCACTTACAGCTCGTGAGAGACAAGATTCCACCGGATCAGGGGGGGGTGACTTTTCAGTGGGAGACGACGGAACCTTACGGTTCCGCGGGCGGATTTGCGTGCCGGATGCCCCGGCTCTGAAGGAGGAAATTCTAACAGAGGCACACAGCGCCCCTTATGCGGCGCACCCCGGAGGCACCAAGATGTACAGAGACCTCAAGCAGACCTTCTGGTGGCCCAAGTTGAAGAGGGATGTGACGCAACATGTGGCTCACTGCCTGGTGTGCCAACAGATAAAGGCGGAACATCAGCGGCCGGCAGGGAAATTACAACCCTTGCCAGTGCCAGAATGGAAGTGGGATCATATCACCACGGACTTCGTCACCGGGTTCCCACGTTAACAGCAAGGACATGACGCAATATGGGTCGTGGTGGACCGGCTGACCAAGTCAGCGCACTTCCTGCCCATCCACACGACCTGGACCAGAGAGCGGTTGGCTCAGGTCTACCTCGGCGAGATTGTAAGACTGCATGGAGTACCGGCGTCGGTCACATCGGATAGAGACACGCGCTTCGTCTCGAAGTTTTGGCAGAGTCTGCAGCGAGCCTTGGGGACCAAACTGCAGTTCAGCACGGCCTTTCACCCCCAGACAGACGGGCAATCGGAGCGAGTGATACAGACGCTAGAGGACCTACTTCGGGCCTGTGTACTTGATTGGGGGGTCGGTTGGGAGCGTTACCTGCCACTTGTAGAATTTGCTTACAACAAACAGCCACCAGGCCAGCATCCAGATGGCGCCCTACGAAGCCCTATATGGGAGACGCTGCCGATCCCCGATCTGTTCGGACGACTTGGGAGAACGGAAGTTCTTGGGACCCGATTTGGTGGAAGAAACAGAAGAGAAGGTGCGTCTCATCAGACAGCGCTTACTAACCGCCCAGAGTCGACAAAAGAGCTACGCGGATCGGAGACGCCGCGACTTGGAGTTCCAGGTGGGAGAACACGTGTTTTTGCGGGTCTCGCCGTCCAGGGGGATTAAGCGATTCGGGTTAAGGGGCAAGTTGAGCCCGCGGTTTGTGGGGCCGTTCGAGATCCTGGAGCGCATTGGCCCAGTGGCTTACCGACTCGCCCTACCACCGAACCTCAACCAAGTCCACGATGTGTTCCATGTTTCGATGCTCAAGAAATACCTCCCCTACCCATCCCATGTTCTGGACGTCTCGACACTCGAACGGAAAGAGGACCTAAGCTTCGAGGAAACCCCGGTGCGAATCCTGGCAAGAGAGAGCAAGACACTGCGAAACCGAGTCATACCCTACGTGAAGGTGCTTTGGAACAACCACGAGGAGCGGGAAGCGACGTGGGAGCTAGAGTCGAAGTTGCGGGAGACCTACCCCTTTCTTCTCACCGCGGACCAGGGTTGAGTTTCGGGGACGAAACTCGTTTTTAGAGGTGAGTGGTGTAGTAACCGTGGGTCTGTTTGCCTTTCTAGACCTCCACTTGAATTTTTATTAAACCGTTTACCGACTAAGGGGGCCGGGGGTGACTGATAATTTTCGTGTTTTCTGGGTAGGCCGTCGGGGCTCGCGGATATTTTTGGAAAATAAAGCTCGCGAAACGGAGACCGGCGGCGCAATCGGTTTTGGATTCCGACACCGGAATCTCCCAGAATAAATTCCGGAAGTTTTGTATGACCCAGGCGACTAACCCAAAATATCGGGGCGGATTGGAACCAGGTCCGCACCCTGGTCGACCCTTCTAAATAAATTTGGGGATTAGTCCGTTTTCGCCAAATTGGCTATATATATTGGTTGGGGTTTTGGGTTTGGGGAAACCCCTTTCGTATTATTTTTCTCCCTTCTTGCCCTAGGCGTACGACACCGAGCGAAACGAGGAACCCATTTTCCCCAACCCTTCCTTTCCCCATCCGATCGCGTGGAGAACCAAGGCGGGCGGTCGAGAAAAGGGAAGATCGCCGGCACGCCCTTCGGTATCAAGCGCGCAAGAACAGGACGATCCCTCTTTCCCCATTGTCAAATCCTAAGCCGACGAAACCAAGGTGAGCATAATTAGGGTTTCATGGTTTGAAGTTCCCGTTCTTGTTCTTGGGAGGGGGAGGGGGAAAAGCCACCGGAGGCCGGCGCGGGCGGCACCACGCCCGCGCCCGCATGCGGGCGGCCCCGCGTGCGGGCGGCGCCGCATGCGGGTAGCCCCGCATGCGGCCGGCCCCGCATGCGGCCGGCGCCGCATGCGGTCGGCCCCGCATGCGGGCGGCCCCGCATGCGGCCGGCGCCGCATGCGGCCGGTCCGCATGCGGCCGGTCCGCATGCGGCCGGCCCCGCATGCGGGCGGTCCGCATGCGGGCGGCGCCGCATGCGGGCGGCGCCGCATGCGGCCGGTCCGGCATGCGGCCGGCCCCGCATGCGGCCGGCCCCGCATGCGGCCGGTCCGCATGCGGCCGGTCCCGCATGCTGCCGGCCCCGCATGCGGGCGGCGCCGCATGCGGCCGGTCCCGCATGCGGCCGGCGCCGCGTGTGGGCGGCACCGCATGCGGCCGGTCCCGCATGCGGCCGGCCCCGCATTCGGGCGGCGCCGCATGCGGCCGGCGCCGCGTGCGGCCGGCACCGCATGCGGGTAGCCCGCATGCGGCCGGCGCCGCATGCGGGCAGCGCCGCATGCAGGCGGCCCCGCACACGGGCGGCCCGCCGTCCAACCGCGCGGGGGCCGGGGACGCTCGTGCGGGCAGTGCACGAGGAGTAGGAGCCGGGTGTTCCGGTTCTGCTAGCTTTTGGGATTTTTGAGTTACTAACTCCCGCACCACAGGTTCGTGTAGGTCCGGGCGGACTCACCGGGACGCGGAGGAACCTAGCATCGGTCGGGAGTGCGTCAACGAAACAGGTGGGTTTTCTTTTGAGGCTAAGTAACGTTAGTATTTCGGAAAGAATATTAATTACATGTTAATCGATACTAACACTGAGGGCTTCTATGATTTATCTTATTACCCCGTGTCTTGGTTACTATGCTCGAGTTGCGACACGCGCACCCGCGGTCTGGCCACCGCAAAGGGTGCTCTTTTCCGGAAAGGCGGTCTCTGACCCGTGTTTACCCACGAGGTGACGTAGTGGGGGCCCCCGTAGGTGTGGGGTTTCAGGCACCAAGGTGGGAGCGGTGCGACCTGTCGGGATTGGTGCCCGTCGAGGTCAGGTGATACAGGTGTTAAAGGTGTAAAGGTGTTAAAGGTGTTACAGGGGTAAAGGTGTTACAGTTGTTACAGGTACTACAGGCGTCACAGGTGGTTTAGGTGTTTGCGAGTTACCCATATGAGTAGCGTGGTTGCTCCGGCTAGTCTTGCTTTTGTGGCTTGGTATTACTTTACTGTTTTATTATTTCGTCATGATAGTGTCGCTGACTACCCACTCTGTGACAGGTACTTCCAGGAGAGAGCGGTAGGCGACGGTGAGGCCGAGGTGGGAGCAGTCGGGCTGTGGGAGCCCCAGTCTGCCGCTTAGTCACTTTCCCAGCATTTCATTTTATTTCATACTGTAGGCTACTGTGTGGTTCTCGATACCCTCGTGGGGTCGCTATGATTGTGGATGTTGGGACATTGGATGTGAGACTTGGTGTTTTCTTTTATTTCTTCCGTAGGCCAATTTCAAAGAAACGAATGACTTATGAACGATAAGAAAATGATTGTGAAAACCGTTTTAAAAACTTAGGTGTCGGGTGGGCACCCTCTTCAAAACCCTGTGGATTTATGCATTGCGACAATGGCTTTCAAAACCTAAGTGCCGTGTGGGCATGATTTCCAACTGTGTGGTTTTATGCTTTAAAAGAAATCGAACGGCCTCGGATTTTGTGTTTCTTCTGTATGTGTACCTTGTCTGGCTCGGTTGTGATTAAAGAAATGCTTGCTTTACACTATTGTATTGTCTGCGACGCCGTGCATATACAGAGGAGACTCTGCCCGTTTGCCGAGTAAATCTGTATATGCGGCGGGTCTGGGCACGCGCCGGGGAAGAAGGTTTTCAACAAAAAAAAGTGTACACGCCAAACGCTTACTTTAGTGCATCGTTTCCGCTAAATAAAACCCCCGGGGCGTGACAGTTGGGATCACCGTCGACCCAAACGGCTCCCAGAATAGGAATCCACTCAATCAAATAAAAGAAACTGGCTGGAGATACTCAACAGCCGGGATCACCGTCAACCCAAACGGCTCCCAACACAGGAATCCTACTCGATCCACTATAGCTCACTGGCTGGAGATACACAACAGTTGGGATCACCGTCAACCCAAACGGCTCCCAGGATAGGAATCCACTCAATCCACTAAAAGAAACAACCATACCAATGAAAGGTCCTAGAACCCCGAAAGACTAATACCTACAATCCCAATCAAACAAGAACAGGCTATAGGTATAGCCCTCCGTTGTTCTAGACTCGAGGAAGAAACAACCCTTGGAACCCAGATCACTCAACCCTCCTAGGTGAGTAGCTTTGTAAAAAAATGTGATCTTTATTGTTAAATATTGTTTCCACTCAAACCCTCTCGGGGTGAGGATAAAATAGCTCACTTTTTTAGAAAACCATCTTGATATGATAAAACCACTTTTACATATTTTAGTTCGTATGAAAATCAGTTGAAAGCAAGTTTATTTTTTCGAACTCTGAAGGCTAGTGCCTTTGCCCTATCAAATAAGAACAGACTCCGGCGACCCTTTGAGCTTCGGAAGGAAAAAAAAACACTTTTACTGAAATCATGAGTGTCCAAAAATGACATTCTGGGTTCAAGATCCTAATATCACATGCACTCTATGGCCACAACCCAGGTGGCGGTAACAACACAGAGAATGCCCGACAATATGGGACCCCGTTTACCCAAAACGGTTCCCAACATAGGCACACAATAAGCCATAACTACCAGACTCCACTCGGCCCCCGGCACGAGTGTAACATGCATCCCACACTATCCCAACTACTCAGCCCACTATCAAGGCGAGAAAAAGCTCTATATCCAAGAAAAGGAATGCAAAGGGATGGGGACTAGAACATACAAGAACTTTGCCCATGTGAAAATATTCTAACAGTCTGGCTAAATAAATGCAATCATATATCGGGGTGCTAGTCAAATCACATGACTCTATCACAAATATCAAAGATAACATCAATTCTAGCATGATCAAAGCTATACTACTAGAATTAGGACAAAGTCCGCAGACTTGGAGAAAAATCCAACACACCTGGATGCGCGTGTCGGTCCAAAATCCAAAAGAGCTGAAACTTAATGGGTGCGATCCTCATGTTCTCACGATTCCGACGCACCAAAAATCATCAGAAAAGTCCTCCCGGTCACCGAGATATGAGCCAAACACTGTGGTAAGGTCAAATCACTCAAAACAGTAATCTCATCGCGCATTTGTCCATAAAATAGGAAATTACCACTTGCGAGATGCCCCCCAAAAATTCCAACAAAAATACGGTTGCGATCCTCTCGAAGTGTAGATGTCAATCGAGTGCTTAAACACTAATTTCCGACAACCGTAGCTCGAGAAATTGCAAGATTACTCCTCTGCTGTCCAGAAAAAGTGTGGCAGAAAAAGGGGGTCTAAAGATGCTGCACAAACTCCCATAAAAACTCGAAACAGAGCTGAGTGATATATCAAAATCATAGGCCTACCTGTCACGGAAGCGCTGCCACAAAAATCGGCGAAAAATTCCAAAATATGAGCTCAGGAGAGCTCTCTGACAAAAATTCGACGGAAGAAACCGATGCAGAAGAAACAGCGCGACTCTCGAAATCGCGCAGGGGAAAATAGCAAACGATCTCCAAAAATTCTCTAAAACCCCAAATATTGAAGAAGACTTGATGTAGAATCTCACTAAAAAAATGGCACTCCAATCTGATCTCAAAAACCCCCAAAAAGCCATCCCGAAGATGGCTATTTATAGCCAAATCACAAAAAATCACACGGGCTCCACACCGGATCCAAGGCAGAACAGGAAACAGCAAAATCCACCACTCGGGTTGCGCCGCGCGTGCCAAAACACGAAACAGCTGTGCAAGTTCCTTTGCGATGCGCCACGTGTCCCCGCCGCCCACGTGTTCCACGTGCCTCGTGCACGTGGGCGGCTTGAGCCCACCAATCACGAAGTGCCACGTGTCCCCACGCGGTTCACGTGGTCCACGCCCCCGGTCTACGCGCCGGATTTTCCGGAATGTGTCCGCCAACCAGAAGCCACCACGTGTCACAGACCAGCCGCCCTCTTTGACGCCGCCTGACCAATAAGGAGATGCCACGTGGCAAGCCCCATTCTTGGCGCTCCCGGTGCACGCCATGCCTGTGGACCGGACGCCCACGCGCGCGCCGCGCCTGCCCGTGCCTGCGCGCGCCTGCCCGCGCTTCATGTGGCCGCGCTCCACCGCTGTGCCGCCGCGCTCCGCCGTGCGCCGCCGCCTGCCGGTGCCCGCTGGTGGCCGGAATCACTATTCCGGCCGTCGGAACAGTAAAAATATTTTTCGAGGTCCGAAAAATACATGTAAATTGCCTATTTTCCTTATTTTCGCACGCTGAGTCCAAATTCGCCGTCCGTTTCTCCAAATTCTCATCTGAAATTTTGCCGGAAGCCCCCAAAAAAGCAAACTTGATCCGATTTTCGCGTCGGTTCCAAATTTGGGATCCGATTTGAACACAGACAACTCGATTACTCATCTTAGGCCTCCAGAAGCCAATACTCACCTTGTAAATCCATATCGGAGGTCCGGATCATCACAGCCGCACAGGCGCTGTGCTGGGCCGCATGGCCGCGCGCTATGCGCGGCTGATGCGGGCAGCGCGCGCGGCCGGCTGAGGCGGCGCGCGCGGCTGCTGTGTGCCGTTGGCGCGCGTGCACGGGCAGGTGGCGGTGAGCTGTGAGCGTGCACGGCGAGGGCTGGTGTTTGCTCGAGTGTCGCGAAGGCTTTTTGTAGACCGAGTTGACGTGGTTTTTTCCCCCTTTTCTCTCACAGGATGCCGTCAATTATGGCGGATTTCAGCGAGGTGCTGTACGGGGCCGCGGTGGTGTGAGCTGCGCGGCAGAGTTGTGGATTGCAGTTGGCTCGAGGCTTTGGAGCTTAGAGAAAGAGAGAGAGAATCCTTTTATAGTGTACTGTGAGTTATTGTGTTGGTGTTGTGAGATGTATGTGTGTGTGCATTGGAGCTTGTAGAGGGTTGTGTGGATTTATGTATTTTAGGTGTGCTGTTGATGTTGTGGTTGGACTTGTAGCTGCTGTGGGCTTTTGGTGTGTGCATTGTGGGTTCGTAGCATGTGGAGCGCGACCGAGTGGTGTATGTTGGTAGTGGAGTGAGTTGTTTGCGCGCAGGATTTTTGTAGTGGACTCGGGGGAATTATTTGAGTTTCTGGGGATTTTTCGTAGTTCGCGGCAGTGTGCGAGCGTAGCGCGATTTTCGAAGTTTCGTCAGTTTGTGAGTTCGGCGCTTCACCGACTTCAGCGATTGCCTGTGGAAAGCAATCCAGGTGGGTTGGAATTTCTCCAAAATGTGTGGAATGCCCTTTAATGCTCCTGAATGCAAGTTGATCATGTTTTTATGCTATTTTTCACTGTAGTAAAATATGATAGTTGCCTGAAAATTTTTAGGAAATTATTTAGAAACCCAGATTATTTTTAGCATACTCTTGATATTATATGACACTAGGTTTCATGTTTTGTTTGCATCATAATTGCACCTGAATCGTTTTAAAAATCAAGAAAACCCGTTTTAAGGAAAATTAGCATTTTTAAAGGAGATTTTTACTTTATGAGTTCGCCAGAGGTATGGCATAGATTTAGGGTGCATTTGACCTCGCGCCTGGGGGCCGAGTGGATTTTTAGAGCTCCGTGGGATGAGTTTCTAGTGTCATGTGGGTTTGAGCTTCCTTGTGGATTGATGAGATTATTCTAGATCATGGGTTATGTATTTCTGATTTGGTAGTGGAGGTGGTTCTCCGACTTAATTATGAGAGTTTCGGGGTTCTGGCAGATCGAGTCGTGGAGGTCTTCCAACTTAGCCATGAGTCGTGGAGGGTTCTCCGACATAGCTGTGAGAGTGTTTGGGCATTTCCTGATTGAGTCATGGAGTCTTTTTCCGACTAAGTTGTGCTTTTGAGCATTGAGTTTCCGATCTGTTTGATCGTGGATCATAGCCTGCATGTGCCGCTTGTTGAGACAGATTAGACAATTGAGACAGATGAGACATGCTTGAGCTCGGTGGGGTCGCTCCCCTCGAGTTACACTCCGGATGCGATGATGATGCGCCTAGTTGATACACTAGAGGTCGCTTTGCGTGATATTAAGATAGTCCGTTTGGGACGCACTACGTAAGTCCAAGTCCATTATGGGCGTAGTGGCAGTAGGTTGGCGCAGGCTTGACTAGACCCTATGAGGCAGTCATTGAGATTGGGTGATATGAGCGAGTGGTTACATATTATGTTCTTGGATGGGTTTTTTCCTTTGAGCATTGATACTGAGGCATTTTAGCAGTAGCGAGTGTATGCATAGCATGTTTATGGTAGAGTTTCCTTTTGAGCATGTTGGTTGACTCATATTAGATGTAGTTTTCTTTCAGCTTACCTTTTATCTATCTATCTGCATACCTATCTGTTTGCCTCTAGTAGACTTAGTGGGCATACCATGGATATTGGTGATGGTACCCACTGGGAACTACCTTCTGTAGTAGTTCTCACACCCGCTACGGTGACAGGTTTCCTGAGGTTGCTGTTCCGGCTTAGCTCGCGCGGAGACAGCTGATCGAGGTGAGGACGTGGCCGAGTAGTTCCTTACCAGCATTGAGAGTCAGAGGTTGATGTACCCGGTACTTTTATGATTCCACTTATGTACTGGACAGTCTGAGAGATCTGGGAGGATTGTTTTATTTTTCACAGCTAAGAGACTGTGTATTGAGATTTTATTTATTTATCCAGATGTTCAGTTGATTTTTGTAGCTATTAGTTCTTTTTCAGCTCTGATACATGTTTAGCTATAGATCTTTTGCAGGATAGACGCTTCGTCTGTGCGGCAGTTTTCGTACAGACGGCGGATCTGTTGGCGAGCCCGGGTCGCAGTTCGACCCCGGGGCGTGACAGACGATCTGCCCACGAAGTCTACTAGAGGCATAAGATAACAATACAATAAAAACTGAACAAGAAAGCTGGAGGTACTCAACAGCTACCCAGCCTCTATCTACATGCTCAAAAGGGGAAAACCAATGAAAGGTATTCAACCACTCGCACATGAAGTGCACAATCGACCCAATCGAGCTGGCTGCCACATCTGGTCCAGTCAAGCCTGCGCCCACCTACAACCACCTCCCACTGCCGGGCAGGAATTACGTAGGGTGTCCATACGGACTAACTCGCTATCGAATAGTGGCACATGCAGGCTATAGTCGAAATCCACGCTCTCTCTCAGAACGGATAGACTCAAGATCCTCAATCTCTTGCACAATGGTCGAGAAACTCACAACGGCCTCGGGACCACTGTTAACCCCAAACGGTTCCCAACAACACTAGCACTGGTCTAAACACAGCTACTAGACTCTACTCAGCCCCCAGGCACGAGTGCAACAATAAAAGTACCTACCTGAATAAACCCAATCAAATGAACCGGTATAAAACCCGGTACTGCCTGCTCAAACTGTCTCAAGTATCTGCTCACAAATCGGTACTCACTGACCGATACTCACTGTCTGGCACTCACTGGCCAATAGGTCTGGCGCTCACTAGCCAATATTTCAACTGCCTACTCCGGAGTGGCCTCGAGGGGAGCGACCCACACGAGTAAAGTAACCATGTCACCAATATCACAAGCATCATAATATAGCAGGACTGGATCACGACTCTGATCAAAGTGGAAAAACCCATCCACTAAAGGAAAACCTGATCCCCAAACTGATACAAGGGTAAACAATAAGTGGGAAACTCCATCCACTAAAGAAAAACCCGATACCCAATCTGATGCACAAGGACATATCCGGTCAACCGCCCAATATCCGCGGTCGCCGCAACACCCACAACCCACAATCAAGTCCAACCTGCCCCAGACTCGAAGTCTCGACTACACTATCCCAAACTCCTGCTCAACTCAAGCAACAAGAATTGTCTGACTAACGAATAAGGAGAAAAAAAGCAAACATGATTTCTCCTAAGTCAAGTTCCAACATGATAGTGTAGCGATAAAAGATGGCCTATCTAGATGTCCATACAAGCATGCATTTGTCCTCAAGGAAGATACAAGATAATAACAAATAGCAGCTCCACATAAGTATAAGCACATACCAGAATCACTAATGAACTACACCTGTCCAATATCCATGATCCATAATCCATAATAACTCCTCAGAGTAATATCCGCATATATATGCCAAAGGGTAATCGAGCATGAACTCTATCTCATCTAGTATAACATGAACATAGCCATCAAGAATGCTAGATCTCAAATCCTCTAAAGCATGTACAATAATCAAGTAAGCATAAATCCACATGATCTAGGCCACTTTCCACGCTTACATCTCAATTCTATTAGTTGTACCTTAATCATGCATGTTATAAGTCACAGAGGGTAACAATCCCTTAGGTAAGCTTTTCCTAATCACCAACATGGACATCCGAATCATGCAAGTCCTTATAATATAACATGAATATTAATCTTGCAATTCTCTTAGACAATCAATATTACTAAGCTTACCTCTCAATCACAACAATGTACCCTAAACATGCATGCATTCTATCAAATAGAATTAAATAACCGTCCATCGGTTCCGGGGACAAGGCAACCCACCTGAAACACTTTCTGCAGGCAAAGCCGAAGTCGGTGAAGTGCGTAGTCACACGCTAACGAAAAAATCGGTGAAACCGCACCCTCGATACTCAGTCGCGCAAGCCTCAGCTCCGATCAACCTCACAACAACAACACACTAATCAATACCCCAAAACGCACCCGCTGTTTGGCAAAACAGCACAAAGAAGAGGGTTTTTCACTTGCGTACAGTCCTCCAAAAAATCAAGAAAAAATACGGTTGCGATCCTCGCGACGACTAGATCCAAATCGAGTATTTATACACCTCGTTCCGACACCTGTAGGCCAAGTTACAGTCAAAACATTGCAGTACACAAAACTATCCACAACGCGCAATTCTGCGAAAAAACAGCCACTAAGAAGCTTAATTATCACCTTCGAAGAGTCCTCCAAAAATTTCAATAAAAATACGGACGCGTTCCTCTCGAAGTGTAGATATCAATCGAGTCCTTACACGCTTCATTCTGATGCTCGTAGACCGAGAAAATCCAATGATACTCCACCGCTGTCCCAAAACTCACAGCAGTACAAGGGGTCAAAGTTTGCCTCGGGAACCATGCCAAAACTCAAAATGAGACGAAGTGACCAATACGGAAATCGAAGGCGTACCTCTCGTAAACGCGTTGCCGCAAAAATTTGCTCGAAATTCCATCGGGGTGATCCAGGGGGTCTCGCGCACTGAAATGCGATGGTAGAAGCCAAATCTAAGAAGCGTCGAAGTGCGCCGCGTCGCAGAAAACGCCGATGTCGTAGCCTCCAAAAATCTGTAAATCCACCATGAGATGCAGCACAATATGAAGAACAAGTTTGCTTGAGGGCTCACCACCAGCAGCCCTTCGGAAAAAGGCCAAAAGAGCAGCCAAAGGGGGCTATTTATTGCCAAAACAGAACATTTTCCATAATTCCCTCCGTGTCCCTACATTCGGGCCCCCGGAAGGATTCGGGCTGCTCCAGTCCTCCAAAACGTACCGAACCATCAGTGCCCGAATCAACCTGGTTGCGACACGTGGCCCCGAACAGCAAACAGCAGCCCTGGCCAACCCGCTCGCGATACATGGCCGAGCCCCCACGCCCGCGTCAGCGCCTCGGTCGGCGCACCCACGTGCGCGCACGCCACGCTGCCGGCGCCCACGCCGCGCATGCAGCCCGAGACACCTGCTCTGCTCCTCGCGTGGACCGAGCGTGTCATGCCCCGGGTGTAAACCAGAACCCGGGCCCGTCTACAGATCCGCCATGCACATAGAATTTTTCGCGTACACGAAGCGCTAGTAACCTGCTCAGATATAAGAGATAATAAAAAGAGTATAAAACAGAGCTGAACTAAAAACTAATACATCTCAGACTGAAGCTGGAAATAAAATACAGTACATCTGTAAAAATAATACATGTCTCTCCCAGCTCACCAAAAAAAATACAAATAGCTGGCTAAAGCTAGACCCAAAAGTAAAGTACAACCGTTTGAGGAAAAACAGTACACCAACAGTCCAGCTAACATGCTCATCCTGCCTCGAGATCTATCTACTCAGCCGTCCTCTCTCCTCGACCCGCTACTGAAAACCCAGCAGCACCCGCAGAAGACACTGCAAAACAAGGGAGAAGAAAAAGGGGAAAAGAAACATGGTGGTGAGAACTACTAGTAAACCAGTAGCCTCCCCTAGTGAGTAAAGCCTCAAACTCCAACGCATCCACTAGGTCTACCAGAGGCAAAAAGGAAAGGAAAAGAAGAGTGGTAAGCAATGAAACTACTGAAAAAAGAAACTACCACTACTATGCCTCTAAATGCTTCAGTAACCAAACTGTCTCGGTAACCCAATCTAACTGCCAGTAAAAACTGGTGACCCAATCATCACCGGGCATATAAAGCCGCGTCGGTGTGATAGCAAAACTCCTGCTGCCGCCCTCATCATCGGGCAAATAAAGCCGCGCCGATGTGATAGCAAAACTCCTGCTACCGCCCTCATCATCGGGCAAATAAAGCCGCGCCGATGTGATAGCAAAATCTCAATCACTGTCTGACCCCCACGCTCCGCCGATGTGATAGCAAAATCTCAATCACTGTCTGACCCCCACGCTCCGGAGGGGAACTCGAGGGGAGCGACCCACACGAGGAGAGTAACCATGTCATAAGTATCATAAAAACAGGACTGGATCACAACTATACTCAAATGGAACAAAACCCTCCACTAAAGAACCCCGATCCCCAATCTGATGCATAAGTAACCATCCGGTCAATCGCCCAATATCTGCGGTCGCCGCGATACCCACCGTCAACAATCAAGCCTAACAACTGACATACGGTCAACTGCCCAATATCCGCGGTCACCGAAATAACTCACAATCGCAAAATCGGGTAAAATAATCTGTATCCGGTCAACCGCCTACTGTCCGCGGTAGCCGCAATACGCCGCAACCCATAATCAAGTACCACCTGTCCCCGACCCCAAGGTCCCGACTACACTATCCTGAACCCCTGCTCAAACCCGAGCAACAAGAACCACCTGACTAAAGAATAAGGAGAAAAGAAGCAAACAAGGTTTCTCCTAAGTCAAGTCCAACATGATAGTGTAGCGATAAGAAATGGCTTAACTAGATATCCATACAAGCATGCAAAAGTCCCGGGAAGATAGAAAGAATACAGATATCATCTTCTGGCTTATGTTTAAGCATGATAACAATTCCTGACATTCAATAGCACGATATCCCAAGTCCCATAACCATTCTCACATGAATAGCAATATTAAGCATATAAACCGCTACTCGCCCACAAATAACTATCCACCTATGCATGTCCAAAAATATCCCCAAGTGGTACCCACCATCCAGGTAAATTACATAGCCTCAATATTATAATCAAATCCACATGCAAGGTTATGTGCTAACATAGCAATCCACATGTCCAAACCCACATGCATAATCCCAACCACGAGTATTAATCAATCCATAAGTCCAATAAAAGGATCTCTCTAATATTCCTAGTGAGTATGTCAGAAATAGAGGGATATAGCAACCACCCACTTGGAAAAGCGCAATCCGCAGCTGTAAAAGTCTCCTCACTGTCCAACACTCCTTTTTTCGCAAAACACCCAAAACTGCGTATCACAGCACCACACACACACACGGCGTACAATTAATCCAAATAATGTACAATAAGCCGCTGTTCAACAACCAGTCCCGAGAATGGCTAAATTTTACCTACGAGATGAACTCGAAAAAATCCAAAAAAATAACCGCTGCGATCCTCGCGGCGAGCCAATCGAAACGAGTACTTTCACGTCCAAATCCGATACCTGTAGGCCAAGATACAAATAGAACATCGCCGTAAGCCAAAACCTTCACGAACACAAGCCTGCAGAAAATCAGTCCCAAAGAAGGTTAATTAACACCTTCAAAGAGTCATCCAAAAATTCTGATAAAAATACGGGTGCGTTTCATACGAAGCGTAGATGTCGATCAAGTCCTCAGACGTCTCATTCCGATGCCCAAAGACCGAGAAATCACAACAATACTCCACCGCTGTCCAAAACCTCGCAGTGGTACAAAAGGTCAAAAGATACCTCGGGAACCGTGCCAAAAACCCAAAATAAGGCAAAGTGATCAACACAGAAATCGAAGGTGTACCTCTCGTGAACGCGCTGTCGCAAAACTCAGCTCAAAAGTCCATCGGGGTAGCTCAGGGGATCTTGCGCACTGAAATGCGTCGGTAGAAGTCAAAATCGAAGGAGCGTCGAAGTGCGCCGCGTCGCAGAAAACACCGATGTAGCAACCTCCAAAAATCCTAGAACTCTATCAAAAGGTGGAGGGGAGGGAGATGAAAAACTTCCCTTAAGAAAGCCCCCAGAGAAACAGCCCAAAAAAAGAAGAAAAAAGGCTATGAAGGGCCAATTTATAGTCCAAGTCCACCCACCAAAAGATTCGGATTTGGGCGCCAGATTCGGGCGCCCGAATCCGGCCCAGGCCCGCTACTGTGTCACCCAGCTCCGTGCGCCAGATGCACGCACGCCCGCCAATCCCGGCGCCGAGTGGCGACGCGGTCCACGGCGGGGACGATGGGCCGCGGTTCACGCCGGATCCGCCAGGTCACTGCGCCCGCCAATGAGCGGGCGACACACGGTCCATCGTGCGCCGCGCCCGGCTCCCTTGTCGTGCGTGCGCTGACCGTCCAATCCCTGGGCGCCACGTGTCACCGCCTCCACTCGCTGCGCCCGGTGAACGCACCAGATGCACCTGCCGAATCCAAAGCCGCCACGTGTCCCCAGCGCATCCAATGGGGAGCCGCCACGTGTCCCCAGCGCATCCAATGGGGAGCCGCCACGTGGCACACCCAACTCTGAACACCGCGCCCGCGCCCGCGCCTGCCCACGCTCACGCCGCTGCGCTCCGCCGCCTACCGCCGGCGCCGGCGCTGCCTCGGCAGCCGGAACAGTAATCCATGCCTTAAAATTCGTGTTTGCGCATCCGGGCTCCGAAAAATACAAGTAAATAGCGCATTTTTATCGTTTTCGCGCGCTGAGTCCAAATTCGAAGTCTGTTTTGCCAAATTCCGCTTCTAAAATTTGTCAAAGGCATCCAGAAATGTATTCTTAATCCAAATTTCGCGCTGGGTCCAATCCTGAGGTCCGAATTGCGCACAAGCACCTCCAACACACCGAAAAAGCCTCCAGAAATCGCTGATCACACTGTAAAAGCTCTATTGATCCAACAGTAATCCTCTTGTGGGAATTCGGGTCCTCACAGAGCGCACATGGACCGGCCAACCAGCGACCGCCACGGGTCCAACCCCGGTGCACGCCTCGCCTCGTGGACCGCGCGGTCCGCGCCTCTGCTCGCGCCGCTGCCCGCCGCCGTGCCGCTGCTGCCCGCCACCGCCGCCGCTGCCCCGGCGGCCGAAACAGTACCACACTGCCTCGGAATCTGTGCACGGGCATCCGGGCTCCGAAAAAAATAAGTAAATAATCCATTTTTATCGTTTTCGCGCGCTGAGTCCCAATGCGATGTCTGTTTTGCCAAATTCCACTTCTAAAATTTGTCGAAGGCATCCGGACAGATAAACTTAATCCAAATTTCGTGCTGGGTCCAACCTTGAGGCCCGATTTGCGCACAAACACCTCCATCACACCGAATAAGGCTCCAGAAGTCGCTGATCACACTGCAAAAGCTCTGCGGAGATCCGGATCATCACATGAGTGATGAGAGAGAGAAAGAGAGAGAGAGAGAGGGCTCTGGAAGTGGGGGGTGATGAGAGAGAGAGAGAAAGAGTGAGCTCTGACTCTCTCAGTGAGTGAGAGAGATAGGCAGAGAGAGATAAAGGCAATGATGCTCTCTCGTAGAGAGAGAGAGAGAGAGAGAGAGAGAGACAGACAGATAGAGATAGAGAAAGTGAGCTCTCTCTAAGTGTGTGCGTGTGAGAGAGATGAGAGACAGATAGAGATAGAGAAAGTGAGCTCTCTCTCAATAAGAGAGAGAGAGAGAGAGAGAGAGAGAGAGAGAGTGTGTGTGTGTGTGAATAGGGTCGGAGACGGCGGGTGCTGGCGGCGAGTGGGACATAGAGAGAGAAAAAGGGAGACAAATAGAGATGGAGAGAAAGAGTGAGAGAGAGATAAAGAGAAGTACAATGAGAGTCGGGGGCGGCAAGCGCCGACGGCGACGACGGCGCCATATCTCTAGATGTGGCACACAGAGATGAGAGAGAGAGAAAGAGAGGAAGGGGATTGAAGCTCGAAAAGGGAAGTTCGAAGCGTGTATATACAGAGGAATATGGTAAACTGTTCACCGTACCCAAACACAATGGACCATTTACCATGTAAATACACGGTAAATGATTCATCGTGTTTGGACGCAATACACATTTTATCGTGTTCGAACGCGGTAAACTATTCACCGTATTTAAGCATGATGAATGGTTCAGCTTGTTTAACCTAAACCAACCATCCAACCCTGGCACTCGCGTGGCACTCACGTGGTGCACGTGTGGTAGGTATAGGATCATTTTTTTAATTACAAATTTTAAGGGACTATTTGTAAAAATAAAATTTGTTAGAGGACTATATGTAAAAAAAATTCTTTTCCAATTGTTAGTGCTTGTATTATTGGATTTACATTTGGATTCTCATTCCGGAATATTCAAATCCTTCAAAAATGACTCCCAGTGTATAGGTGGGAGTCAACTATAATTTTAGAGTGATTGAGAATATGTTTTTTCTTCACTAATAGTTATTTAGATTTAAAAATAAATCTAAATATAAACTAATTATATTAAATCATAATTTTAATTTAAATTTGAAATATTAATTTAAATTTGAAATTTAATTTTTAAATTTTAATTTAGTAATTCTAAATTTAAATTTTAACTTTGTCGTTAACTTGAATTGTAACTTTTAAATTTAAGTTCAAATTATTAGTTCAAATTTGGGTTCAAATTTTGATAACGAATTTGAATAAAAAATTTAAATTTTAATAAAAAATTAAATTTTAAAATTTTAATTTAAGTATAATTTTAATTCCTATTCCTCTTATGAACCACTTAGTATATTTTATGCAATTCTTGTAACTATAATTTATTAAATTAAGTATTTAACTTAAATTTTAATGTAAAAGTATTGTTGGGTAAGTTAAATTAAATAAATTAAAATGTTAGATAATAAAATTGTAATTTTAAGAGATTGGACTGTCAATTCAAAATGGTTCATAACTTAGGTAAGTTTTATATATTTTTATCTAAAATTTATGTTTTGAAAGAAGCTCGGAAAGCTTTTAGTTTAGGGTTTATTTGGAAACTATAGGAATTAAAAATAGAGTTTTACATTTTGTTGTGATAGATTGATACTAAAATTTTAAAACTGTATAATTTTTTACTCCGTTTTGTAATGTTTGATTCAAATCTGAAAAAAAAAAAATTATTATGAAAAGGAGAAAAAATCTAACCCTACCATCTCTTCCTTACTCAACTCACCCCTGCTACCTTCTCCTTACTCAAATCCACCCTTACTACCTCTCCTTCCCTCACGCCTTCTATCTGTGACACTCTAATAATCCTACATCGGATGTGAATGGGATTGTAATTGGGTATATAAGAAACATGGACACTAGTAATAATAACTATGCTTAAGCATTTTGGGATGTGGTTTGGATCCAACGAGTAATTATTACCAGTTGGTCGGGTCATTACATTTGGTATCAGAGCCAATAACTAACCAGAAGTGTGTGAAGAGTCTCAGCTGAGGCTGGGTCTAGATGACAAGACTAGCGAGACAAGTCTCACATCGCCTGGTGATCTTGGGCTGTGCGTGTGTTTGGACTGACGAGGACGTCAGGCCTAAACGGGGGGAGTCTAGAGATAGAAGAAGAAGTGTAGGATGTTGGGCTGCGACGGAGGGCGCCGAGGAATTAGAGGGACGTGCGGTTGATGGAGTGGGAGTCCATGAGTATCAGCGATGAGGTCAAGAAGAATGAGGTAGTGAAAGATGAAGGGGTAAGAAAAAAAGAAATGAGATGAGATGAGTTATTTTTTTTTTAAAAAAGTAATTTTTTTATCACAAAAAATCTTCGTTTTAAGTTCGTTACTCTATCTATTTTCTAATATTAAAAGTTATGCAAATAGGTCGCTTATAATATTTCAAAAATTATAGAAAGTACATCATAAATTATTCAATTACTTTATTTTAAAGGATGACAAAACATGCCCATAACGGCGCGTTTGATTCGCGCTATGTAGCTGTTGGAGACAAAATGTGGCTTGTGCGCGATCGGCCCTTTTGGATGACCCTCTAGAGGTGTCGAAGTGCGTCGCGTGCCAACAATCAAGCGATCGGACCAAAGAGGGATTCGCTCGGCCGGGTTCTCCTCTGGTAACTTCTCACGACCAGTCGACTGAGGACAGCCGAAGCGAGTTTACGGAGGTATGGAGGGATCGCCGATTTCGACTTAGGGTAGTCGAACCAGGTAGAGATATAAATGTATGGCTTATGAGCCGATTGTAATGTAAAAATACAAAAATCACCAATAAAGACATGACTGATTGGCCGGTTTACACTCTAAAGGAAAAAATAAGATAAAGATACGGCTGAGCCGGTTTACACTTTATATTGATAAAAAAATAGGATACAAGTGGTGTCACGCCCCGGGGTCAGAACTGTACCCCGGGCTCGCCAACAGATCCGCCGCCCCTACAGGAAGCCCTGTAGAGACGTAGCGTCTAACCTGCAAAAATAGAGATCAACTATGCTAACAGATATCAGAGCGATAAGGAAAGCTAGCTAACTATAAGAAATAAAACAATCTCTCCCATAAAATATACATAAAGTCCTCTCCTGAATACAAGTGTCTCTCAAAAGAAAACAAAAAGGTACAACTCGATCCCTCACTACAAGATCTCTCAAACTTAGACACAACCAAAAGTACATCGGGTACCTCTATCTCTCGCTGAAGCTGAAAGGGAAAAAGGATCTACCTCGCGATTCCCTTACCTCGGTCTGTAGGAGCTGGATCAGCAACGGGCACCGCAGGAACTGGAGCTGGAGTCCCTGGGGAAAAGACACCACGACGGGTGTGAGAACTACCTCCCACAGTAGTTCTCAGTGGGTGCCGCCAACAAGCCCGACGGCCTGCCCACTAAGTCTACAAGAGGCATAAAGTAAAAAAAAAAATGCAGTATAGAAAAGCTGGAAAGTAAGACATCTACTGCTACTATGCCTCTATCCAAATGCTCAAGGAAAAAGGCCGAAGACTAATATGTCTCTACTGATACTCGACTCAAGTCACCCAATCCAAACTGACTGCCCAAACGGTCCAGTCAAACCTGCGCCTACCTACTGCTGTAGGTATGTCCGTAGCTGCCAAAACTGGCTCAGCCAGAGGGACGATGTCCATGACTGCCAAAACTGGCTCAGCCAGAGGGACACCAACATCGACAAGCCGCAATAGAAGTAACAAGCCCAACTCCGGAGTGGCACTCGTGGGTAGCGACCCCACCGAGCAAAGTATCTGCGCATCTCTGTCGATCTCAAGTATGGCTCCTGCAGGCTATGATCCAATCACTGTCTCACTCGCTAACTAAGAATCCACACTGTCCCAATGATCATCTCCCAAAGATCCCAGTCCCACATGTCACTATCTCAATGATGAACAAACTACAGACTGCTACCAACTCTACTCGGTCCCCAGACACGAGTACAATGCATCCAAAGCTACTAAACCTCCCAACCCACAACTCAGGGGAAGACCACTATGTCCAGAATGACAAAAGTAACAATGACGTGGGAGAACTAAAGCAAAGGCATAAATCCAATAGTAGCCGTCTGAGGATGACATACAATGCATAAAAGATGTGCTAAGTCAAGTTTTCCAATTAAAAAGGTTCTATGTTGCAAGGGTTCCAACAAGATCATCAAATTTAGCAATTATCAACTGTGGGTACTAACATAACGTTTGCACAGATTTATTAGCTCAAATACTATCATGCATGCATAAATAATTGCAGAATTAGAGTGCAGTCCATAGTTATTGAAAGCAGGATCACCCACCTGAAAACGCTAACTGTCCGAGACGGTACAGATAAACAGTCCAGCAATCGACAACTGCCCAGATCCACAGTGCAAAGAGCACAGAAAAAGTGCTCTTACAGTCCTGGGTACAATAACACATCTCAATTATACACAATTCACACACACAAATACTATTCCAAAATCTGCAAACAAGGTTACTGTTCACACGCGAATTTCACCTGAAAATAAATTTCTCAAAATTCCAATAAAAATATCACGACGATCCTCGCGAAGTGTAGATGTCGATAGGCTCTTGAATCGTCGAAATCCGATATCCAGAAGTGAAGATAAAATTCCGCGAAGTTGCTGCTGTCAAGAACCCAAACTGTAGCAAAGGGGCGTAAAAATGTACCCCAAACCCTCAAAAAAGCTCATTTCTGGGAAAAATGATCAACACGGAAAACGTAGATATACCTCTCGTGCAACCGCTGGCGAAGAAATCGTCCAAAAATGTGGTCGGGGTAGCTCTGCAGGTCTCCCAGACTAAACTGCGACGGAAATGGGCCTCCAATAGTAAACGTCGCTCCGCACTACGAGGCAGAGAAAAGCAGTCGTCACGGCTTCCCAAAAATCTGAAACTTTACCAGAAGATTGGCAAGAGGGAGAGGAAGAATTTTTGTATAAAGCACAAGAGCTGAATCCCACGAGAAAGGGTGGAAAAATCCACCCCAAGCCGGCCTTTATATAGGCCTCAAAGGAAAAAGCCCAAAAAAAGCAAGTTAATTGGGCTCGGGCCCGACTTTTCGGGCGCCCGAAAACTTTCGGGCGCGCACAGTGCGGCCCGGCCCAAGGTTTTCGGGCGCGCACAGTGCGGCCCGGCCCAATACACGCCGTCGGACGGGATCCAAGATCCGTCCGACCCGCTTCAGAGCCTGCCACGTGTCGCCCGAACAGCGGACACCGAAACGGACCACTCACCGCCCGCCACGTGTCCAGCCTCCCGCACAGTAAGGCGGTGGCGCCCGCCAATGAGCGGGCGCCACGTGTCCTCCCTGTTGACCGCCGACCGCGCGACGTGCGCGCCGGTCGCGCGACGTGGGTCGCACGTGGGCACGCTTCCCGAGGTACCGACCTCGGGCGTTCCGTGCACCGCGTGTGCTGCACCCGCCAATGAGGAAGTGACACGTGTCCCCTGCACCCGGTCCACGCCAAAAACAGGAATTCCGTGGACCGCGCCGCGTGCACCAACCAACCGGAGGCTGCCACGCGTCCCCCGCCTGGTCCATGCACCGCCGCGCTCACCCGGTAGACCGCGCGCCCTGGGCCCGCCAATCAGGCGGTGCCACGTGTCCATGCGCCGGGTCTGTGCACCCCACCGCGCAGCTCTGTGGACCGCGCATCCTGAACCGGCCAATGACAGGCCGCCACGTGGCATCCCGGCGGTCTACGGCCCCTCCCATGCACCATTTTCCACTAAAAACTTCCGGGTGTCCGTTTTTGGGCATCCGGACTCCAAATTAAGCAAATAAATAGTCGTTTTCAAGCGTTTTTCCGTGCTGAATCCATCTACGACCTCTGTTTGGCCTAAATCTTTCCAGAAATTTCGGCAAACTCAGCCGAAGGCCAATACCGCAAATAATATCACACAGGGTCCCTCAAAAGCATCCTATTGATGCAGTGTGGGCCAGCTACACCAATACTAGGTGTTCCAACAGTGGATTCATCAGAAAAACACTGCATGGGAGCTAGGGCCACTACATCCTCCCCCACTAAAAAAAAGTTTCGTCCTCGAAACGAAACAGAGCAAAAACGAACGTACCTCAGCCAGAAGTCTCGAACAGAAAAGGGTAGGCATCTCGCATCGCCGTCTCAAGCTCCCAGGTAGCCTCTCGCTCCTCATGGTTGCTCCAAAGGATCTTCACATAAGGTATTGCCCGGTTGCGCAATTCCCTCACCTCTCGAGCCAGAATCCGCAACGGGCGCTCCTCGTAAACCAAGTCCTCGCCAATATCCAAGGATGCGAAGTCAATGACATGAGACGGATCGAACACATATCTCCTCAAGGCCAAAACATGGAAGACATCATGAACACCAGCCAAACGGGGAGGTAGAGCAACTCTATAAGCCACAGGGCCTACCCTCTCGAGTACCTCAAAGGGTCCAATAAAGCGGGGACTAAGCTTCCCGCGCACTCCAAACCTCCGGACCCCCTTCGAGGGCGAGACCTTTAAGAAGACATGATCACCAACCTGGAACTCAAGGTCTCGCCGCCGAACATCTGCATAACTCTTCTGGCGACTCTGGGCCGTCTCCAAGTGCCGACGTACCACCCGAACCTTCTCTTCCGCCTCCAGCAGTAAATCTGGCCCCAGCGTCCTCCTCTCACCCACATCGCTCCAGTATAGGGGCGACCGACACTTGCGTCCGTACAACGCCTCAAACGGAGCCATCTGAATGCTCGCTTGAAAGCTGTTGTTGTACGCGAACTCAACCAGGGGTAAGTGTCGGTGCCAACCTCCTCCAAAATCCATGACGCACGCACGCAACATATCCTCAAGCGTCTGAATGGTGCGCTCTGACTGACCGTCTGTCTGTGGGTGGAAAGCTGTGCTGAAACTAAGCTGAGTACCCATGGCTGACTGTAAGCTCCCCCAAAACCGTGACACGAACCTCGGGTCTCGATCTGAAACAATGGACGCTGGTACACCGTGCAGCCTCACGATCTCATCCAAGTATAGCTGTGCCAGGCGCTCCAAGGACCAAGTCATCTGTACAGGCAGGAAATGTGCTGACTTGGTAAGTCTATCAACAATCACCCAGACTGCGTCGGCTCCACTCTGCGATCTCGGTAGCCCAGTCACAAAATCCATGGTGATGTGGTCCCACTTCCATTCGGGAATTGGAAGGCTCTGCAACTTGCCAGCAGGAACACGATGCTCTGCCTTCACTTGCTGGCAAGTTAAGCACTGAGCAACAAACCTTCCAATATCCCGCTTCATCCCCGACCACCAAAAGTGTGCCTTAAGGTCCTTATACATCTTAGTACCTCCAGGATGGATGGTATAAGGTGTATAATGGGCCTCTCTCAATATCTGATCTCTAATCTCCAAGTCCGATGGCACACAAACTCGGTCCCTGTACCGTAGTACTCCCGAGCTGTCCACTGAGAAATCCCCTCTCTGATCTGTCTGAATCTGTGCCCTGATCCTCTCCAAGTGGGGGTCCTCACTCTGCGTCTCCCTGATCCTGTCCAGCAGAGTGGGCTGCAAGACCATAGTCATAAGTCTCGCAGAGACCCCAGGGGATACTACCTCAATCTGAAGTCGCCTCATCTGCTCTATCAACTGTGCCTGCTGGGTAATCATCAAACTCAAGCTATGCACTGACCTCCTGCTCAAAGCATCTGCCACCACATTGGCCTTGCCGGGGTGGTAAAGGATACTCAGATCGTAATCCTTTAACAACTCCAACCACCGGCGTTGCCTAAGGTTCAGCTCCTTTTGGGTGAACAGATACTTTAAGCTCTTATGATCTGTATAAATCTCACAATGCTCTCCATAGAGGTAATGCCGCCACAGCTTCAGTGCAAAAACAACAGCTGCAAGCTCTAAGTCATGTGTAGGGTAATTCTTCTCGTAATCCTTTAATTGCCGTGAAGCATAGGCAATTACCCTACCATGCTGCATCAAGACGCAACCCAGACCGCTGTGCGAGGCGTCACTGTAGATCACGAAACCCTCTCCCATAACCGGCAGTGCAAGAACAGGTGCGGAGATCAATCTTCTCTTCAGTTCCTCGAAACTCTGCTGACACTGCTCGGTCCAAACGAACCTCGTCCCCTTCCTCGTCAAACTGGTCAGGGGAGTAGAGAGCTTCGCAAAGCCCTCCACGAACCGACGATAATAACCAGCCAAGCCCAAGAAACTCCGTACCTCGGTAACCGTCGTCGGCCTCGGCCAATCCCGAACTGTGTCAATCTTCGTCGGGTCGACCGCCACTCCAGCGGCTGAAACAATGTGGCCCAAGAAAGCAACCTCCCGAAGCCAAAACTCGCACTTTTTAAGCTTGGCATACAACTTCTTATCACGTAGAAGCTGCAGCACTATCCTCAAGTGCTCCTCGTGCTCCGCATCGCTCCGGGAGTAAATCAGGATGTCATCAATGAACACAACCACAAATCGATCCAAGTACGGCTGAAATACCCGGTTCATCAGATCCATGAATGCAGCTGGGGCATTGGTCAAACCAAACGGCATAACCGTAAACTCGTAATGTCCATACCGGGATCTGAACGCCGTCTTGGGGATATCCTCGGCCCTCACCCTCAGCTGGTGGTAACCGGACTGGAGATCAATCTTCGAAAACACGGAGGCTCCCTGTAGCTGATCAAACAAGTCATCAATCCGTGGCAGAGGATACTTATTCCGGATGGTCACTTTGTTCAATTCCCGGTAATCCACACATAAGCGAAGTGTCCCATCCTTCTTCTTCACGAACAAAACAGGCGCTCCCCATGGCGAAACACTGGGCCGAATGAAGCCTCTGTCCAGAAGATCCTGTAGCTGGGCCTTCAACTCTCTCAGCTCGGCTGGCGCCATCCTGTAAGGTGCCTTCGAGATTGGTGCGGTTCCGGGTACCACATCAATCACGAACTCAATCTCCCTCTCTGGCGGCAAGGTCGACAGCTCTGGGGGAAACACATCGGGAAACTCGCGGACTACTGGAATATCCTCGAGTCCCTGTGCCGCCGTGGGCACCTCTACGATCGTCGCCAGAAATGCGGTGCATCCTCTACTCATCAACCGCCTGGCCCTCGCCGAAGAAATAGTCAGGGCGAACAACGAACTCTGACAGCCCCGGAAGACAAACACCTCCTGCTCCGGCTCACGAAGAGTAACAGTCCTCTCGCGGCAATCAATGGTGGCATAATATCTCGACAACCAATCCATACCCAGTACAACATCGAAATCCTGGAGCTGTCGTAAGACAAGCAAGTCGGCCGGCAGAATCCAGGATCCCAACTGTATGGGGCAATCTCTACAGCACTCCTCAACATGCAGAACATGACCCGGTATCTCAACCTCTAATGCACATGATAAAGAAGCTACCGCTATACCATGCAAGGATGCGAATGATCTACTGATGAATGAATGAGAAGCACCGGTATCGAAAAGAGCCCGAGCACGGACTGCTGAGATCAGAATAATACCTGCGACGACCTGCTCTGCTGCGAAAGCGTCCTCAATCTGAGCGGCATATACACGACCGCTCGGTGCCGGGGGACGTCGCTCTGGCTGCCGAGAAGAAGAAGAGGCAAAATCTGGCCTGCTGTAGGCTGCAGAAGGACCGGCTGGCTGGTAAGGAACGGTCGGTGCTGATGCAGAAGAAGGAGCTGGATGACCGGCCCTGGGACATGCACTCGCGATATGGCCGGCCTCCCCGCATCGAAAACACCGGCCCTGTCTCTGCGGGCACTGAGTCGGCGGATGAGGGCCCCGACAGATAACACACCGATCTGAGCGCTGCTGCCGAGAAGACTGCTGTGAGGACTGCTGCTGTCGCGGGGGTCGACTGCTGCTGCTGCTGCTGCTGTGACTGTCGAGACGCCCCAGATCTCTGGCGTCCCTGGTGCCCCCGGCCCTGAGGGTGGAAACGCGGAGGTCTCGGGGGTCCCTGCCTGCTAGACTGCCCCTCCTCCGCAGGAGCCGGGCGCTTCGCCCCAGAAGTCGCTACAGGGGCCGGAGATACCTCATCCATCACGGCCTCTCCACACTCCACATACAAGGCCTGCTCCATCGAGGCCTCCACGGTCTGCAGTCTGCGGGAGCGGACGAACTGGTAGATGTCTCGACGAAGTCCTCTCTCAAACATGTAGACACGATGGCTCTCGTCTCTGGCCACATGAGGCACACATGCCAACAGCTGGTTGAATTCCGCTATGTACATGTGCACTGGCCTATCTCCCTGGCGGAGATTCTTCAACTGCTCCTCCAGTCGCTGTCGGACACTCTCAGGAAAGAAGGCTCCCAACAACATGCTCCGAAACTCGGCCCAGGGAAGAAGCTGCGTCCCAGGTGGACCAGCTGGTCGCACACGCCGCCACCACGCCTCGGCGTTGCTCTCCAGAAAATGGGTAGCCAGAATAACCCGATACCTCTCATCCACAAATAAGCTCTCAAAGTGGCGCTCCATGGTGGTAATCCAAGTCTCGGCTGCCCAAGGCTCAGCACCCATGCCCGAAAAGCGGGGCGGATCGAACCGCCGAAATCTCATCAGCAAATCAACAACCTCCCGCTGCTCTGTCTCAGTCAACGCTCCCGTCGCCCCGGCCGGTGGCCTACTCGAAACCGGCTCAGCAGGAATCGCTGGCGCCGGCTGCACCACAGGGGGTGCCACAACAGGGGAAGAAGGCACCGGCGAAGCCTCAGGGGGTGCCACTGCCGGCTGTGCTCTCTGCTCCAATAAGAGCGTCAGCCGCGCCACTGCCTCCTCCTGGCGTCTAGCCGCCTCAGCCATCTGTGCCATCTGGGCACGGAGCTCCTGAATCTCAGCCTGAGGTCCTCGCCCCGAGTCCTCCTGCTCGGGCTCTGAGGACGAAGGCTGCGAACGCGTCACCATCGAACGTCGAGGAGGCATCCCCACCTGAGGGACAAAGCAAACAATCAGAACCAGAAGCAACACTCGACCCAATCTAGCGAAAGTCAAAAGGCATGTCCCCCTTCCCGAAGCACTATGTTGTCTGCAGCCAACATAGTCGCTACAAAAGGAAGACATGTCTATCACTCGTCCCTATCCTCTCGGGAGAGTTAAATACCCAATCAAGACTTTCGCTAAAAGTCTCGGCTCTCACGTGGGTCATCCTAGGGTTAAACCATAAGCCTAGGGTTCCTAAGTCCTCAAGACCTACATCCTAGGCTCTGATACCACTCTAATCTGTCACGCCCCGGGGTCAGAACTGTACCCCGGGCTCGCCAACAGATCCGCCGCCCCTACAGGAAGCCCCGTAGAGACGTAGCGTCTAACCTGCAAAATAGAGATCAACTATACTAACAGATATCAGAGCTGAAAAGTAAAGCTAGCTAACTATAAGAAATAAAAACAATCTCTCATAAAATATACATAAAGTCCTCTCCTGAATACAAGAGTCTCTCAAAAGAAAACAAAAAGGTACAACTCGATACCTCACTACAAGATCTCTCAAACTTAGACACAACCAAAAGTACATCGGGTACCTCTATCTCACGCTGAAGCTGAAAGGGAAAAAGGATCTATCTCGCGATTCCCTTACCTCGGTCTGTAGGAGCTGGATCAGCAACGGGCACCGCAGGAACTGGAGCTGGAGTCCCTGGGGAAAAGACACCACGACGGGTGTGAGAACTACCTCCCACAGTAGTTCTCAGTGGGTGCCGCCAACAAGCCCGACGGCCTGCCCACTAAGTCTACAAGAGGCATAAAGTAAAAAAAAAATGCAGTATAGAAAAGCTGGAAAGTAAAACATCTACTGCTACTATGCCTCTATCTAAATGCTCAAGGAAAAAAAGGACCGAAGACAATATGTCTCTACTGATACTCGACTCAAGTCACCCAATCCAAACTGACTGCCCAAACGGTCCAGTCAAACCTGCGCCTACCTACTGCTGTAGGTATGTCCGTAGCTGCCAAAACTGGCTCAGCCAGAGGGACGATGTCCATGACTGCCAAAACTGGCTCAGCCAGAGGGACACCAACATCGACAAGCCGCAATAGAAGTAGCAAGCCCAACTCCGGAGTGGCACTCGTGGGTAGCGACCCCACCGAGCAAAGTATCTGTGCATCTCTGTCGATCTCAAGTATGGCTCCTGCAGGCTATGATCCAATCACTGTCTCACTCGCTAACTAAGAATCCACACTGTCACAATGATCATCCCCAAAGATCCCAGTCCCACATGTCACAATGATGAACAACTACAGACTGCTACCAACTCTACTCGGTCCCCAGACACGAGTACAATGCATCCAAAGCTACTAAACCTCCCAACCCACAACTCAGGGGAAGACCACTATGTCCAGAATGACAAAAGTAACAATGACGTGGGAGAACTAAAGCAAAGGCATAAATCCAATAGTAGCCGTCTGAGGATGACATACAATGCATAATAGATGTGCTAAGTCAAGTTTTCCAATTAAAATGGTTTCTATGTTGCAAGGGTTCCAACAAGATCACAAATTTAGCAATTATCAACTGTGGGTACTAACATAAGTTTGCACAGATTTATTAGCTCAAATACTATCATGCATGCATAAATAATTGCAGAATTAGAGTGCAGTCCATAGTTATTGGCAGGATCACCCACCTGAACACGCTAACTGTCCGAGACGGTACAGATAAACAGTCCAGCAATCGACAACTGCCCAGATCCACAGTGCAAAGAGCACAGAAAAAGTGCTCTTACAGTCCTGGGTACAACAACACATCTCAATTATACACAATTCACACACACAAATACTATTCCAAAATCTGCAAACAAGGTTACTGTTCACACGCGAATTTCACCTGAAAATAAATTTCCCAAAATTCCAATAAAAATATCACGACGATCCTCGCGAAGTGTAGATGTCGATAGGCTCTTGAATCGTCGAAATCCGATATCCAGAAGTGAAGATAAAATTCCGCGAAGTTGCTGCTGTCAAGAACCCAAACTGTAGCAAAGGGGCGTAAAAATGTACCCCAAACCCTCAAAAAAGCTCATTTCTGGGAAAAATGATCAACACGGAAAACGTAGATATACCTCTCGTGCAACCGCTGGCGAAGAAATCGTCCAAAAATGTGGTCGGGGTAGCTCTGCAGGTCTCCCAGACTAAAATGCGACGGAAATGGGCCTCAACTGTAAACGTCGCTCCGCACTACGAGGCAGAAAAGCAGTCGTCGCGGCTTCCAGAAAATCTGAAACTTTACCAGAAGATTGGCAAGAGGGAGAGGAAGAATTTTTGTATAAAGCACAAGAGCTGAATCCCACGAGAAAGGGTGGAAAAATCCACCCCAAGCCGGCCTTTATATAGGCCTCAAAGGAAAAAGCCCAAAAAAAGCAAGTTAATTGGGCTCGGGCCCGACTTTTCGGGCGCCCGAAAATTTCGGGCGCGCACAGTGCGGCCCGGCCCAAGGTTTTCGGGCGCGCACAGTGCGGCCCGGCCCAATACACGCCGTCGGACGGGATCCAAGATCCGTCCGACCCGCCTCAGAGCCTGCCACGTGTCGCCCGAACAGCGAACACCGAAGCGGGCCACTCACCGCCCGCCACGTGTCAGCCCCCGCACAGTAAGGCGGTGGCGCCCGCCAATGAGCGGGCGCCACGTGTCCTCCCTGTTGACGCCGACCGCGCGACGTGCGCGCCGGTCGCGCGACGTGGGTCGCACGTGGGCACGCTTCCCGAGGCACCGACCCGCGCGTTCCGTGCACCGCGCACGCTGCACCCGCCAATGAGGAAGTGACACGTGTCCCCTGCACCCGGTCCACGCCTTCCCCAGGAATTCCGTGGACCGCGCCGCGTGCACCAACCAACCGGTGACTGCCACGTGTCCCCCGCCTGGTCCATGCACCGCCGCGCTCACCCGGTAGACCGCGCGCCCTGGGCCCGCCAATCAGGCGGTGCCACGTGTCCATGCGCCGGGTCTGTGCACCCCGCCGCGCAGCTCTGTGGACCGCGCATCCTGAACCGGCCAATGACAGGCCGCCACGTGGCATCCCGGCGGTCTACGGCCCCTCCCATGCACCATTTTCCACTAAAAACTTCCGGGTGTCCGTTTTTGGGCATCCGGACTCCAAATTAAGCAAATAAATAGTCGTTTTCAAGCGTTTTTCCGTGCTGAATCCATCTACGACCTCTGTTTGGCCTAAATCTTTCCAGAAATTTCGGCAAACCCAGCCGAAGGCCAATACAGCAAATAAAAGCACACAGGGTCCATCAATAGCATCCAATTGATGCACTGTGGGCCAGGTACACCAATACTAGGTGTTCTAACAGTGGATTCATCGGAAAAACACTGCATGGGAACTAGGGCCACTACAGTGGAGGAACAGGGATAGAAGGATTATAATAAGCCTACTTCTCAGGAAGTAGTAAAATGAATCAAACAAGAGTTAATTATCATACTCCTAGATAAATGAAAAAGTTAGGGTCCGGTAGCGGGCTTACAAGGTTGCTGGACCCCTTTTCTTCGTTGCCGCATATTTAATGTTTTCGACAAGTGTATAACCGCCGATTTAAAAATCGGCGTAATAATGGAGAATTACTGAGAATTCCTCAACTATTAATTTTCGAATCAATTATCCTTAATAGGATGTGGCCATTTCCCCGTTTAGGTTCATCCCTGATTATCGTGTCGAAAAAGGATTTTTGGGCACTTTTTTCCCCATATGCTGGACGCCGCTTGCCGCTTCGAAGTCTATTACGAGATTCGCGCTTGAATCTCGCCTTCCTCCTTTTCAAATTCTTTTATTTTGTAGCCTCGAGCGGCTGAGGATCGACCTTGACTTCGCCTGCCTGACCGAGGCTGTCTAATATCTGTCTTTGGCCGACAGACGGTCTTGCTAGTCTTCCTGCTGATCGCTCTTTTTGTTGGCTAACTCTACTGTCGGCTAGCGCCTTTAGTCGACAGCATTTACCACATCTTGTGTCTTCTCGTGACTAAGATCGATCCGGATTGGGACGGAGACTCCTCTTCGGCTAACCTGTCTTCCCTCGTGTAGTGTCTTCGTCCGATGGCGTGTGCTTAGTACTTTACTTCTACACGCCTCAGATTGGTCTAGATCTTGTTGGTTTTTAAGGATCCACAAGGATCTAAATAGGTACTATCAAACAACTAGAGGGGGGGTGAATAGGTGTAATACTTAAAAAACTCAATCTTAGTGCAAAATAAAAACCAATGCGGAAAATAAAAATAGCACACCGAGATTTACGTGGAAACTCCAATCCAGGAGAAAAACCACGGGACCAACACGCAATAACAATCCACTAAGAAAAGAAGAATAAAAGGTGATTACCGACTCCACGGACTCAAACCCCTCCTTCAACTTCTTCGGACCTTGCGCTCAACGATTGGATGTCCACGCAATAACAATCCACTAAGAAAAGAAGAATAACAAGGTGATTACCGTCTCCACGGATTCAACCCCTCCTTCAACTTCTTCGGACCTTGCGCTCCACCGATTGCACGTCCACTGCACACGTTCGAATCCACGAACGCCACTCGAATCCACGAGCACACGTTTCGAATCCACGAAACGCCTTTAGCACACCGAATCCACGATGCCACGTCGAATCCACGACGCAAACTCAGCCGATAAAGAATATGGCTTCGATGGTGATCCTTTGCTTAGATTATCAATGAAGAACCATGGATGGAATCTCTAAGCAAAGATTAGATCAATTCGACAAAAGATATGTTCTTGAAAGAACCATCGAATTGACCTAAAAGAGGCTATAAAGAAGAACGATAAAAACCTAGCCTCTAGGGTTGCTCTCAAGTGTTTTATAAAATCATCGGTATAGCTCCCACGTTTTTGAGAAACCCTAAATGTCTATTTATAGTTTAGAAACCTTTGGAAAGAGATAAGAATCAAAAACATACCTTATCTGGAAATTTTCAGGACGGCGATCCGGATCGGGATTACTGCGATCCGGATCGTCGTAACAAGATTGACGATTCCAGAAATCCAAGGGTTCGGGATCCGGATCGCAAGGCCCGATCCGGATCGTTCATGAATTTCAGCAACATCCAATGTTCGGGATCCGGATCGGAATGGCCTTGGATCCGGATTGAAATTGCCAATGAACAATACCCTTCGGGATCCGGATTGGAAGATCTGATCCGGATCCTGAACATGTCCCATGTCCAGTTTTTGATTTTTATGCAATTAAAAATTCATCCAAGTGTTTCTACACTATAAGAAAGTATTCGGATCACCAAAATTATTTAGTTAAACATACCTGATCCTTTTGAATACTTTCTTCTTGAGATTGATGTAACTGATCCACAATTCTTCATCTTCAATCTTCAAGACTCAAGACACTGAGTGTCAACTTGAGCTCTTGTTGAATCTTCTCTAAGTCTTTGATTGCTGATTGACAATTTGATCCTTTAAGACTCCGACTCAACTCACTGACTTGACTCACGAAATATGCCAACACCAAAAAGCCGTAACAATCTCCCCTTTGGCAATTTCGTGACAAAACCCAAAAATACATAAAAACGCTCAAGTCACTCATCTTAAACCAAAAAATCGAAATTCAATGTCATCACCAAAACATTGATTTTCTTTGCGTGAAAGATCCAATAAATACAAAATTACATTTGAACCAAACAGTCCTAGAACATACTCTATGACTTAGGACTTGGAGTCTTAAAGTGATGTAATTCCTGCAAAACAAAACTCCAAACAAAATCAAACGTTAGTCGTTAGAAATTAAAATCCTACATTTGATCCGTCTTCTTTTGGTTCTTTTGTTTTTCGGCTCTTTCAATTTTTTCTTTGTCTCCCCCTATCTTGAGCATCTCTAACATGTTCTCCATGTTCTCCATGTTCTTGAGCATCTATGTTCTCCCCCTTTGTGATACGATCATCATTTTTCGTTCTCCCCCATTTTTCTATTTTCGTTTGTCCTCTCTTGATGATCTCATCCCGTCATTTCTTTTCTCCCCTTTTTGTCACAAATTGTCAAACAGTGAACATACTAGACAAAAGGAAATCACTAACAACATTAGTTCATAGAGAAAGAGAGATAAAAGCTCAGTTCCGGTATATAACAAAAATGCAGATTGCGTACCGGTACCAGAAAGCAAAAATCAAATAATTCTTGAAACAAATCCAGATTTTAGAATCTTTTCAAATACCGATTTGTATTCCATCAAGAAATCAATTTAAGTGCTTTAACCAATGAATTCACAAGATGCCATTCAATCCAATTAATTTCACAAAATTAAAAGATTTACTCCTAAATCATGAAAAACAAAGATAAAAATTATAAACAGTTTTTCATGTTATATCATCAAACACAAGTCATCAAAAATAATCTTGAGATCCAAACTCTATCAAGATGTAACGAATTTACAAAGATGACTTACGGAGATTTCCAAATGACATCAATCTTGAATTCTACCCTTTCATCAGAATAATTTAGAAAATTTCATAATAACCAGAAAAAGTATGTAAGCACTTTAGCGCATCAACTTTAAACAAAAGTCATCGTTTCATGCAACAAGAAATAGATTATACCAAATCTATCAAAAATACTCAAAAATGAAACGAAAATTTATGAAAATTAAAACCCTTAAAGTTGAACAACTTCAATCACATCTAACATGATCTTATGCGTAATGCCTTTATCAAATCATCAATTTGGTAAAGAAAATGAAATACCAAGATCAATAGATGTTTGAAATCCCAGATAAGTTAGATAATATATCTAGACAATCTGTTGAAGAGAGTGGCTCTTTGAGCATCTTTCGTTAAAAATCCACCTTATACCAACCTTGAAATTTGACAGAGTCAAGTATTTCAACATGCATTTTATTTAATCAAAATTTGCTTGCATTCATGGAGTATCTTTTCTTCTTTCATTTCCTCCTGTGGTGGTAGTTTCACACTCCTCATTGGTTGGGATGTAACTCTTTCCACATCTTTTGAGCATTTTACTTTTCTTTGACTCCCCCTCAATTGGCTATCAATTATTTAATATATAAGGTATTCAACCAAAAATTGATCTCGCATTCATACTCGACTAATAGTCAAATAAGATAATGACTATACCAAGAGATCATTGAGAGAGAAATTGACTTTGATCACTTAAAAGATGAATTAATTAACATAAATGATCATTGCAACATCGAAATATTATGATGTCAAAAGCATAATAGATTCTAAATGCGTGAAAAGATGCAATTTAAAGTCAATATGACCAATGCTCAACAATGTGTTTTGTTCGTGCAACACAGAATTTTTAGGAAGTTTTAGCACTTGTGTTGTCACAAAGACTTCACACAACCGAGATAGATTAAGCATCTAAAGATCACACATGATTTCTAAAATTTGATGCTTATAACTATCAAAAACTCCTATAATGAAGTATCTTCAAGATTATGATTATGGAGTAAAGTTGATAATCCATATAAAATTAAATTGGAGTGAATGAACGTGAAGCCCTTTTTATTCAATGCACTTGTTCGTTAAAACCCTTTTGTTCAAAAACAAAGTATAAAAACAAAGAGCATTGAAAAACATGTAATGCAAAGATTAAGAAAAATATGAAGGGAAAACCAATCAAAGCATTACATACAGTCATAAGCTATTTAGAACTTAAGACAAGGAAAGATATCACCTTTCCGAATCCAAAATCGCTGGATTTTGGGTTGTCTTGATTCGTTGTGGCCGGGGGTTGTCCGCTTTGACTGTTGATCCACCTTAGGTCTTTGCCTCGCAATGATCCACTTGTATGATTGATGTTGTGGCTCGGACCTTTGGTGGGTTGAGTGAACTCCTTTGACTTGATGTGTCTTTTGATTCCGTTGAGTCCGCTCCGTAGATGAAGTTGCCGAAGAATTCTTCTTTCTCTTTTTCGGGCAATTCTTCACCAAATGTCCTTCAAGTCCACATAGGTGACAAGTTCTTCCTTTCAATTTCATTGTGGAACTTGAAGCCTTCACAGTTTGGTTCTTTTTAAATCCCAAACCAACCTTGCTTGTTTGACCTAATCCGGACATACTTTCTAGTTTCTTGGAACCGGTTGAAAGCCTTTGTATGTCGGATTTGAGTTCATGAACTTGCTTGGTCAAAGCTTGGTTGGTGACATGAATTTCTTCAAACTGTTTTTCAAGAAAACCAATCTTGTCCATATATGATTTTGCGTTCGTCTCCGATTGGTTTATCTTTTCTTGGAGGATTTTATTGTTATCCAATAAAAGCTCTCGTTCCTCCTCGAGATCATGAAGTTTGATCTTTAAAGCTTGATTCTCGTCTTGAACCTCAAGTCGTTGCTTCCTCAACTTCTTGATATGCTTGGCCATCTTCTTTGATTCCGCAAGAAGTTGTTGGTATGCCTCAACGAGTTCTTCTTCGTCCGACTCCCCCTCACTTGATGACTCTCCGCCGGATGTTGATGTTTCATGCAAAATCAAAGGAATAGAGTCAGTGACTAAAGATGATAAGCAAAATTAGAAGAGGGAATTTGAGAGGCATGAAAAGCAACAACTTTTTCCTCTTCACTTGAGGTCGATTCATCGAACTAGAATCGTCCCAAGTTTTTGCTTGCAAAGCCTTCTTTTTATATGATTTCTTAGAAGGACAATCCGTTGAAATATGGCCGTAGCCTTTGCATCGATAGCATCGGATTTCCCCTTCGAAATCATCTTTTTCTTTTTCTTTAGAAGGTTTTGCAACGCCTTTGAGTTTAGAGGATTTAGAACCCGATGATCCTTTAGATGGTTTCGTGGATGAAGATCCATCGGTTCGATTCTTCCAAAATTTCCGACGAAATTTCTTTGTGATCCGCGCCAATTGTTCTTCAAAATCGGCTAAAGAGATTTCATCGTCGGAACTTGATTCGCTATCTTCTTCCTTTGTTGATTTGAATGCAATACCTGTAAGCTTAGAAGAAGACTTGGAAGAAATTTGATTAGTAGGAAAAGTCATCTCATAAGTTTGCAAAGCACCTACTAATTCCTCTACACTCATCTCATCCGGATGACTAACGGTTTCAATGGCGGTAACCTTTGCCCTAAACCGTTCCGGAAGAGTCCGAAGTATCTTTCTTACAATTTTCGACTCCGGGATCTTTTCTCCTAAATTAGCACATGTATTAATTACATCTTGAAGTCTAGTGTAATAATCTGTAAACAATTCATGCTCTTCCATATGAATAGAGTCAAATTGACTTGTAAGCATCTGGAGCTTTTGAATTTTTACAAGATTAGTACCCTCATGTGTAATTTTGAGAATATCCCAAATTTCCTTCGCGGTTTCACACGCGGAAATTCGTGTAAACTCAGTCGAGGAAAGAGAATTAAATAAAGCGTTCATACCTTTCCCATTGTAAGAAGATCTTTCGATTTCCTCTTTGGACCATCTAGAGCGAGGTTTTGGGGTAGTAGAATTTCCTACTTCCTCAACCGGATGCACCCAACCGTATTCCACGGTTTGCCATACCCGCTCATCAATTGAGATGAGAAAAGCTCTCATCCGCACTTTCCAATATGCATAATTGGTCCCATCAAAAAGAGGAGGTCTAAAAATATTACCACTTTCACCCAACATGATAGATAAACCTAAAACCCGCTCTGATACCAATTGTTGAGTTTTTAGGATCCACAAGGATCTAAATAGGTACTATCAAACACCTAGAGGGGGGTGAATAGGTGTAATATTAAAAAACCAATCTCAGTGCAAAATAAAAACAATGCGGAAAATAAAAATAACACACCGAGATTTACGTGGAAACTCCAATCCAGGAGAAAAACCACGGGACCAACACGCAATAACAATCCACTAAGAAAAGAAGAATAACAAGGTGATTACCGACTCCACGGACTCAAACCCCTCCTTCAACTTCTTCGGACCTTGCGCTCACCGATTGCACGTCCACTGCACATTCGAATCCACGAAGAAAGAAGAATAACAAGTGATACCGTCTCACGGATTCAACCCCTCCTTCAACACTTCGAACCTTGCGCCACCGATTGCACGTCCACTGCACACGTTCGATCCACGAACGCCACTCGAATCCACGAAGCACACGTTTCGAATCCACGAAACGCCTTAGCCACCGAATCCACGATTGCCACGTCGAATCCACGACGCAAACTCAGCCGGTAAGAATATTGGCTTCGATGGTGATCCTTTGCTTAGATTATCAATGAAGATCCATGGAAAAAATCTCTAAGCAAAGATTAGATCAATTCGACAAAAGATATGTTCTTGAAAGAACCATCGAATTGACCTAAAAGAGGCTATAAAGAAGAAACGATTAAAAACCTAGCCTCTAGGGTTGCTCTCAAGTGTTTTATAAAATCATAGGTATAGCTCCCACGTTTTTGAGAAATCCTAAATGTCTTTTATAGTTTATGTGATGACCCGGATCTC
>CM054935.1:5329349-5430233 GCA_029168755.2 Tillandsia fasciculata | reverse complement strand
TTTGGAGCTTCTTTCCACTACTTAGCCCTCCAAGAGATTAACTCCTCTAAAATCCTAAGCTAGGGTTTTCCTCTCCCAAGCCTCTAGAGAGAGAAAGAGAAGAGGAAAATGTAAAAGAGGGTGTGTGTGTGTGTTTGCTGTGGTGGCGAGAGGGTTAAACCACCTCAATCCAAGCTAAACCCACCATTAACCATGGTTCCACCAACTCTGCACTTGCTGTCAGGAGCTTGGAGTACTGGTACACGAGCTGGGGTACCGATACGCCGGTTGGGGTGTCGGTACCCGGGTTCTGGTTTCGGTACGCCAGCACTTGAAATCTACAACCCGAGAGCTCAGTTTTTTTACTTTCTATAGGGTACCGGTACGCGCCTTGCGATTCCGGTACACCAACACTTTGGGTCACAACCCGAGAGCTCTGTTTCTCTGCTTTCTACAGGGTACTAGTACGTGCCTTGGGGTACCGGTACACCATGCTGTAGTCTACAGTTTTGCAACTTCCAGGCTTCCAAGCTTGCTTTCTCGACTCAACTTTGGTCCGAATGGCTTTTGCTTCGAACCAACACACTCCTAACTCATTTTAATAAGCATTTTAAGTATGCTCGGAGTGATTTAACTGTACTTTGCTATTTAGCGAAAGTCGGTACACTACAAGTTCTGTGTCGATGGAGGGCTCTGGAAGGGGAGTTGTCACGCCCCGGGGTCGAAACTGCGACCCGGGCTCGCCAACAGATCCGCCGCCTATACAAAACCCCGCATAGGCGAAGCGTCCTACCTGCAAGAAAGGTGCTACAGCTAAACAGATATCAAAGCTATAAAATAAAAGTGCTGTAAAACTAAAACCAACCATCTGTACAACTGGAATAATGATACAATATCCATCTCCCATAAATGATAATCATACAATATCCTCAAATACAATAACCCAGAACTCAACAAGGAGGTGACCTGAAAATAATACATCAGTGTACAGGCTCTCAGTACAAGTCAGATCCTCATAATATAATAATCTCTCAAAAGCAGAAAAATAAATAATCTACTGACTGTACTCAGAATCTCCAATGTATGGGTACCGCTACTCTCCACAGACGAGTAGAGATCTGGCTCGCGACTCCCTCGCCTCGCATAGCAACCGCAGAATCAGCAACACCCGCTAAGACTCTGCAAAACGAAGGAAAGAAAAGAAAGAGGAGAGGGGGGGGGGGGGGAACCCCCAATGGGTGTGAGAACTACACCAAAAGGGAGTTCTCAGTGGGTACCACCGCCAAGTCCGACGATCTGCCCACGAAGTCTACTAGAGGCATAAAATAACAATGCAGTAAAAACTAAACAAGAAAGTTGGAGGTACTCAACAGCTACCCAGCCTCTATCTACATCCTCAAAAGGGGAAAACCAATGAAATGTACTCAACAACTCGCACATGAAGTGCACAATCGACCCAATCGAGCTGACTGTCACATCTGGTCCAGTCAAGCCTGCGCCCACTTACAACCATCTCCCACTGTCGGGCAGGAATTACGTAGGGTGTCCATACGGACTAACTCGCTATCGAATAGTGGCACATGCAGGCTATAGTCGAAATCCACGCTCTCTCTCAGAACGGATAGACTCAAGATCCTCAATCTCTTGCACAACGGTCGAAAAACTCACAACGACCTCGGGACCACCGTTAACCCCAAACGATTTTCAATAACACTAGCACTGGTCTAAACACAGCTATTAGACTCCACTCAGCCCCCAGGCACGAGTGCAACAATAAAAGTACCTCCCTGAATAAACCCAATCAAATGAACCGGTATAAAATCCGGTACTGCCTGCTCAAACTGTCTCAAGTATCTGCTTAGAAATCGGTACTCACTGACCGATACTCACTATCTGGCACTCACTGGCCAACAGGTCTGGCGCTCACTGGCCAATATGTCAACTGCCTACTCCGGAGTGGCCTCGAGGGGAGCTACCCACACGAGTAAAGTAACCATGTCACCAATATCACAAGCATCATAATATAGCAGGACTGGATCACGACTCCGATCAAAGTAGGAAAACCCATCCACTAAACGGAAACCCGATCCCCAAACTGATACAAGGGTAAATAATAAGTGGGAAACTTTATCCACTAAAGGGAAACCCGATACCCAATCTGATGCACAAGGACATATCCGGTCAACCGCCCAATATCCGCGGTCGCCGCAACACCCACAACCCACAATCAAGTCCAACCTGCCCCAGACTCGAAGTCTCAACTACACTATCCCAAACTCCTGCTCAACTCGAGCAACAAGAATCGCCTGACTAATGAATAAGGAGAAAAGAAGCAAACATGGTTTCTCCTAAGTCAAGTTCCAACATGATAGTATAGCGATAAAAGATGGCCTATCTAGATGTCCATACAAGCATGCATTTGTCCTCAAGGAAGATACAAGATAATAACAAATAGTAGCTCCACATAAGTATAAGCACATGCCAGAATCACTAATGAACTACACCTGTCCAATATCCATGATCCATAATCCATAATAACTCCTCAGAGTAATATCCGCATATATATGCCAAAGGGTAATCGAGCATGAACTCTATCTCATCTAGTATAACATGAACATAGCTATCAAGAATGCTAGATCTCAAATCCTCTAAAGCATGTACAATAATCAAGTAAGCATTAATCCACATGATCTAGGCCACTTTCCACGCTTACATCTCAATTCTATTAGTTGTACCTTAATCATACAAGCTATAAGTCACAGAGGGTAACAATCTCTTAGGTAAGCTTTCCCTAATCACCAACATGGATATCCGAATCATGCAAGTCCTCATAATATAACATGAATATTAATCTTGCTATTCTCTTAGACAATCAACATTACTAAGCTTACCTCTCAATCACAACAATGTACCCTAAACATGCATGCATTCTATCAAATAGAATTAGAGAACCGTCCACCGGTTTCGGGGACAAGGCAACCCACATGAAACGCTTTCCGCAGGCAAAGCCGAAGTCGGTGAAGTGCGTAGTCACACACTAACCAAAAATCTGCTGAAACCGCACCCTCGGTACTCAGTCGCGCAAGCCTCAGCTCCGATCAACCTCACAACAACAACACACTAATCAATACCCCAAAACGCACCCGCTGTTTGGCAAAACAGCACAAAGAAGAGGGATTTTCACCTGCGTTCAGTCCTCTGAAAATTCTAAAAAAAAAACACGGTTGCGATCCTCGCGACGAGTAAATCCAAATCGAGTATTTATACACCTCGTTCCAACACCTGTAGGTCAAGTTACAGTCAAAACATTGCGGTACACAAAACTATCCACAACGCGCAATTCTGCGGAAAAACAGCCACTAAGAAGCTTAATTATCCCCTTTGAAGAGTCCTCCAAAAATTCCAATAAAAATACCGGCGCGTTCCTCTCGAAGCGTAGATATCAATCGAGTCCTTACACGCCTCATTCCAATGCTCGTAGATCGAGAAAATCCAACAATACTCCACCGCTGTCCCAAAACTCACAGCAGTATAAGGGGTCAAAGTTTGCCTCGGGAACCATGCCAAAAACTCAAAATAGGATGAAGTGACCAATAAAGAAATCGAAGGCGTACCTCTCATGAACGCGCTGCCACAAAAAATGGCTTGAAAATCCATTGGGGTGATCCAGGGGGTCTCGCGCACTGAAATGCGACGGTAGAAGCCAAAATCCAAGAATCGTCGAAGTGCGCCGCGTCGCAGAAAACGCCGATGTCGCGGCCTCTAAAAATTTGTAAATCCACCACGAGATGCAGCACAAGATGAAGAACAAGTTTGCTTAAGGGCTCACTACCAGCAGCCCTCCGAAAAAGGGCCAAAAGAGCAGCCAAAGGGGGTTATCTATAGCCAAAACAGAACATTTCCCATAATTCCCTTTGTGTCCCCACATTCGGGCGCCCGGAAGAATTCGGGCTGCTACAATCCTCCAAAACGTACCGTGAACCATCAGCGCCCGAATCAACCTGGTTGCGACACGTGGCCCCGAACAGCAAACAGCGGGCCAGGCCAACCCGCTCGCGACACGTGGCCGAGCCCCCACGCCCGCGTCAGCGCCTCGGTCGGCGCGCCCACATGCGCGGACGCTGCGCTGCCGGCGCCCACGCCGCGCACGCAGCCCGAGACACCTGCTTTGCTCCTCGCGTGGACCAAACGCACATGGACCGGCCAACCAGTGACCGCCGCACGTCCAACCCCGGTGCACGCCTCGCCCCGTGGACCGCGCGGTCCGTGCCTCTGCCCGCGCCGCTGCCCGCCGCCGTGCCGCCGCGCTCCGCCGCTGCCCGCCACCACCGGCGCTGCCCCGGCGGCCGGAACAGAACCACACTGCCTCGAAATTCGTGCACATGCATTCAGGCTCTGAAAAAAATAAGTAAATCGTCCATTTTCATCGTTTTCGCGCGCTGAGTCCAAATCCGATGTCCGTTTTGCCAAATTCCACTTCTAAAATATTTCGAAGGCATCCGGACAGGTAAACTTAATCCAAATTTCGCGCTGAGTCCAACCTTGAGGCCCGATTTGCGCACAAACACTTCTATCGCACCAAATAAGGCTCCAGAAGTCGGTGATCACAATGCAAAAGCTCTGCGGAGATCCGGGTCATCACATCCTCCCTCACTAAAAGAAAGTTTCGTCCTCGAAACTAACACAACTAAAAAAAAAGAGTCTAAAATACTAAGGGTAAGTATCCATCAACACCGCCTGTCACGCCCCGGGGTCGAAACTGCGATCCGGGCTCGTCAACAGATCCGCCATCTGTACGAAAACTGCCGCACAGACGGAGCGTCTACCCTGCAAGTCAAATCTATAGCTAAACATGTATCAGAGCTGAAACTAAACCAGTAGCTACAGAAATAAACTGAACATCTAAATAAATAAAATAATACTCAATACAAAGCCTCTCAGTAATAAAGATACAAGTACAACCCTCACAAATCACTCAGACTGTCCAGTACAAAAGTGGAATCATAAAAACATACAGGGTACATCTACCTCTGACTCTCAATGCTGGTAAGGAACTACTCGGCCTCGTACTCACCTCGATCAGTTGTCTCCGCGGCCTGCTAAGCCGGAATAGCAACCACAGGAAACCTGTCACCGCAGCGGGTGTGAGAACTACTGCAGAAGGTAGTTCCCAGTGGGTACCGTCACCAATATCCACGGTATGCCCACTAAGTCTACTGGAGGCAACAGATAGGTATGCAGATAGATATATAAAAAGCAGGAAATGAACTACAGCTAGTATGTCTCAACATCATGCTCAAGGAAATCTCTACTATGAACCTGCTATGCATACACTCGCTACTGCTAAAATGCCTCAAGTATCATGCTCAAAGGGAAACTCGTCTAAGAACATGCTATGCACCACTCGCATACGTGGTGCTCAAAAAACTCAAATCTCAATGACTGCCAAAACTGGATCAGTCAAACCTGCGCCTGTCGTCTAGGAACGCACCTGCCCACTACCACGTGGGGCGTCCTACTGACTACTAGGAACGCACCTGCCCACTCCACGTGGGGCGTCCTAAACTGACTACTAGGAACGCACTTGCCCACTCCACGTCGGGCGTCCTAAACTGACTACTAGGAACGCACCTGCCCACTCCACGTGGGGCGTCCTAAACTAACTACTAGGAACGCACCTGCCCACTCCACGTGGGGCGTCCTAGTCTGACTATCTCAATCATCATCATCACGCATCCGGAGCGTAACTCGAGGGGAGCGACCCCACCGAGCTCAAGTATCTCATCAGTCTCAACTGTCTCATAAGCGGCACATGCAGGCTATGATCCACGATCAAACAAATCGGATACTCAATACCCAGATAACACAACTCAGTCGGGAATCTCACCACGACTCGATCAGGGAATGCCCAAACGCTCTCACAGCTATGTCGGAGAACCCTCTACGACTAAATCTGATAATTCACAACCCACGGCTAAGTCGGGAAACCTCCACGACTCGATCTGCCAGAGCCCAACTCTCAAAGCCAAGTCGGAGAACCATCTCCACTACCAAATCGGAAATACAAACCCATGATCTAGAATAATCTCAGCAAGGAATCTCAACTCACATGACACTAGATACTCAACACACAGAGTTCTAAAAGTCCACTCGGCCCCCTGGCACGAGAACATATGCATCCTGAACCTACTCAATCTCTCTGGAAGCCCACAATATTTTAAAACCATTTTCAAATCTCAGTTTTCAGTAAAGCCGATCCGACGATTTTTATAACGGTTCAGATGCCAATCTAATGCTAACTAATCATGCAGTCTAGTGTCAAGTCATCCCTAGATCATGCTAAAAATATCTGGGGCTCGTAAATGTCTTTCTATAGTTTTCTAGGCAACTATCAGATTTACCAGCTATGCAAATAATAAGCTAAACATGATCAACATGCATATAATAGCTTTAGAAGGTATTCCATACATCTTGAAGAAATTCCAACCCACCTCAAATGCATTCCGCAGGCAATCGCTGAAGTTGGTGAAGCGCCGCGCCGCTCACTGTCAAAATCTGCCGGAAACTCCCAAAACCGCGCAGCATGCGCGCGCGCACTGTCGCGATCCTCGAAAATATTTCCGGAAGCTCGAACAACCCTCTCGAGTCCTCTAATAAAACCTGCGCGCACTCCGGTCCTCTCCACGGCCGGCTCACAGAACGTGCGCGGTACCTTGGCTCCGCGCAATAAAAATCCCATCTCTCAGCCAAACAGGCCCTCAAGGTGAAAAAGATGGAAAGAATAATCCAATTAAGGTCAAAACTTCATCAAAATCCAACTTCAGATCCATATAAGGAAATCCAAAAACCAAACTACAAAAATCTGCCAACTCACCTGACGTGCGGCTCGACGCGCGCGCGGCTCCACTCAACTCCAGGTAGCAGGACAACACAAGCTGCACCTTCCCACCCAACCCCTCTCACTCTTTTTCTCTCCTTCTCTTTTCTTTTCCTTACTTTCTTTCTTTTGTTTCTTTCTGTCGTGGAGAAGAAGGCAGGGGGGGCTCATATATAGAGGGTGTCGTGGGTGAACACAGTGGGAGATAAAATTACCGAAAAGCCCCTCACTAAAAAGCAACCCCAGCTCAAAATCGGCTAATTACATCACTGAGTGCCGGTACCCAAGGCTGGGTACCGGTACTAACCAAATTAGTTCCGGAACTGGAGCTTGAGTTCCGAAACACAATGCCCTGTTCTGGAACTCAAGCCTCAGTTCCGGAACTGAAGCTCCCCAAAGCCGCAATCCAAGTCTGATGCTTCGATTTTCCTCGCCGTCAACTCGCTTTTCGCCCTGGAAGCTTCCGCATCACTCTGAAACCTCCCGAACCCCACTGTAAACATAAAATACACATGTCCAAAGATTTTCCCACTCAAAAGCTCAACTGTGGAGTCGGTGTGCTTATTCCAAAAGAAAACCGAAGTCTGAAGCTTCAATAATGCCGCGCCCAACTCATTTTTCGCCTTCGGGGTCTCCGCATCAAACCGAAACATCCCGAACTCCGCTGTAATCTGAATATACACATGCGCCAAGCTTTTTCCCAATTTTTTTTCCTGCGCACAACTGCGGAGTCGGTTCTCTGTCCAATCCAGTACTCTACAAGCACACAAAGCCCTGAAATCACTGACTCAAACTGGGCTTCCAAGTTCGACGCCGCTAACTCACTTTTCTTCCCAAGGATTCTGCGTCGATCCGAAACAATCAGAACTCAACTGTAAACCCAAATGAAACACGCTCAAGCGATTTCCCCGCACCACGCCACCTTGCGAGGTCGGTGCACTCTACAAAGTCCCGGTACTCTACACTCTCCCCTCCTTTAAAAAGGTTTCGTCCTCGAAACCAGAATAAGTCTAATCTCAGGAGAATGTCTCAATCCGATGGGAACAGGAAGTACCCAACTCAACCTCAGGCTCTCTAAAGGTCGCTCTCACTCCTCATGATGGCTCCACTGAACCTTCACCCAAGGTATAACCCGACTGCATAATTCTTCTGCCTCACAAGCATGAATTGCATCGGTTGCTCCTGATAACCAAAATCCTCATCCAAATCCAAGGAAGTGAATTCCAAAACATGCAAGAAATCAAATAAACTTCCTCCGGCCAAATAAATACTCGCGGACCAAACTCCCCGTGTAAGCTCGAATCTACAAAACCCTGCGGATAGTGGCTTCCACAGATCCTGGTCTCCAATCCAAAGCTCCAAGCTTCCAATAGCATATCACCTCCGTTGCTCCTTAGCAACTAAAATGCTCAAGTTCCACAAATATCCATAGGGGAAGAAGTTCAACATGGGAACAACGCTCAACCCCTAACTCTCAATTTCCACGTTCCAAAAGTGGCATCCACAGATCGATCACCTCATTCCAAGGTTGCACTGCTCGCCTAGACAAGGCGTACCTGACCATAATGTCCATGCCGGGATAATGATATACTAAAATAATCATACAGCTCCAATAACTCTGTCCACCGGCGTTGCCTCAACCAAAATCCTCCTGAGTAACCAAGTACTTCAGGTTCAAGTGTCACGCCCCGGTGTCGAAACTGCGACCCGGGCTTGCCAACAGATCCGCCGCCCATACGGGAAGCCCCGTATAGACGAAGTGACTAACCTGCAAAAGAAAGATACTAACTACACAGATATCAGAGCTGAAAAGTACACTGCTAGAAATAAATAAAATACAACAGAAGTCCTCACATAAATACATAAGTCTCTCTGCAATAAAAGTAAAGTACAACTCTATACCTCACTACAAGGGTCACTCAACAGTAACACTCTCAAAATACAATAAGTGGGTACATCTACTCTCTCTGCAGGACGACTGGTAGGGATCTATCTCGTGACTCCCTTACCTCGATCAGCAGGATCAGCAACTGGTGCCGCAGGAACAGAAGCTGAAGTCCCTGAGGAAGAAATACACCACGACGGGTGTGAGAACTACATCCCACGGTAGTTCTCAGCGGGTGCCGCCAACAAGCCCGACGGTCTGCCCACTAAGTCTACTAGAGGTAAAAAATAACAAAAACAGTGCTGAAAGGAAAGAGCGGGAAAGTGAACTCTACAGCTACTATGCCTCTATCTAGATGCTCAAAAAGAGGAACAGATGGAACCATGATGCATCTACTAATACTCAAATACAGTCACCCAATCTACACTGACTGCCGCAGAGGGTCCAGTCAAATCTGCGCCCACCTACTGCCGCACATCCACACAAGGACGGGTCTACCGTAGGGTGTCCGTGACTGCCAAAACTGGCCCAGCCAGAGGGACGGCGTCGACAAGTCGCGATAGCAAGTAACAGGCCCAACTCCGGAGTGGCACTCGAGGGGCGCGACCCCACCGAGGAAAGTATCCGCGCATCTCTGTCGAGCTCAAATATGGCTCATGCAGGCTATAGTCCAAATCCCGATCAACAAGATCGACAAAACTCAAATCACCTCTGTAACTCAGTAACAAGGAATGCTCGACAGTCGGGACCGCTGTCCACCCAACGGCTCCCTAAAACAGACATCACTCTGCCAACGTGCTAAAACCACAAGACTGGAGAAACTCCACAGCTAATAACGATGATGGGTACGAGAACCCCGAGAGACTAGAACCTACAACCCAAATCAAACAAGAACAGGCCCTAGGCATAGCCCCTCGTTGTTCTCGACCCAGAGAGAAGGCAGCCCTTAGAACCCAGACCACTCGAATCATCTCGAGTGGGTTAGTTTATAAGAAACAGTGACATTTATTACAGAAAACCATTTGATCTGAAAGAAATCCATTTTTAATGATTTTTAGTTTTTTTAGAAAAACAATTTAAAAACAAGGTTTATGTCCAAACCTCGAAGAGCTAATGCCCTCGTCCTATCAAACAAGAACAGACTCAGGCGACCCTGCGAGGCTTGGAAGAAAACATTGGCTGACTAAAATCATGTGTGCGCTCAAAAAGTTCTGGGTTCAAGGTCCTGCTATCACTAGTACAACACTGCCACTACCACTGTAGTGACAACCAACACGAAGAACATAACATCTCGGGACCACCGTCTGTCCCAACGGCTCCCGCCAGAACTAACGACTAGCTCTATCTACCAGACTCCACTCGGCCCCCAGCACGAGTGTAAAATGCATCCCACACTAAGAGAACTCGACTGCTCAGCCCACTAACCGGGTGAGGAAGATACTATGTCCAGAAATAGAAGAACAGTGTGGATGTCTAGAGCATAAATAAACCTAGCCCAAATGAGGGTTTTTCTATTAGTCTGGTTACACATGCAACATATGGCGGGGGTGCTAGGTAAAGTTCCAAGATAACTATAATTAAACAGGTAGTAGGAAGCAAAAGAGATCAACAGATAATTACAAGGAATAACCATTCCTACATTCTAGCATGCTACATAAGAATCCACTATCATGCATGGTCCTACTATAGCAGATTTACTGTACAGTCCATCAAACTTGGAGACAAGGCCACCCACCTGTAGGCGCTACACTGTCCCAAGTCCAACAGCTGAAAATGCCAGGAGCAACAATCCCCCACTAATCTGTAGTCCCTATGGTCCAAAAATACTAAACAACTCCTCCTGGTACAAACATACAATCCACAGTTACACTTAATTCCATAAAATTCCAAACATAAAAATCTGCGATGAACAGTCCCCTTTCTGCAAAATTTTCACCTGCTGAAAGTGCCCAGAAAATTCCAATAAAAATATCACTGCGATCCTCGCGTCGATAGCTTCGAAACGGATACCTGCACGTCCAATACCGAGTTCGGTAGGTCAAGATATAAATTTGGCAAGGTGGTGTACTCAAACAATTCCTGCGTCAAAAACTATAGCACTGTACACAGAAGAACAGGGATTTTCACCTCTGATAAAATCTCGAAAAAATCCAAGAAAAATACGAGCGCGTTCCTTGCGATCCGTAGATGAAAAAGTTGTACAAGCTCGTTTCCGTCTGACGCTCGTGCGCAAAGATATGACCAAAACACCTCGATGCTGTCCCATAAATCCACACAGAAAAAGGGTCAAGAAAGAACCTCGGGATCCGTGCCACAGACTCCAAACCAAAATGCGCAATCAATACGAAAGATGAAGCCTTACCTCTTAGGAGTAAGTCGGCACAAGAATCACTAAAAAAAGAGGTCGGGGTAGCCCAGGGGAAATTTCACACCGATCTGCGATGAAGAAGAACACCGCCGAAGGAGCGTCGCGACGCGCCGAAGAAAATGCTATCTCGAAAAGCGTGCCACGAAAAAAGCCCGAAATCCACAGGTGGATGCAGAACACGAAGGGGAGCAACTTTGCTTAAGGGCTCGGGGTGAGGAGAAGCTCAGAAATGGTGGAAAAGGGGTGAACAAGGCGGCTCGGATCGTTTAAATAGGCCCAGAAAACAAATCCCAAAATTACGGTTGTATCCCAGGTTCCGGGCGCCCGCGCGTTTCGGGCCGCTACAGTGTTGGGCCCGAATCGCCCCTGGGCCTCCACGTCGCCCACGCAACACCGCACAGCGCGCCCAACCACCCAGGTCTCGCCACGTAGCCCGCCCCGGACGACGACACGTGGCGGGCCCGGTCAACGCGTGCCTGGCGCCCGCACATGCGTGCTGCCAGCGCCGCCTGCGCACTGTGCCAGGCACGCGCCCCGAGGCACCCCGGCCTGTACCGTGGTCCCGGTCCACTGCACTGGCCACCCACCGCTTGCCACGCGTCAAAAGATGACCAATGGGATGATGCCACGTGGCAAAGCAATCACGTGCGCCGCGCGCCTGCCCGCGCGCCCGCGCGCCTGCCCGCGCCCGCGCGCCGCCGTGCTCCGCCGCTGCCCGCCGCGCTCCGCCGCTGCCCGCCGCCGCCTCCCGCCGGCGGCCGGAACAGTAGCACTTGCCTCGAAAAGCATGCGCGTCATCCGGGCTCCGAAAAATACAAGTGAATAGTCCATTTTCATCGTTTTCGGGCGCTAAATCCAAATCCAAAGTCCGTTTTGCCAAATTCCAAACCTCAATTTTCCCGATGACATCCGGAAAGGTCCTCTTTTGTCCAAACTTCGCACTGAGTCTAATTTTAATCTCTGTTTCGCGCGAAACCACTTCTATACACCCGACGGGTCCTCCACATACTCCCGTGATCCATTTTTAAGCCCGAAGTCCACCACTGGTGTCCAAATTGCGCACAAACACCACCAACACACCACGCAGGCCTTCAGAAGCTGCCATACAACCAGAAAACTCTACGCGGGGATCCGGATCATCACATCAAGGGTCTCTGGATAACTCCATGCTCTCTCTCTAACACAGGGAACATCTACATCAATGCTGGTATCCTCCTCAGCTTTGCTTCTTCCAAGCTACACTTGCCTGGCATAATCCAAGAGCTTCTGACCTCTGTCACTAACATAGGTCTAGGCCCAACCCAAACGGTATCACTCTTCGTTGGGTCCTCTGTCACTCTTGCAGCTGAAATCACATGGCCTAACAATAGAACCTTCCAAAGTCAAAGCACAAACTCTCTCAACATGGCAAACAGCTTCTTCTCTCTTAGAAGTTGCAGCACTATCCTCAAGTGCTCTATAACTCCTCGAAAATAAATCCAAAGTATAATCTAATCAACTAGTCCAGTATAAATCAAACTCAACAACTGGCACGCCAACACGGTGCAGAGCTCAAACTCACGCCGGTACAACAACCCGGTCCAAGTACCGCAAGAACACACAATTCCTCAAATCCAAAAGGCCGCAGGGCCTTAGTCAATCCACTTGACCGCGCTGCAAGCTAATAATGCCCCTATCGGTTCCTGAACACCATCTGGGCACAGCCCTCGGCCATATGATTCCATAAAGCTATCAATCTCAAACAGGCATCTACCGAAACACAATCCAAACCTGTCTGTGCTCAAACCATCATAGAACCCTCACCATTGTGTACTCACAACGAGGCATCACTGCCGTGTACCAACGGCATGGCATCACCACCGTGTATCAACGGTGTCGCATCATACCCAAGTATCAATCTCTCGGACCCTCACTGTCGTATTCCCACGACATGATACTGGGTCACACAGACCTCTCGATCCATCAAATCTCGCAACTGCGCTAACAGCTCTCTCTCTGTCTCACGGGTGATACTCGAAGAGGTGCTGCCGAAGTCGGCGCTATTTCCAAAACCACGTCAATCACCGTCTCGATCTCAATCTCACAAAACGGCGGCTTCAAAATCAGATCTGGTAGACTCTCACTCGGGATCACACGAGCGATAAAGATATCCCTTAGTCCCAGTGCCGCCGTAGGCACCTCCTCTATAGTCGCTAACAAAGCGATACGACCACGACTCAACCTCTGTCGTGCTCTAGCTCCCTCTATAAGCATACTCCTCCTGACCAGGTCCACGGAGGGTCATTATCCTCTCTCGACAATCCATGATAGCATAACATTGGGATAACCAATCCTTATCCATCCTCATATCAACATCTCAGAGCGGATGTGGGACTAACAACTCAATGATCGAACCCAAGGTCCTAACTACACTGGCAGGACTAGCAACACTCATTCATGTGCCATACGTGATCTGGAACCTGATCCTCACGTGCACAAACCAACAGTCCCATCTCTAGCCCACACGAAGCTACCCCTGCTCTACTGACACACACACAAGCGGTGTCGGCATCAACCATGCTCTAACTCCGATGACCATAAAGAAAACCACACTTGGTAAGATGTGATCCACTATCCTGGCGTCCTCTAACCAACTACACAATCTCATCCACTAGATGCTGGTGGCCATCACTCAATCTGCCTTGGCGTCACGGCTCAATCAGCCTACCGGTAAGTCAGATGAACCTCTTCATCCTGAAGTGGTAGTGGGGGTGCCGTCGCAAGCGGCAATTCCCAAGAGCACTACTCTGGGACACTCTGCCTGAAAATATCCTGACCATCCACATGAAAATATCGCCCTTGCCTGAGGTCACACTATGGTGATGAATGCGGCCCACCGCAAAGATACACTCATCCTGACACTACTGCTGGTGCCTCGACTGTCGAGAACCTCCTGGTCTCTGTTTCCTCTGAGGCTCATGATCCTGTGACTGGAATCATGGCAACCTCAATCCACTAGACTATCCCAAATCCGACGATGCTGGACGTCTCTCTCTGGAGCTGGTCCCTCGCTCTTCGTCCCTCTTGGACGTGATCACCGTTCCTCGGTCAATCCATCGAGCATGCACAATCGCTGCATCTAACGTCGGCGCTCGCCGAGAATGCACAAAGTGCTAGATATCCGATCCAATCCCCTCTCAAACAGATCAATCTTCTGGCCTCATCCTGGGCAACAAGGGGCACACTGCTCAACCGTCGCAGAAACTCGCTCCAAGTCCTCAACTACTCTCCCGGTGGTCCAACGGGACGAACTCGATGCCACCAACTCTCGGCATCCCTATCCAAAAATGAGCAACCAAGTGCACCTAATGCTTCCCGGATGAACAAGTCCTCAAACAACTTTTCCATAGCCGCAATCCAGTTCCCGGCCTCCCAAGGCTCCAAACTCTGCCCCGAAATCTGCAGGGGATGGAACTGGCGGATGTACAACAACCGATCGGCAAACTCTCGCTGCTCCTGCACTACTCACAGTGCGATCTGGGCCGGAGTCGACGATGTCGCGGCCGGAGGTACTACTGGCGATACCCCGGGAGATACCCTCTGCTTAAGCATGCGCACCACGCGCTTCATGTTCTCTTCCTGGCGCCGCGTCGCCTCAAACATCCGGGCTACCTGGGCCCGTAACTCACGGACCTCACTCTGCTCTGTCCATTCAGCCTCCCGCTGATCGGGCTCCTCATCCTAGGTCAACACGCCCTCGCCGCTGCACGGCGTCTCGGAGGCAGCAAGGACAACTGTCACGACCAAACAACAGGACCACAAACACTCTCGACCCAATCAAGCGAAAGTCTAAAACATGTTAACCATTCTAAAGCATTATGTTGTCTGCAGCCAATATAATCACTTTAGAGAATAAACATGTAAAATCACTCGCCCCAATCCCTCCGGGGAGGAACAAACTCAATCAGGACTCTCACTAAGGTCACGTCTCTCACGACAGTCATCCTACTGTCCAACCAATAGCCTAGGGTCACTAAGTCCTCAACGACCTATATTCCTAGGCTCTGATATCACCCTAATCTGTCACGCCCATGGGTAGAAACTGCGACCCGGGCTCGCCAACAGATCTGCCATCTGTACGGAAACTGCCGCACAGACAGAGCGTCTACCCTGTAAGTCAGATCTATAGCTAAACATGTATCAGAGCTGAAACTAAACCAGTAGCTACAGAAATCAACTGAACATCTGAATAAATAAAATAATCCTCAATACAAAGCCTCTCAGCAATAAAGATACAAGTACAACCCTCACAAATCACTCAGACTGTCGAGTACAAAAGTGGAATCATAAAAATATACAGGGTACATCTACCTCTGACTCTCAATGCTGGTAAAGAACTACTCGGCCTCATCCTCACCTCGATCAGCTGTCTCCGCGGCCTGCTAAGCCGGAACAGCAACCACAGGAAACCTGTCACCGCAGCGGGTGTGAGAACTAATGCAGAAGGTAGTTCCCAATGGGTACCATCACCAATATCCACGGTACGCCTACTAAGTCTACTGGAGGCAACAGATAGGTATGCAGATAGATAAATAAAAAGCAGGAAATGAACTACAGCTAGTGTGTCTCAACATCATGCTCAAGGAAATCTCTACTATGAACCTGCTATGCATACACTCGCCACTGCTAAAATGCCTCAAGTATCATGCTCAAAGGAAAACTCGTCTAAGAACATGCTATGCACCACTCGCACACGAGGTGCTCACAAAACTCAAATCTCAATGACTGCCAAAACTGGCTCAGTCAAGCCTGCGCCTGTCGTCTAGGAACGCACCTGCCCACTACCACGTGGGGTGTCCTACTAACTACTAGGAACGCACCTGCCCACTCCACGTGGGGCGTCCTAAACAGACTACTAGGAACGCACCTGCCCACTCCACGTGGGGCGTCCTAAACTGACTACTAGGAACGCACCTGCCCACTCCACGTGGGGCATCCTAGTCTGACTATCTCAATCATCATCATCACGCATCCGGAGCGTAACTCGAGGGAAGCGACCCCACCGAGCTCAAGTATCTCATCAGTCTCAACTGTCTTATAAGCGGCACATGCAGGCTATGATCCACGATCAAACAGATCGGATACTCAATACCCAGATAACATAACACAGTTGGGAATCTCTCCACGACTCGATCAGGGAGTGCCCAAATGCTCTCACAGCTATGTCGGAGAACCCTCTATGACTCAATCTGATAATGCACAACCCACGGCTAAGTCGGAAAACCTCCACGACTCGATCTGCCAGAGCCCAACTCTCAAAGCCAAGTCGGAGAACCATCTCCGCTACCAAATCGGAAATACAAACCCATGATCTAGAATAATCTCAGCAAGGAATCTCAACTCACATGACACTAGATATTCAACACACAGAGTTCTAAAAGTCCACTGGGCCCCCTGGCACGAGAACATATGGATCCTGAACCTACTCAATCTCTCTGGAAGCCCACAATATTTTAAAACCATTTTCAAATCTCAGTTTTCATTAAAACCGGTCCGACGATTTTTAAAACGGTTCAGATGCCAATCTAATGCCAACTAATCATGCAGTCTAGTGTCAAGTCATCCCTAAATCATGGTAAAAATATCTGGGGCTCGTAAATGTCTTTCTATAGTTTTCTAGGCAACTATCAGTTTTCCCAGCTATGCAAATAATAAGCTAAACATGATCAACATGCATACAATAGCTTTAGAAGACATTCCATACATTTTGAAGAAATTCCAACCCACCTCAAATGCATTCCGCAGGCAATCGCTGAAGTCGGTGAAGCGCCGCGCCGCTCACTGTCAAAATCTGCCGGAAACTCCCAAAACCGCGCCGCACGCGCGCGCACACTATTGCGATCCTCGAAAATATTCCCGAAAGCTCGAACAACCCTCTTGAGTCCTCTAATAAAACCTGCGCGCACTCCGGTCCTCTCCACGGCCGGCTCACAGCACGTGCGCGGCACCTCGGCTCCGCGCAATAAAAATCCCATCTCTCAGCCAAATAGCCCCTCAAGGTGAAAAGGATGGAAAGAATAATCCAATTAAGCTCAGAACTTCATCAAAATCCAACATCAAATCCATCTAAGGAAATCCAAAAACCAAACTACAAAAATCTGCCAACTCATCTGACGTGCGGGTCGACGAGCGCACGGCTCCGCTCAACTCCAAGTAGCAGGACAACACAAGCTGCTCCTTCCCACCCAACCCCTCTCACTCTCTTTCTCTCATTCTCTTTTCTTTTCCTTACTTTCTTTCTTTTATTTCTTTTTGTCATGGAGAAGAAGGTAGGTGGCCTCATATATAGAGGGTGGCGTAGGTGAACACAGTGGGAGATGTAATTACCGAAAAGCCCCTCACTAAAAACCAACCCCAGCTCAAAATCGGCTAATTACATCACTGAGTACCGATACCCAAGGCTGGGTACTGATACTAACCAAATTAGTTTCGAAACTGGAGCTTGAGTTCCGAAACACAATGCCCAGTTCCGGAACTCAAGCCTCAGTTCCGGAACTGAAGCTCCCCAAAGCCGCAATCCAAGTCTGATGCTTCGATTTTCCTCTCCGTCAACTCGCTTTTCGCCCTAAAAGCTTCCGCATCACTCCGAAACCCCCCGAACCCCACTGTAAACATAAAATACACATGTCCAAAGCTTTTCCCACTCAAAAGCTCAACTGTGGAGTCGGTGTCCTTATTCCAAAAGAAAACCGAAGTCTGAAGCTTCAATAACGCCGCGGCCAACTCACTTTTTGCCCTCGGGGTCTCCGCATCAAATCGAAACATCCCGAACTCCGCTGTAATCTGAATATACACATGCGCCAAGCTTTTTCCCAATTTTTTTCCTGCGCACAACTGCGGAGTCGGTTCTCTATCCAATCCAGTACTCTACAAGCACACAAAGCCCTGAAATCACTGACTCAAACTGGGCTTCCAAGTTCAACGCCGCTAACTCACTTTTCTTCCCAAGGATTCTGCGTCGATCCGAAACAATCAGAACTCAACTGTAAAACCAAATGGAACACGCTCAAGCGATTTCCCCGTACCACGCCATCTTGCGAGGTCGGTGCACTCTTGATCAGATTTATAAGTAAGCATCTCTTGTAAGATATGAGCAACACCAAATCCCTCTAGAGCCCAAACTTCCATTTCTCCTACTCGTTGTCCCCCCTGCTTGGCCAGAAAATTTGAACATCAAAAGAAAAAGTCCCGGTACTCTACACCGCCTTCATCTCCCAAGCCGCTACTCACTCCCCGTGATTACTCCTCAACAACAATAACAACAACCAGTACGGCATAGCCCAATTGCGCAATTCTCTCATCTCACGAGCCAGAATTCGCAATGAGCGTCCCTCGTACTTCAAACACTAACAAATCTCAAATGGGGCGAGTCAATCACGGGTGAGAGATCCAAAAGTATAACACTCTTGAGCTGAGACGTTGAAAAGACCTCATGGATTCCAACAAAAGATAGGGGGAAAAAGAAATAACCACCAGTGCTACACGTACCAACACCACACCCTAGTGCCAACTCAACCAAGGCGACCCGAATACACCCACACGATCATCCAAGAAGGAAAGGGGCCCTAACAAGTTGGGGTCCTCACTCGGTCACTCTCGGATCCTGACCTTCCGAGTGGACTGCACAACTGCAAGCTACAATCAAAAGGGACCCCCAGGAACACAACCTCAAGCCCTGTTCGCCTCAATAATTCCACACAGCGCCAGCTGTGGAATCATCAAACTCAACTTCAGACAGCTCTCCCGCTCAAGATATCCGCCACTTCAGTGGCTTTGTCGGGGTGATACAAAATGCTCAACAATAACCCAACGGTAACTCCACAGCCACTATGGGAGGCATCACTATAACTCACAATCCATCTCCCATCACTGGCGATGCTAAAATCGGCACTGGTATCTGTCTAATCATCCATTCGTCAAGCTCTACTGGCGCTGCCCAGTCTAAGGAGCTCCTCGTCTCAACAATAAATGTCGATCTCGGCCAATCCTCGAATAGCATCCACTTTGGCCGGATTTCCACCGCCGCTCCCACGGCTAGAATAATGTGGCCCAAGACGGTATGTTCCCGAAGCTAAAAGTTGCACCTCAATAATTCGGCATACAGCTTCTTCCACACAGGCGTTGTAGCACTAACCACAAGTACTCTACAGGCTCCAAGTCACTCTGGGAGTAAATCTGAATACCCCAGGAGAATACCGCTACTAGTCCGTCCAAGTACAGTTGGAACACACCATTCCTCAAATCGTAAGGCAGCAGGGCATTAATCAATCCAATTGGCCTCACTGTGAGCTCATAATGCCCCTACCAGGTCCAGAACGCCGTCTGGCAAAATACGTAGCTGTATAATTCCAAATAAGTACAGGCAGTACAGACGAACAACTGCCGGAGTATGACTCCATCAAAAGGTTCTAAATAATACCCGGACCTACCTGTGCTCAAACCACAAAAGAACCCTCACCGTTGTGTACCAACGACGTGGCATCACCACCGTGTATCAACGGCGTGGCACCAGGTCAAACAGACCCCTCGATCCATCAGATCCTGCAACTGTACTAACAGCTCTCTCAGTTTTATTGGTGATATCCAATAAGGTGCTGTCGAGGTTGGCGCGGTTCCCAAAACCACGTGAATCTTAATCTCTAACTCCCTAACCGGCGGCATCACCATCAACTCAGGGGAATCCACACCCGGGATCTCACGGGCAATAGGGATATCCTTGAGTCCCGGTGACGCCGTAAGCACCTCTCACACTGTCGTTGCAACCTGTGCGCTCTAACTGTCTCAAACAGCAAGCCTCCTCTTGTCTGCCTCGCAGAAAATCAAAGTCCTCTCTCTCCGCAGTCAAACATCCTGTGGCACTGTGCTAACCAATTTCAAGCACAGGGTCAAAACACCGAACTGCCACAAATACCAATGAGTCTGCCGGTACAACTCGCGGCCTCAACTACACTAGACATGATCCACAAGCCTCCTCCTCGTGCACCACACCAATAGGAACCTGTACCTCTAGTGCACGTGGCAACAACTCTGCCTCTAATCCATGCAGGAATGCAAAATGCTCTAACTCGGACTGCTGTGATGAAATCACACCTGCAACAACTCGATCCACTACTGTGGCGCCCTCCAACCGGGTGGCACAGACTCATCCACTCGATGCAAGTGGTCGTCGCTCAGTCTGCCTGAAAATATCAAGATTAACCACATAGGGAGCAAGACCTCTGCCTCTGTTCACTCTAAGGCGACGAATGCGGCCCTCAGCAGATAACATATCCATGCTACCGCTGCTGCTGATACCAATGCTGAAGCTGCCATCGGGGTCCACCCGATCCCTGGCATCTCAAAATCCACTTCCCTGGGGAAGGAAATCGGGAATGCCTCTGCCGGCCGATCTGTCCTCCAACACTCGGCGCCAAGAGCCTCAATCTAGACTTCACCTCTGGCGGTAGATCCCTATCCAAGGAACTGCAGCGCCACGCTCCATACACAACGCCTACTCCATCGAGGCATCCAAAACCTATAACGGAGGGACCGAATAAAATGAAAGGTATCCTGGCGCAATACACTCCCAGATACACAAATCTTATGCGCCTCGTCCCTCTAACATGGAGCGTGCAGTTCAACAACTGCGTAAACTCTCGGCACAAGGGGGCTCTCAAACAGTCTCTCCATTACCACCAACCACGATTCCGCCTCCAAAGGCTCCAAGCTCGGTCCTACGAATCGGGGTGGTTCATCTGCCAAAACTGGCTCAATAGATTGATCACGACCCACAGCTCATCTACTGTCAGCTATCCACCCTGCCTCGGTGCCTCGGCACTAAACATTGGCATGGAGGGAGCTACTCGCTCTATCGGCACCACAGAAATCACTGCTACTGAGGATACTACAACCGGGTGGCCTTAGGAGGAAAGCACTGTCGGGCTGCCCGCTGTTCCGACATCTGTGTCACCTAAACCAGCTGCTCACTCCGCCGCTGATATGCCTCTGACAATCCTGTCATCTGGGTCCGGAGCTCTCTGATCTCAATCCGGGTATCCAGCCCAAAACTAATCGCTCAGGCTCCACTACTGCCACAGGATGCACACAGGTCAAAACCCAGCGTCAGGGGGGACACCGCTCACCACGACAAAACTACACATCAGCACACAACAAACACTCGACGCAATCCAGCAAAAGTCTAGAGCATGTCACCCATTCCACAGCGTTATGTTGTCTGCAGCCAACATAATCACTTAGGAGAATAAACATGCCAATCACTCATCCCGTCCATTGGGAGAGATATAAAACTCAATTAGGACTCTCGCTACACGTCACGACTCTCATGAAGTCATCCTAGGGTCCAACCACAAGCCTAGGGTTTCTAAGTCCACCATGACCTACAACCTAGGCTCTGATACCACTCTAATCTGTCACGCTCCGGGGTCGAAACTGCGACCCGGGCTAGCCAACAAATCCGCTGCCTATGCAAAACCTCGCATAGGCGAAGCGTCCTACCTGCAAGAAAGGGGCTACAGATAAACAGATATCAGAGCTATAAAATAAAAGTGCTGCAAAACTAAAACCAACCATCTGTATAACTGGAATAATGATACAATATCCATCTCTCATAAATGATAATCATACAATATCCTCAAATACAATAACCCAGAACTCAACAGAGAGGTAACCTGGAAATAATACATTAGTGTACAGGCTCTTAGTACAAGTCAGATCCTCACAATACAATAATCTCTCAAAAGTGAAAAAATAAATAATCTACTGACTGTACTCATAATCTCCAATGTAGGGGTACCTCTACTCTCCACAGACGGGTAGGGATCTAGCTCGCGACTCCCTCGCCTCGCACAGTAACCGCAGAACCAGCAACACCTGCTAAGACTCTGCAAAACAAAGGAGAGAAAAGAAAGAGGAGGAGGGGGGAACCCCCAATGGGTGTGAGAACTACACCAAAAGGGAGTTCTCAGTGGGTACCACCGCCAAGTCCGACGATCTGCCCACGAAATCTACTAGAAGCATAAGATAACAATGAAGTAAAAACTGAACAAGAAAACTAGAGGTACTCAACAGCTACCCATCCTCTATCTATATGCTCAAAAGGGGAAAACCAATGAAAGGTACGCAACCACTCGCACATGAAGTGCACAATCAACCCAATCGAGCTGACTGCCACATCTGGCCCAGTTAAGCCTGCGCCCACCTACAACCACCACCCACTGCCGGGCAGGAATTACGTAGGGTATCCATACGGACTAACTCGCTATCGAATAGTGGCACATGCAGGCTATAGTAGAAATCCACGCTCTCTCTCAGAACGGATAGACTCAAGATCCTCAATCTCTCGCACAACGGTCGAAAAACTCACAACGACCTCGGGACCACCGTTAACCCCAAACGGTTCCCAACAACACTAGCACTGGTCTAAACAAAGCTACTAGACTCCACTCAGCCCCCAAGAACGAGTGCAATAATAAAAGTACCTGCTTGAATAAACCCAATCAAATGAACCGGTATAAAACCCGGTACTGCCTGCTCAAACTATCTCAAGTATTTGCTCACAAATCGGTACTCACTGACCGATACTCACTGTCTGGTACTCACTGGCCAACAGGTCTGGCGCTCACTGGCCAATATGTCAACTGCCTACTCCCGAGTGGCCTCGAGAGGAGCGACCCACACGAGTAAAGTAACCGTGTCACCAATATCACAAGCATCATAATGTAGCAGGACTGGATCACGACTCCGATCAAAGTGGGAAAACCCATCCACTAAAGGGAAACCCGATCCCCAAACTGATACAAGGGTAAATAATAAGTGGAAAACTCCATCCACTAAAGGGAAACCCGATACCCAATCTGATGCACAAGGACATATCCCGTCAACCGCCCAATATCCGCGGTCCCCGCAACACCCACAACCCACAATCAAGTCCAACCTGCCCCAGACTCAAAGTCTCAACTACACTATCCCAAACTCCTGCTCAACTCGAGCAACAAGAATCGCCTGACTAACGAATAAGGAGAAAAGAAGCAAACATGGTTTCTCCTAAGTCAAGTTCCAACATAATAGTATAGCGATAAAAGATGGCCTATCTAGATGTCTATACAAGCATGCATTTGTCCTCAAGGAAGATACAAGATAATAACAAATAGCAGCTCCACATAAGTATAAGCACATGCCAGAATCACTAATGAACTACACCTGTCCAATATCCATGATCCATAATCCATAATAACACCTCAGAGTAATATCCGCATATATATGCCAAAGGGTAATCGAGCATGAACTCTATCTCATCTAGTATAACATGAACATAGCCATCAAGAATGCTAGATCTCAAATCCTCTAAAGTATGTACAGTAATCAAGCAAGCATTAATCCACATGATCTCGGCCAATTTCCACGCTTACATCTCAATTCTATTAGTTGTACCTTAATCATGCATGCTATAAGTCACAGAGGGTAACAATCCCTTAGGTAAGTTTTCCCTAATCACCAACATGGATATCCGAATCATGCAAGTCCTCATAATATAACATGAATATTAATCTTGCAATTCTCTTAGACAATCAACATTACTAAGCTTACCTCTCAATCACAACAATGTACCCTAAACATGCATGCATTCTATCGAATAGAATTAGAGAACCGTCCACCGGTTCCGGGGACAAGGCAACCCACCTGAAACGTTTTCCGCAGGCAAAGCCGAAGTCGGTGAAGTGCGTAGTCACACGCTAACCAAAAATTCGCTGAAACCGCACCCTCGGTACTCAGTCGCGCAAGCCTCAGCTCCGATCAACCTCACAACAACAACACACTAATCAATACCTCAAAAAGCACCCGCTGTTTGGCAAAACAGCACAAAGAAGAGGGTTTTTCACCTGCGTGCAGTCCTCCGAAAAATCCAAAAAAAACACGGTTGCGATCCTCGCGACGAGTAGATCCAAATCGTGTATTTATACACCTCGTTCCGACACCTGTAGGCCAAGTTACAGTCAAAATATTGCAGTACACAAAACTATTCACAACGCGCAATTCTGCGGAAAAACAGCCACTAAGAAGCTTAATTATCACCTTCGAAGAGTCCTCCAAAAATTCTAATAAAAATACGCGCGTGTTTCTCTTGAAGCATAGATATCAATCGATTCCTTACACGCCTCATTCCGATGCTCGTAGACCGAGAAAATCCAACAATACTCCACTGCTGTCCCAAAACTCACAACAGTGCAAGGTGTCAAAGTTTGCCTCGGGAACCATGCCAAAAACTCAAAATGAGACAAAGTGACCAATACGGAAATCGAAGGCATATCTCTCGTGAACGCGCTGCCGCAAAAATTGGCTTGAAATTTCATCGGGGTGATCCAGGGGCTCTCGTGCACTGAAATGAGACGGTAGAAGCCAAAATCCAAGAAGCGTCGAAGTGCGCCGCGTCGCAGAAAATGCCGATGTCGCAGCCTCCAAAAATCTATAAATCCACCACAAGATGAAGAATAAGTTTGCTTGAGGGCTCACTACCAGCAGCCCTCCGAAAAAGGGCCAAAAGAGCAGCCAAAGGGGGCTATTTATAGCCAAAACAGAACATTTTCCATAATTCCCTCTGTGTCCCCACATTCGGGCGCCCGGAAGGATTCGGGCTGCTACCGTCCTCCAAAACGTACCCTGAACCATCAGCGCCCGAATCAACCTGGTTGCGACACGTGGCCCCGAACAGCAAACAGCGGACCTGGCCAACCCGCTCGCGACACGTGGCCGAGTCCCCGTGCCCGCGTCAGCGCCTCGGTCGGGGCGCCCACGCCGCGCACGCAGCCCGAGACACCGCTCCGCTCCTCGTGTGGACCGAGCGCACATGGACCGGCCAACCAGCGACCGCCATGCGTCCAACCCTGTTGCACGCCTCGCCCCGTGGACCGCGCGGTCCACGCTTCTGCCCGCGCCGCTGCCCGCCGCCGTGCCACCGCGCTCCGCCGTTGCCCGCCACCGCCGACACTGCCCCGGCGGCCGGAACAGTAGCACACTACCTCAAAATCCGTGCACGGGCATCCGTGCTCCGAAAAAAATAAGTAAATAGTCCATTTTCATCGTTTTCATGCGCTGAGTCCAAATCTGATGTCCGTTTTGCCAAATTCCACTTCTAAAATTTGTCGAAGGCATCCGGACAGGTAAACTTAATCCAAATTTTGCGGTGGGTCCAACCTTGAGGCCCGATTTGCGCACAAACACCTCCATCACACCTAATAAGGCTCCAGAAGTCGCTGATCACACTGCAAAAGCTCTGTGGAGATCCGAGTCATCACAGGAGATGATGAGAGAGAGAAAATGAGATGAGAGAGAGAGAGAGAGAGAGAGAGAGAGAGAGAGAGGGCTCTGGAAGTGGAAGGTGATGAGAGAGAGAGAAAGAGTGAGCTCTGACTCTCTCAGTGAGTTAGAGAGAGACAGGCAGAGAGAGATAAAGGCATGATCTCTCTCTCAGAGAGAGAGAGAGAGAGAGAGAGAGAGAGAGAGAGAGAGAGAGAGAGAGAGACAGATAGAGATAGAGAAAGTGAGCTCTCTCTAAGTGTGTGCGTGTGTGAGAGAGAAAGAGACAGATACAGATAGAGAAAGTGAGCTCTCTCAATAAGAAAGAGAGAGAGAGAGAGAGAGAGGTAGAGAGAGAGAGAGAGAGAGAGAGAGAGAGAGATGTGAATGGGGTCGGAGGCGGCGGGTGCTCGCGGCGAGTGGGACATAGAGAGAGAAAAAGGGAGACAAATAGAGATAGAGAGAAAGAGTGAGAGAGAGTGAGAGAGAGAGATAAAGAGAAGTACAATGAGAGTCGGGGGCGGTAAGCGACGACGGCGCCATATCTCTAGATGTGGCACACAGAGATGAGAGCGAGAGAAAGAAAGGAAGGGGATTGAAGCTCGAAAAGGGAAGTTTGAAGCATGTATATACAGAGAAATATGGTAAACTGTTCACTGTACCCAAACACTGTGAACCATTTACCAAGTAAATACACGGTAAATGATTCATCGTGTTTGGACGCAGTAAACATTTTATCGTGTTCGAACGTGGTAAACTATTCACCGTATTTAAGCATGATGAATGGTTCAGCTTGTTTAATCTAAACCAACCATCCAACCCTGGCACTCGCGTGGCACTCACATGGTGCACGTGTGGTAGGTATAGCATCATTTTTTTTAATTACAAATTTTAAGGGACTATTTGTAAAAATAAAATTTATTAGAGGACAATATGTAAAAAAAATTCTTTTCCAATTATTAGTGCTTGTATTATTGGATTTACATTTCAATTCTCATTCCGGAATATTCAAATCCTTCAAAAAAGACTCCCAGTGTATAGGTGGGAGTCAACTATGATTTTAGAGTGATTGAGAATATTTTTTTTTTCTTCACTAATAGTTATTCAGATTTAAAAATAAATCTAAATATAAACTAATTATATTAAATCATAATTTTAATTTAAATTTGAAATATTAATTTAAATTTGAAATTTAATTTTTAAATTTTAATTTAGTAATTCTAAATTTAAATTTTAACTTTGTCGTTGAACTTGAATTGTAACTTTTAAATTTAAGTTCAAATTATAAGTGCAAATTTGGGTTCAAATTTTGATAACGAATTTGAATAAAAATTTTAAATTTTAATAAAGATTAAATTCTAAAACTTTAATTTAAATATAATTTTAATTCCTATTCCTCTTATGAACCACTTAGTATATTTTATGCAATTCTCCTAACTATAATTTATTAAATTAAGTATTTAACTTAAATTTTAATGTAAAAGTATTGTTGGGTAAGTCAAATTAAATAAATTAAAATTTTAGATAATAAAATTATAATTTTAAGAGATTGGACTGTCAATTCAAAATGGTTCATAACTTAGGTAAGTTTTATATATTTTTATCTAAAATTTATGTTTTGAAAGAAGCCCGGAAAGCTTTTAGTTTAGGGTTTATTTGGCAACTATAGGAATTAAAAATAGAGTTCTATATTTTGTTGTGATAGATTGATACTAAAATCTTAAAACTCTAATTTTTTACTCCGTTTTGTAATATTTGATTCAAACCTGAAAAAAATAATTATTATGAAAATGAGAAAAAATCTAACCCTACCATCTCTTCCTTACTCAACTCACCCCTGCTACCTTTTCCTTACTCAAATCCACCCTTACTACCTCTCCTTCCCTCACGCCTTCTATCTGTGACACTCTAATAATCCTACATCGGATGTGAATGGGATTGTAATTGAGTATATAAGAAACATGGACACTAGTAATAATAAGTAGGCTTAAATATTTTGGGATGTGGTTTGGATCCAACGAGTAATTATTACCAGTTAGTCGGATCATTACATTTGGTATCAGAGCCAATAAGTAACCAAAAGTGTGTGAAGAGTCTCAGCTGAGGCTGGGTCTAGATGACAAGACTAGCGAGACAAGTCTCACATCGCCTGCTGATCTTGGGCTGTGTGTGTGTTTGGACTGACGAGGACGTTAGACCTAAACGGGAGGAGTCTAGAGGTAGAAGAAGAAGAGTAGGATGTTGGGCTGCGACGGAGGGCGCCGAGGAAGTAGAGGGGCGTGCGGTTGATGGAGTGGGAGTCCGTGAGTATTAGCGATGAGGTCAAGAAGAATGAGGTAGTGAAAGATGAAGGGGTAAGAAAAAAAGAAATGAGAAGAGATGAGTTATTTTTTTTAAAAAAAGTAATTTTTTTTTTATCACAAAAAATTTTCGTTTTAAGTTTGTTACTCTATCTATTTTCTAATATTAAAAGTTATGCAAATAGGTCGCTTATAATATTTCAAAAATTATAGAAAGTACATTATAAATTATTCAATTACTTTATTTTAAAGGATGACAAACCATGCCCATAACGGTGCGTTTGATTCGCGCTATGTAGCTGCTGGGAACAAAATGTGGCTTGTGCGCGATCGGCCCCTTTGGATGACCCTCTGTAATATCACAATTTTTGTGTATCGTTTTACCCTCTTGCTAATAAAGTACAAGTTAGAGAAAATCGAATTAACGAATTTTCTTAAGTTGATAATCATGCACTGCGGGTATTTTTCTATGATAGAGTTCGAAAAATGATGAACGACGGTGCGACCGGATCTGAGTTCCGACTTACGAATCCCCCGGAAAGGGGTTTTGAAGATCGCGGTAACCGTAGTGTGCATCAGAATCCGTGCAAAAGATCGGATACGCTTTTCGAGGGGATAAGGATTATCTCTCGTGATTAAATAATTATTATTTAATATTAAATACCCTAATGTGAGTTTTACGGTACGTACTAAGAGGAAAAAATGGGTTCTTCCCGAAAAGAAAAGAGAAAACCCTAGCCGGAGAGAAAAGAAAGAAAAGAGAAAGGAAAACCCTAACAGAAGGAAAAAGAAGGAGAGAAGAAGAAAGCGGAGGAGTCCGATCGCTTCCGATCTGCGTGTCGCAGCCGAAAGTGCGAGCGGATCATCTTCTTTGACGAGATCGTGGTAAGTGAAGTTTCCTTTTTCGGTAGTTATTAGGGCTTCGTCGTTTTTCCGTTTAACCGCCGCCGCGGCACCGCGCGGCCTAGTGCCGCGCGGGGCGCCGGCCGTGGGCTGCGACACCCGCGCGGCGGTGCGTGCCGCGCGGCCTAGTGCCGTGCGGGGCGCCGCTCGCGGGCTGCGGCACCCGCGCGGGCTGGTGCCGCACGGGCGACACCACAGGCGGCACGCGCCGCGCGGCCTAGTGCCGTGCGGGGCGCCGCCCGCGGGCTGCGGCACCCGCGCGGGCAGGTGCCGCGCGGGGTGCCACCCGCTGGCGGCGCGCGCGCCGCGTGGCCTAGTGCCGCCCACGGGCTGCGGCACCCGTGCGGGCAGGTGTCGCGCGGGGTGCCACCTGCAGGTGGCGCGCGCCGCGCGGGGCGCCACCCGCGGGTTGCGGCACCCCCGCGGGCAAGCGCCGCGCGGGGTGCCACCCGCAGGCGGCGCGCGCCGCGCGGGGCGCCGCCCGCCAGTAAGGGCACCCGCGCGGGCAGGTGCCGCGCGAGGTGCCACCTGCAGGCGGCGCGTGTCGCGTGGCCTAGTGCCGCGCTGGGTGCCACCCGCGGGCTGCTTCACCCGCGCGGGCAAGCGCCGCGCGGGGTGCCACCCGTAGGAGGCGCACGCCGCGCGGCCTAGTGCCGCGCGGGGCGCCGCCCGACAGCAAGGGCACCCGCGCTGGCAGGTGCCGCGCGGGGTGCCGCTGCAGGCAGCGCACGCGCCGCACGGCCAAGTCCGCGCAAGGCTCCACCCGTGAGCGGCGCGCGGGGAATTTGACCGCGCGGCCATGCCGCATGCGGCCCCGTCGTCCGTCACGCGGCGTTACCGCCGCCGTTGCCAAGTTTCATCGTACTCTTGGGTTTTGGGTTTCGTAACTTATAGAATATCGTCAGTTTGACCGGTTGTTCTTTTGGGGGATTTTCTTAGGTCCGGGTGCCGATTGTGAGCGTGTTGCGGCTCCAGGTGTTCCCGTCAGCACATTTCGAGGTGGGTACCTTTTGGCATTTCTGGTGTTTAGTCGTTCTCGTGTATTTCGTGAAAATAAAGTAGATGTTTCTTTGGTAAACTGTCTAACCCCATTGCATGAGAATCCGGTTTTTATTTCTAACTGAGGCGACAGAGGTCGCGGTGCCCTATTGCACGCCGGTTCCGGCATACATGCTCATAATTGCTTACACGCACACCGACGGTGTATTTTTTCGAAAAGATGGTACGTTGGCCCGTGTACCCCACAACTAGTGATGATGGGGACCCCTCACGGTGAGGCGACTGCTTCTTGGGCAGTAGAGGGGTTAAAAGCACCAAGGAATGAGCGAAGTAACTCAGGGGTAGGTGCCCAGCATGATTTCAACAGGGGATATGGCGATTCATGAAAGGGAAGTGGAATGCTCTGGTGTATCGGATTGTTCATTATAGTATTTATAGCATTTACTTGTTTATCATCTACTTTATTAGTCACTGACTACCCACACTGTGATAGGTCCAAGCGGGGATGGGAACCGGGACGACGGTGAGGCAGCGTTTAGAGGACCTTAGCCGTTTGAGGCTAATGAACATTTTATTTACTTGCGGTTATCTTTTATTGCTTTTGGTTAGTAAGCTTGTGTTTGCTTGTTAGTGGAATAATGTGGATGTTGGGTTGAGATCCTAGCTTAGGAATGACATCTTGTAACTATGCTTTCTTAGACTTATATGCGGCATGTTTTCAAATATCAAAATGGTTTCGAAAGCGTTTTCAAATTAAGTGTCGTGTAGGCACTGATTTCCAAACCGTGGATTTATCCTTTCAAGCTATGTTGCCGCCTAAAAGAGATTGCGAAAACGTTTTGTAAAACCAGGTGTCGTGTGGACACTGTCTTTCAAACCTATGGATTTATCCTTTCATCCGTGTTGTGGTGATTATAGTTATGGTTAAGTGTGATCTCTCCTTTTTATTGCTCTGTGATTGCATGGGTAAAGTACAAGTCGTGTTTGAAATGCCGAACATATACAAAGGAGACTCCGTCCGTTTGTGGAGTGAATTTGTATATGTGGCAGGTCTGGCGTGCACCGGAAGCGAGGTTAATTTCAAAAAATATATATATATACACGTCTTTTCGCTCTTTTAGAACCTCCGGGGAGTGACACATTATATGGTATCAGAGAAAAACGACTTTAACCACGACGGTCAGTGACCAACATCCACAGAGGGCAATGCCACAAGTAACTAACCAATAGGATAACCTAGGTGTAGGTGCGTAGAGCGCGAGTGTGAGTGCAGGGGAAAAAGGGATAGAGTCTCGGAGTTCGTAGGTCAAGGTGTTCGACCAATTAAACCTAGGATTGACGTGATTTCTTTGTATGCACAGATAATAGCCGGACGTGATCATTAATCGGCAACGCTGAAATGGATAGGATGGACTCGGCAGCCGTGGCAAACCGCCTACTCCGAAACTAGTTGCGCGACGTGGCTGGGCAACTGCTTACGCTTACCGAGCGGATGTGCTTACTGACACAGGACATTGGGGGTACTGACCGTCTCAATTACAGCGCAAGGGGCGACACTCTTCGTGGAATACCAACCGCAGGATTTCCCACCTTTCGAGAGGCGGTTGACATAGCCACATGGGTGGAGCGGGAGCTCGCCGATGCTCGTGCCCAGCGGGGGCACCCCGGACTCTACCGGGGCCAGAGGCGTCCCCACCCCTGTCCTGAGGAGGACCTTTTCCAAGGAGGCCGGGCGACCAAACGCCCGAAGACGGAACAGGAATCGGCTGTGCGCCGACGAGAGGACCGGAACCGCGAGGGAAGCCTTGCGTCATCTATAGGAGGGCACACCAGGTGACCGGTTGTCCATGGAGGTACAACCATTATTTCCGTTGTGGCAACCCGGGCCACTTCCGTGCCTCCTGCCTCTAGAGAACGGCGACTACCTTCACAGCACCGCAACAGGAGGAACGAGAAAACGCCGCAGCCCCCGCCCCACGGGGGGACCTACCTGGCAGTCAACGCATGGCAGATCACGACGATTCCGGGTCCCTGCCCCGTCATGCCGTGCGCCGTTGGCCCAAGTGTTGTGGTCGGGTTCCCCGAGCCGACCCGATAGAGGACGCAATGTCCCGGAAAGAGTAATAATAGGTAATGCTTCTAGTTTTCTATTCAAATTAGGAGTACCTAGCACACCAGAGCATCCCACCTTAGGGGTAGATGTATTCGAGCTGGGGGGATAAACCCTCAAAGGCCTTTAGTTAAGCCCTCCCCAGCCTGCACGGGCGAGTGAAAAAAAAAAAAAAAATTCTTGTGCTCTAAGAGCTGGGGAAAGACCTTGCTTGGGGTACTTGGCGTGGCGCTCAGAATTGACTGTCACAGCAATCCTGAAGCAGTAATCAACCGAACTAAGTCCCTGGTGCATTCCGGGAACGGGGCACGCCAAAATGTGTGAGCCTTACTCGGGAGGACGTCTACGACCTACTGTTCTTTTCCCCCGCCGCGGGCAAGAAGACGGGGGAAGGGTAGTCGAGTAGCTTCCTTCGCGTTTCGGTAGATTCGGCCACCCGATCTAGAACCCTACCTTCCGGCGCCCACACCGCCACTAAGCAATGACTAACAGAAAGTCAAACAGCCAGAGGACTGTAAGGGGGTTACGCTAGCAGGTCGGCTGGGGAGGCTACACCTGTACCAATCCGACGCCCCCGACCCTATGACAAGAGGAAAAGGGGGGGGGAAGGCACCACTGCAACCGGCTAGGAGGCTCACGCCACAGCAAGAAGCGGCCCCACCGGAGTGACGAACGCGAGTGACATGGGTAGACCTAGGTTCAAACCATACCACATAAGTCTGCGGACTTAGCGCTACAACCGAACCTCGTACCGAGGGGCAAGTGTGGGTGAGGTCAAAGCGCCCCTGTGGGGATGACGGGAAACCTCGGAACGGGAGCGAGAACCCAATCTTGTGGCGGTTGTTCCGGCTACCCATGACGAGATGGTTGAGGCTAGTGTTGACGTTGTAAGTGGAGGACGGCGTGTGTGGCTTGGGAGGTATGTAGACGCCAAGGAGGCTACCCAATCTTTCCTTTTTATTGCTCTATGATTGCATGGTTAAAGTACAAGTCGTGTTTGAAACGTGGTACATATACAAAGGAGACTCTGTCCGTTTGTGGAGTGAATTTGTATATGTGGCGGGTCTGGCGCGCACCGAAAGCGAGGTTAATTTCAAAAAAATATATATATATATACACGTCTTTCCGTTCTTTTAGAACCTCCGAGGCGTGACACTCTCTAGAGGTGTCGAAGTGCGCCGCGTGCCAACAATCAAGCGATCGGACCAAAGAGGGATCCGCTCAGCCGGGTTCTCCTCTGGTAACTTCTCACGACCGGTCGACTGAGGACAGCCGAAGCGAGTTTACGGAGGTATAGAGGGATCGCCAGTTTCGACTTAGGGTAGTCGAACTAGGTAGAGATATAAATGTATGGCTGATGAGCCGATTGTAATGTTAAAATACAAAAATCACCAATAAAGACATGACTGATTGGCCGGTTTACACTCTAAAGGAAAAAATAAGATAAAGACACGGCTGAGCCGTTTTACACTTTATATTGATAAAAAAAGATGATACAAGTGGAGGAAAAGGGATAGAAGGATTATAACTAAGTGTACTTCTAGAAAAGCAGTAAAAAAGAATAAAAAAGAGTTAAGTTATCCTACTCCTAGATAAATGAAAAGTTAGGGTGGTAGCGGGCTTACAAGGTTGCTGGACCCCTTTTCCTTCGTTGCCTAGCATATTTATAAAGTTTTCGAATCAAGGTGTATAACCGCCGATTTAAAAATCAGCGTAATCAAAGAGGAATTACTGAGAATTCCTCAACCATTTAATTTTCGAATCAATTATCCTTAATAGGATTGTGGCCATTTCCCGTTTAGGTTCATTCCCTGATTATCGTGTCGAAGCGTGATTTTTGGCACTTCCCTATGCTGGACGCCACTTGCAGCTTCGAAGTCTATTACGAGATTCGTGCCTGAATCTCGCCTTCCTCCTTTTCAAATTCTTTTATTTTGTAGCCTCGAGCGGCTGAGGATCGACCTTGACTTCGCCTGCCTGACCGAGGCGGTCTGATATCTGTCTTTAGCCGACAGACGGTCTTGCTAGTCTTGCTGATCGCTCTTTTTGTTGGCTGACTCTACTGTCGGCTAGCGCCTTCAGTCGACAGCATTTACCACATCTTGTGTCTTCTCGTGACTAAGATCGATCCGGATTGGGATGGAGACTCCTCTTCGGCTAACCTGTCTTCCGTTATGTAGTGTCTTCGTCTGATGGCGTGTGCTTAGTACTTTACTTCTACGCGCCTCAGATTGGTCTGGATCTAGACGTGGGTCTTTTCTTTTCAGCTTGATCAACTAAAAGTTTGATCCTGACTTCGCCTGCTTCGTCGTCTAATCGGGACAGTTCGATGTTCGGTGGCAGTCGAAGTTGGTTCTGGACGAAGCATTGGTCCTCTTCGTCGGTTGCCTCTCCCATCGGCTGACGGTCTTCAGGTGATGGCCCATGTCGCGTGCCGTATTCTTGCGCGACCGAGACCAGTCTCAATCGAGGCGCCAATCCCTCATTGCTGATTCAAAACTCCATCGGCTGTTACCTTTAGCTGATGGTGAACGCCACGTGCCACTCCCTCGAGTGGCGAAAATTCTGGTCTCTACAATGACCCCTCGACAATCGCCTGATGTGCCGTTCGGGCGATTGTCGATATTGAGTCAACTTCTGGCACGAATACACTATCCAGCGATCATCCTCATATCTTGGCAAGGTATTTCCACACTGCCCGAGGGATTCATGAACAGGTGCCAATCTTTCTTAATTCTCGGCGAACCTATCCTTCGCCGTTTTCCAGTGCCTTCCCACCAAAACGTCCTAGTAGGACGGCTCCGGATACGTTACTAACTCTCGGCCCTTTTGGCCGATCATTCCTCTTATCCATTGTAGGCTTTAAACGTGGTGGCCGAAAAATCCATCTCGACCCTTCTTTTTGGCCGACCTTCACCCTTCGGGCCCCAGTGGGGCCGCGTCAGTAGTCCTTTCGGTATTCCCCAAACAAGTTCATCTCGGCCAAGTCATCATCAGCTGGGGATTTCTCTTGGTTCGTATTTACGGGTTCTTTAATCGAAGAGGTGATCAAGACTTCTGTATTTCTCTCACTCGGAGATCGTCTGCCGTAACCAACCCTAGTGCCGGAGTTGCGCAGGACCATGACCTTGAGGGCTCGAATCCGGGCATCCAGCTCCTCTGGTCCTCTCAATTCCGACTGTGGCATAATCAGTTTGCAGTGTGGCGATGTCTTCGATCCTCTAGCTTCGTGATCGTTCCTCATTGGTTGGAACGGCGCACCAAGCATGGGTCGCGCCTCGCTTAGATCCGGCAGCAACCTTTGGGCTGTCGTAGCCTCCCTCATCGCATTAGCTCGAGCTTACTGCTACTGACGCTTTTGCAACTTTGTTACGGCCGAACCGTACTGCCAGTTCGACCTTCATGAACTGGGTAGCTGTTCGACCGTGTTATCGGCCGCGCCTACTTCCCTAAGGTGCCCCCTGAGGATCTCTCGCCTCTGCCATAGCTTTGGCCACAACCGAATTTGGCGCTGTTCTGCTAGGCGCCTTGTCAGGGCGTCCACTTCCCTGGCTGTGAGCCATGGAAACTCAAAGTCTGGCGTGAAGGGGATGGTTCTTGCCCTTACCCTATTGTCTTCACGGAAGCAAACTTGGGGTCCCATCCGTGGGTGACTAACTATCGAGCCGACTTTTTTGTGAGGTTCCGCTCCCCTGGCTGCGAGCCAAGGGAACTCAAAATCAAGCGCACCGGGGATAACCCGTGCCCCCAGCCGATTGGCTTCATTGTACGAGACCTGGGGCTTCGAACCCGGACGCGGATAACCGTCCACTAGGTCGGTACTCCTGCTGAATCTGTCTTGATACGGGCGCGACTGTGGCCCATATCTTCGCCTGTCTTCGGCCACCTAGCCGAAAGCAACTCGGGATGCCCCCTGGTAACTTTGCTGTTGTGGTAGGGCTCCTAGCTCTCCAAGGTCGCTTGCTTGCGGCCTCGGGTTTCTCAGGCCGTACAGATCACCCAGGACCTGCCGGATCGTCTGGTCCTGTTGTTCCTTCTCGTTCTCCTTCTTAGAAGGTTGATTGCTTGACCCTTGGTCGGATTCCGTTCTAGGTGTCGGGTCATGGCAAACCTTGTTTTTGACCGAGTCTGGGAAAGCGAACCATCTCTTGATTTCTTCGGGCATGCCGAGAAAGAATTTGCCCTATTTTTCGTCAAGGAATGTCGTTCGCCGGTGGCTCCCTCCTCAGGGCATTCAGATTTCAACGCCGGCTCATTTTCCTTTATCTCCAACATGTTGGCCTGTTGGAGGAAGGAATTAGTTTTAATTTATTCTCACGGTCGGCAAATGTAAGCCGACCCTCATTACTTCGCTTCAAACTGCTAGCTTTAGTCTTCAACTAGCACTTTCTCGCCGTTTCTCGGTGCCTTCTCGCTGAAGCATTCTGTCAGAACGGCTCCGGCTAACCTATCCACTCTCGGCCCGTCCGGCCAATCATGGCCTTCTAAACCGGGACCGATTTATCCTCAGTCAGTATGTCCGACTGCGTCCTCGGTTACTTCTTCCGAGAATTTGTCGAACATTGGCGTTTTCCAATCGGCCAAGTACGAACATGCCACACTCGTACTTACAGGACATAGGGATCCATGGGCTGACCGCATATCCGGCCTGGCCTTTACACTGAAAATACGTTTTATTTCTTTTTTATGAGCATGTAGCTCAGTGTTTCTGCCGGGACAATCAATGTCGTCAGATGTATCTTCCTGGCATCTACATGCGGCTGCATATCTGAGCCTGTCTGTTTTCGGGGAGATCCCGCATCCGGGTCCTACCCCTCCGGGATTTGCCCCCTGGTCTCCTTACCCCCAGCATAGGGCTGATGAACCAACGAAAGAGGCGACACAGGTCTACCCTGGCCGATTTCCCGCGGGTGGCCGGTGCCTGCACTCGTCAGCCTATCCTGCGTTGGGATAGAGTGCACCTGTGGCTGCCCTACCCCCGGCATGAGTGTCGTTGTGGGGGGCGTAATCTGCAGCGCCTCCGGTGCCGACAAAACCGATTGTGTCGGTAGCAGCGGTGGTTGAACGGATAGAGTCCCCTGCTTCTTGGGCTAAAAATTGCCCGAATCGAGCGAGACTCTCATCCGAGGTCGGGGCGTCAGTGTCCGAAGCTCGGATCCTTCTCTTCAAAGACCCCATCATTCGGGCCAACTGCCTATATAATTCTGATAAAGATGGCTCCGAAAGAGCCGACTCCTTATATGGCCCTGGGAAACATGACATGTTATCGGTAGGACTAGGTAAAAATTACTTGAGGGTCCCACCGGGCGTGCCAAGAAAGTTGTTGGGGCCAAAATGTGGCTTGCGCGCGATCGGCCCCTTTAGGTTACCCTCCAGAGGTGTCGAAGTGCGCCGCGTGCCAACAATCAAGAGATCGGACCGAGGAGGGATCCGCTCGGCCGGGTTCTCCTCTGGTAACTTCTTACGATCGCTCGATTGAGGACAGCCGAAGCGGGTTTACGGAGGAATAGAGGGATCGCCCGTTTCGACTTAGGGTAGTCGAACCGGGTAGAGATATAAATGTACGGCTAATGAGCCGATTGTAACGTTAAAACACAAAAATCACCAATAAAGATACGGCTGATTGACCGATTTACACTCTAAAGGAAAAAAAAAGATAAAGACACGACTAAGCCGGTTTACACTTTATATTGATAAAAGAAGGGGGGATACAAGTGGGGAAAAAAGAATAGAAGGATTACAATTAAGCCTACTCCTAGGAAAGCAGTAAAAAAGAAAAAAAGAGTTAAGCTACCCTACTCCTAGATAAATAAAAAGTTGGGGTGGTACCGGGCTTACGAGGTCGCAGACCCCTTTTCCTTCGTTGGCTCGCTTATTTATACAACTTTCGAACCAAGGTGTAAAACGGCCGATTTAGAAATCGGCATAATCAAAGGGGAATTACCGAGAATTCCTCAACCATTTTCTTTTCGAAACAATTATCCTTAATAGGATTGTGGCCATTTCCCGTCTAGGTTCATCCCCTGATTATCGTGTCGAAGCGTGATCTTCGGCACTTCCCTATGTTGGACGCCGCTTGCCGCTTCGGAATCTGTTACGAGATTCATGCCTGAATCTCGCCTTCCTCCTTTTGAAAATCTTTTCTTTTGTAGCCTCGAGCGGCTGAGGATCGACCTTGACTTCGCCTGCTTGACTGAGGCGATCTGATATATGTCTTTGGCCGACAGACGGTCTTGCTAGTCTTCCTGCTGACCGCATTTTTTGTCGGCTGACTCTACAGTCGGCTAGCGCCTTCAGCCGACTGCATTTACCACGTCTTGTGTCTTCTCGTGACTAAGATCGATCTGGATTGGGACGGAGATTCCTCTTCGGCTAACCTGTCTTCCGTCGATTGGTGTCTTCGTCCGATGGCGTGTGCTTAGTACTTTACTTCTACGCACCTCAGATTGGTCTAGATCCACACGTGGGTCTTTCCTTTTCAGCTTGATCAACTAAAAGTTGATCCCGACTTCGCCTGCTTCGTCGTCTGATCGGGGCAGTTCGATGTCCGATGGCGATCGAAGTTGGTCCTGGACGAAGCATTGGTCCTCTTCGTCGGTTGCCTCTCCCATCGACTGACGGTCTTCAACCGATGGCCTGCCGCGTGCAGCATTCTTGTGCGGCCGAGACCAGTCTCAATTGAGATGCGAGTCCCTCCTTGCTGATTCAATCCTCCGTCGACTGATACCTTTTGCCGATGGTGAACGCCACGTTTCACTCCCTCGAGTGGCAAAAATTCTGATCTCAACAGTAGCATTATAGATTATGTTGACATAATCAGATATTTGAGATTACTGAATCGGATTACTACTTATCTTGTATTATCGCGTTTGGTTTAAAATTGTAATATAATATTGAATTACAGTGTATATAGAATTGTTATGTTCATATTATAAAATTCAGTAATCCTGACGATAATAAATAGTTTATTTTAAAATTGCCCTTGTGGTTAATTTAATATTATTTTTTATTAAACTATAATTTTAATATAATTTATAATTGAATTTTAAATTTGAATTTAAATCTAAAATTTAAAATATTAAATTTAAAATCTGAATAAAAATATAAAATTTAATATTTTAATTTAAAATTTTTAAATTTAAAATATAAGTATAAATATAAAATTTAAAATTTAAAATCTAAATTGAAATTTTAGAATTTAGAATTTGAAATCCAAATTTTAAATTTTAAATTTAAATCTTAAATCCAAATTTTAAATTTTAAATTTTAAATCTAAAATCTAAATTTTAAATTTTAAATTTTACGTCTAAATTTTATATTTTAAATTTGAAAATTAAAAATCTAAATTTAAAATTTTAAAATTTAAAATTTAAATTTAAAATCTAAAATTAAAATTTAAAATTTGATATTTTTAGAATTTAAAATTTGAAATTTTTAAAATTTAAAATTTAAAATTTTAAATTTAAAATCTAAATTTGAAATATAAAATTTGAAATTCAAAATTTGACAATTTAAAATCTTAAATGAAATTTTTATAAAATAACGTATTGAAAGGGTTCACGGGTTGGAGAATAAAATTATAATTTAAATGATATGCAATGTTACCCTCCTTTAGTAATGTGAGATACTCGCATCCCCTCGGTAATATTTTTAGTGTAATCTTTTATAATTTGTAATGTTACATTATCGAACGAATTATAGACTGAATAAATCAAACACAGTAATCTTAACAGAATTATCTGTAATCTCGACAAGATAATTCGAACCAAACGCTTATTTTTGTTTCTCGTATAAATAGAAGCTTTTTTTCTTTTTCTCTTTTTTCTTTTTTCTGACAAACATGCAAGATTGGAGTTTTTAAAGTGAATTATATAATCAGAATATTACTAGTGTTTGTCAATACAGCCTATGATCAAAACTCTATCAAGCGAAATATTTAGGCCCCAGCTAGGGATGGGCCGAAGCCTGCAATAATTAGTTGAGTGGACCCTCAAGTAGGAAAAATAATAATGAAACTAGACAAATTTGTATTCAGGTATTTATTATAACGACAATGCAATAATGTAGACCTATTCAATTCCTCATGTAATTTTCTACTGCATTTAATTTATGACATGATTTTGTCTCCTAGTACAAATAATTTGGACCACTGCAAACTGTTCGAATGACTGTATAGATATTAAATATCAGATGCTTCACATGGGCAATAAGTCGACCGTACAATCGGTCAATAATCGACTAAGAAAATAGAACTAAGACGTGATTTTATGATAAAAAAATAAGCCTATTGCAGGAAAAAATTACTAATTTATATTTTTACAAAAGTGAATATATATATATATTTTTAAATTTCTACATATTTCAATAATTTTTTTTTTAAATTAATCAAAATATATCGGCGCCTTAGATACCCTATCTCTTCTTTCTCGGCCTCTTCTTACGGATTATATCTTCATCGTCGGCGACAATATTCTCGAGCGCTCATTTTATCTCTGCGAATTTGAGATGTCCATGATGGGCGAGCTTTAAACAAAGTAATGAGACCATTCATTTGTGTCAATCCAAGTATGCGAATGAATTAGTCAAGAAATTCGGATTAGAAGATTCTAAAGACTTTCCGACTCCTATGAGAACTAATAATAATGGATTAGGAAGTGAATCTCACGGAGAAAGTGTAGACGAGAAACTTTACAGAAGTACGATTGGAAGTCTACTCTACCTTACTGCTAGTCGCCCGGATATTTCTTTCAGTGTTGGGATTTGCGCGAGATATCAATCAGCACTAAAGGAAATTCACCTAAAAGCGGTGAAAAGGATCATCCGGTACAACAAAGGTACATTTAATTTCGGAATTTGGTATCCTATTGGCACATCTCTCGACATTATAGGATATTCAGATGCCGATTGGGCTAGATCAGTGGATGATCGAAAGAGCACGAGTGGTGCATGTTTTTATCTTGGCTATTGCTTGGTTGCATGGCATAGTAAAAAAGCAAAACTGCATTGCTCTCTCGACTACCGAGGCGGAATATTTTTCTGCGGGAAGCTGCTCAACTCAATTGATATGTATAAAGAGTGTATTGAATGATTTCCGCATTCTTGCGACCTCAGTAACTGTTTTATGAGATAACACAAGTGCCGTTAACATTTCTAAAAATCCTGTGTTGCACTCTAAAACAAAACACATTGGACTAAGATATCATTTCTTAAGAGAGCTAGTTGAATCAAGTATTTTGCAAATTGGTTATGTTTTAACTGATGATCAATTAGCCGATATTTTGACAAAACCCTTGGATTAAAAACGTTTTATTCATTTGCGAAAAGCAATTGGTATGCTTTCTTTGAAATAACTGATTTTTGAACTATTGCTTAGGTTAGGTTTTGTTTGTGTTTTTGTTCTTTCTGTTTGTATTATAGAACATTAACTGAGTATTAGCATAATTGACTTTAATTGCATCCTTTCATATTTTCAGAAGTTTATGATTTGGATATCATTATAACTCATTTGATGCAATGATCATTTATATCAATTATTTCATCTTTAATTGATCAAAGTCAATCTCTCATTCAATAATCTCTTGACATTTTCTTTATCTTATTTGATGATTTAAATAAGTATGAACACGAGATCAATGGTTGGTTGAATACTTAATATCTCACATAATTGATAGTCAATTGAGGGGGAGTTTATTAAAATTTTCATGCTCAAAAGATGTGGAAAGAGTTACATCCCTTAGTGGTGTGTGAAAACTACCACCACATGGAGGAAAGAGCTATCACCTCCGTCGTCCGAGTACTGTGTACAGCTACCACATGTTTACCAAGCATGATGTTATTGTTTATTAGCTAAAATGCTTTTTGGAATACTTGATTATGTCAAATTCCAAGGTTGGTATAAGGTGGGATTTTAGATTAAAATATGCTCAAAGAGTCACTCCCTAAAATATATTGACTAGATAATATTATTTGATTTACTAGTGATTTCAAACATCTATCGATCTTGGTGCTTCATTTTTTTTGCTCAATTGATGATTTGATAAATTTATTACTCAATAGATCGTGTTTGATGTTTTGAGCTTGCTCAACTTTAGAGGTTATAAATTTTATAAATTTTCGTTTCTTTATTTGAGATATATTGATAGATTTCTCATGATCTAATTCTTTTCATATGAAACGATACTTTTTGTTTAAAGTTGATGTGTAAAAATACTTACATACTTTTTCTGGATTTTCTAAAATTTTTATAAATTTTTCTGAAAAAAAAGTTGCATGCAGTCCGGACTGGATGAATCAGTTCGGATCCCGAATGATGGGATTTTTCTACGCGAAGCCGATCCGGACTGACATCATGATCTGATCCGGACAGCGGCTAGGGCTTATATCAAAACGAGAGGGTTTGAATTTTTCATTCAATTAAAGCTTTTGTTTTTGCTTCCCTGAGTTCCTCTCTCTAGAATCTAGGAGCTTTTGGATCTTTCTTCACAATATTTCATGCTTCAAAGGGCAAAGCTCCAGCTTCTACAAAGGATAGAACACCTCCAACCGCTGCAGAAAAAGAGAAAGCTCCCACGGAACCAATGTCGATGAAGCGAAAGAGTGTTGCACGGAAAAGAGAACGATCTCGTGGAATTGAGATCGAAGAGCCACTTGATAGTGAGCCACCTTCGCAAGAGTTTGTTAATATCAGCTCAAATAGAATGAAAGCATTTGAGAATAGAGAATGCATCGGCGAGAGACACGTTAATGTTGGAAACTTACGAGATAGATCGGCGGCTTTTGGACGTCTTTTTGATAAAATTTGCCTATCATCGATTTGTAAGTTCCCGGAAACGACAGGTTATTGTGTTCACCTTGTCAGAACTTTTTATCTGTGTGCTAACAAGCTTCAGGACAGTGAAGGCGGACCAATGGAGTTTCGAACAACGGTCCGGAACACTCATTTCACAATAACTCCACTGTTAATTGGAGAAGTGATTGGAATGAAGGCTCAACTAGAAGGAACTCACTATATGAAGGGTCAATCTTGACCACTACTGTTTGGAGAACGTTAGTTGATGGAATTTGCATGCCCGATACTAGTTCAACCGAGAATTCAGTATTTTCAAAGAAACTTCTACCTGAGTATCGATTTTTGAATTTTATTGTATGTTACAATCAACCGAGAATTCAGTATTTTCAAAGAAACTTCTACCTAAGTATCGGTTTTTGAATTTTATTGTATGTTACAATATCTTACCAAACATGCAAACTAAAGTCCTAAGATGGGATCGAATGTTATTTTTGTATTTTTTGGGACATCCATCTGTCGTAGAGGACTTGAATATTAATATTCCATACATCATCTGGAATAGGATGGTTCGCTACGTGGAGCATCCTCATCAAACAGAGCGACTACCATTCCCAATGATCATTATGCGAATCCTAAGGAAATTTGACGTCGATATTCACTCGTCAAGCTATATGCATAGTTTGGAAACCATTAATGACTCAACAGTTGTAAAGTCACACCCCAAGAAACCAGATGACACCCCCACACCTCCTCGTGGCAAGAGATATTCAGCAACAACAACAACAACAGCAGCACAACCACAAGCACAAGCAATAGCTTCAGGACCTACAATTTTTGAGACCTCAGAGGATGAAGCCTCTATCACATCCATTTGTAGGGAACAACAACGTTTGTCTTTAGAACAAGAAAGGATTTATATTGAGCAAGGTCGGATTTCTTTGGACCTTCAACGAATCACCGCCACCCAACTAGAATTGAAGAAAAAATACAAGTCTTTGACGAAATTGGTAAAGAAGATTTTCGCGAAGTTGGATTGCAGCAGTTCTGAAGATTCTGATTCTGATTGAAATTAGATGGAATTTTTCTAACATTATTTTGCAAGTTACTTTCATTCAAGTTCTCATTAACTCTCGAACTTTTCCCTCTTTAATGTTTTTCTTTTGGCGATTGTGACAAAAGGGGGAGAGAATTATGAGAACAAGAAAGAAACAACAAGAAATTTTTGATGACTACCTGACTAACTATTCTATTAACTATTCAGTTTGTAATATTCTAACTTTTACCAAGTTGGTAGGTAGAACATGAACAAGTGACAGGTAGGTATGAATATCTGAACTTTTTGAATCTGAACTATGACATTTGAAATTCTATTGATATATAATGATATGTGAACTTTGATTATCTATTTTCATACATATCTGATAATTAATGTCATAAGTTAAATGAATATAAACTCTCTGGTTACTTATTGAATTAAAATTCTTGAGGTATTAATATTTCCTTTTGTCAAGAATTTTATTTTGTAGAGAGAACAAGATTTGAAGACTCATCGGTTGTGTCTAAGTCTAGAGTTTGTTTTAGGAGTTAAAATTTTGTATTCATTTGGATCATTCTTGTGTATGTTTGTTGTATGGTGATAGCAACAAAAATCATTCTTTGATTTATTTTCGTGAATTATTTGTTTTGTCACCAAACCGCCAAAGGGGGAGATTGTTAAAGATTTTTGTATTGGCGTATTTCGTAAAGTGTTTTGAGTCTTGAAGATTGAAGTTGAAGAATTGTTGATCACATACATCAATCTCAAGAAGAATGGATTCAAAATGATCAAATACGTTAAATTAAATATTTTTGATGATTTGAATACTTTTTTGTAGTTTAGAAACACTTGGAAAAATTTTCATTGCATAAAAATAAAAAACTGGACACTTTATATGTTCAGGATCTGGATCAGCCACATCCAGTCTGGACCCCGAACATAATTTGGTTCATGCGAAATTCCAGTCCGGACCCCGAAGCTTGTTTTTGATAAATCGCATGAATCAGTCCAGATCGAGAAATTCCAGTCCGGACCCCGAAAAATTTTTCAGAAAATTTTCTGGAAAAAAGACGACAGTCCGGATCAGCCAAAATCCAGTCCAGACCGCCGTGCGGGAAAAATTCTTTTAAGGTTGTTTTGATTCTTATCTCTTTCCAAAAGATTTCTAACCTATAAATACACCCTAAGATCATCGTTTAGGGTATTCCTAAGGTTTTTAAAATTCCTAACACTCCAAAAAAGGAATCAAAGGTAATCCACGTATAGAGAAGAAAAGGTAAACACCGTTTTATTTTAGGTTTTCTTTCTCTATATTTATCGGTTTGATTCAAGATTTTTTCAATCTCTTTTCTTTTGAAGAATCAAATCAATGAATACTTAGAAGGTGTTTCCTGTCTATCTACATGATTTGAGTATTCAAATATCATCACCACCAATAAACAAAACAATGATTTCCGAAAGGACAATCGGCGCGTTCATTCGCGTGGCCTTGTGGATTCAAGGTGCTTATCGCTTTCATGGATTCAAAGCGAGGTGCGTTCGTGTGATTGATTCGTACCAAAGTTGGTGAAGACCGTGGATTCGGTTGGATGTCATGGATTCGGCGTTGGACGCAAATCGTATGATCGAGGCGCGTTGTGGAGCGAGCGGAGAAGATCTACTCGGAGCGTATGAAAAGGTTGAGTCGTAGTGTTGCGTTATATCACCTTGTACGTGTTTTATATTAGTGGATTTCACAGTGTTATCGGTCCCGTGGTTTTTTACTCTTGTGATGGAGTTTTTCAAATAAAATCTTGCGTACTTTATTTATTTTTTCAGCATTGGGTTATTTTTACACAAAGATTTTTGAGTTTTATTGTTTACATCTATTCACCCCCCCTCTAGATGGTTTTTCCCCTTCTTAGATCCTTGGATCCCATAACCCACAATGGTCCTTGCCATTACTCTCCGACACAAGATCTACATTTTACCTCCGAAGGTACGATCATTTTTTCTTTCTTTTTGCTTTGGCACTTTGCCTCTTTTGCACTTTATGCACTTGCCTTTCCTTCTCCTTCGAGCCTTTAGCTCACATTGCTATTTTAGCAATCTCTTTCTCTTTTATTTAAGCTTTTAGCTTATCTTGCTTTTTAAGCAAATTTTTTTTCTTATTTTTTTTCTTTTACCCTAGGTCCTTGCCTCAAGGATAGCCAAAAGTCCCTTGGACTGTAATCATTTCACATTTATTCTTTTGCTCAAGTTGAAGTTTAAGTGAATGTTCATTTGCCCAACTCCCTAAGACCAACTCTAGGGATTTTACTTTCATTTACTCCTTAACCTCAACCTTATGCTCACATACCTTAGTAATGCGACCTTAGGTTAAGCACATATGACAATATACTTATGGTTCCTTTAGGAGTCATCTTTATACACTTGCGCATTGTCATACCTTTAGTTAATCTCTAGCATATGCCACTCGTTCAATCCTATGGTTGATGCCACATATTACCATCAATACACAAGGTTTTCTCCTAGTCTTTATGCTCATTATTCATCATAACCTCTAACATTAAGCTTTGACACTTTATCGCCTCCTACTTGCATCTTATACATTGAGTTTAACAACCCATCATGCTCCATAAACTCTCAACATATCCTCATGCATCATAACCCCTACATTAAATGTTTAGCATGCATTTAACATCACCTTATTCACATACGATGAAATCATTGTATTCATTCTTATGCAAGGGAATCTTTAACACTTAGAAATCTTTAATTATATTCACATATAATAGGTCGCTTGTACCATTCTTATCTCAAGAACATTCACATAATCTCTTTTCACTTTACAAATTCCTAATTTGTCTATTAACATGTTTCTAGTTATAAAAAGCAAAGGAAAAGGGAAGAGGTCAATCTTGTTCGAATAGAATCCCCCACCTCTTGTGATTTTTTACAAGAAGAAATGGAGTTGGTCTATCTTCACCCTTCCACGAAAACCCTAAAATGACATTACACCATGAAGAAAATCATCTCGATGATCTACTAAGTTTATGAAATCTCTTAAAAAGAGAAATCCTAAATTTTCTTATTGTCTCACTTGTGGGTTCCTTGACCAAAAGAAAGAAAGGGAGAAAAAAAAAAAAAAACTCTTGTTGATGTGATCTTCTAAAAGAGATGGTTTGATCTCTTTAATTTGATGAAAAAGCTCTAAAAATGGAGAAAAATCCCATTTAGGGTGCTTCCCCGCACTTCTAAGCCAAAAAAGAGGTTCCAAATGGAAGCCATAAATTTTTGGCTCTTACCACTTTGATGTTTCTTAACCAATGGAGGAAGAAGATGGAAAGGTGAGTGCACTTGAGATGCCCTCCTGATGCCCTCTTCAAAAACCCAAAGCTCTAAGGTGCATAAGAAGCAACAGGCCAAGAGAAATGGCCTGCTGTTGCTGCTGCTGCTTGCTACTCTCTCTTTTCTTTCTTTTTTCTTCTTTTCTTTTCTCCTTTTCTTTCCTCTGGTGCAAGGCTGAGAGAAAGAGAGGAGTGTTGGGTTTGTGTGTGCGGGTGGAGAAAAGAAGAAAAAGGGGAAAAAGTTGGCTCTTTTGTCATAAGGCCCCCTTCCAATAGTATAAAGTTATTATTTATCCTAGTCTGATCTGATACTTGACTGTGGAGTCCTTCTGAACGTCCGTTTGCGCTCAAATTTTACAGACAAACTCAATTTACCTTAATTTATCGTGGGTTATCTTAAGTTTTCTGTTTCGACCATTTCTGGGTCAATAAAAGTCCTGCTGTACTCAAAATCGTTAGCAGATCCTTTTCTCACTGCTCGGGTATCCGATTGATGCGAAACTTTTATTTTGGCCTTAGAACATAAATACGGACCACCCCAATTTTTTTCAGAATTTTCTAACACTGTAAATTTTCTGCCAAAATCTGAGCCCTATTTCTCATATAAAATTCTAAACTTTTGTTTTTATTCCAATTTCAGCACAATTCGCTTTCAATTTATTATTTATTTCTCTAAGTTCAATAAAAATAGTATTTCATACTATTTTTTTTTGTACTTGCTTATATACCGAAAATCTGGTATATTACATTCCACCTCCCTTAAAAAGTTTCGTCTGCGAAACTCAAATCGCACCTCGACTCGAAATCGATCGAATACAAGGAGCTTCGTCCCCCAATACTAGATCAATTACACATTAACACTGGGCATCATATTGCCCGCTCGACAAATCCACACAAACCTCTCTATCGTGAATCCTCAACAACTCCGCAGAAATTCTAAACCTTGCACCTTGATGACTTCACCAATCAGGTGAAGGGTACGATCGAGCACTTGCTCCTCCACTCACCACACTCAATTATTCTGTAATTTCTTCTTGCTATATGGAAGGTCACCTTCCAAGTAGGCCCCATAGGTTACTTGCTCCTGCCGCTTCATTATTTAGCGGTGAGTAAGAACGAAGTCACATCGGTTGCGTACACACAAGTCACCCTGCGGACACCTTAGCCCAATCGGTAACTCATAATTCATATGATTACCACCACTAATGACTCAATCTCGACTTGCGAAGTTTCTTGACAACTTTACAGTCGTTCTTTCATAATAAGGTTGCATCCGCAACCAACTACTTTAATCACACTCCTCCGCCGTTCCATCGGCTCGACGTGGAGGGCAAAAGCCAATCCACACTCTCTACTATTCCACACATCATTGTCGCACTAATCCACCAGCTCTTAGCTAACCCATTCATTCCAGATTACCAAATGGTCGACAGACCACAGCCCAACATAGACCTATAGCTCGACCTTCCACTCGATATCGAGTATCGACTCTCACTAGCTCACAGACCCAATCATTCTTCGGTTAGATTGTCGCTCAGGACCACCGCACCGATACTCCAACTAGGAGTGTCAACATCTCGGTGCAACTCTAAGCTAGACCGGTGCCAAACTTACCAAAATGCCCTCCCATGAAAAACCCATTTTGGTTTTCGGGAGTTGCCAACAATAACCCAAGGTTGCTGGATCATCCAGGACTATGCTGGGAACATCAGACGGTAATTAATTAATCGCCACAATTTCTCGAATTACGTGATTAATGCTGAGTTGCCGATAAATCGACGATTTTGCCGATTTACAGTCCCATATCTAATTCTCGCTCAACGAAAGCCGTCGAATCTCCAACGAAAGGCTTAGAGATCATAGGCACACGATCATCACCAACCCTAAGGCCAGGTCGCGTCCACACCCTTAGTGTACTAAAGGCCGCAAAGCCTACACGTGGCTTCCACGTTCCTGGGTCATCGCTCAGACTACCGCCCCGACCAAAACTCTATCATGCCTCGCCCTTAGGCCTCGGGCCACTATCACTCACAGCTGACTGCGCTGCCTACATGGCTACAGGCTCCACAGGCCTCATATATGGTCCAGGCTCGGATCGTCCCTCAGCGAACCCACTAATCATCGTCATTCTACGACCCAAACATCTTATAGACTCTTGTCTCACTTAGCAATTGCTAAAGTGCCACTTAATCAGCCCCTCACTAGCTAAACTATACTTATGCTCCACGAGCACCTAAACGGTTGAGCATCCTACGCCCCTATGCCATCTCGCACAATCCACAGTGTTAAGCGATTTGCTTAAGCACACTTATGGCTCATGTGTACTCCCCCAATTTGGACAGAGGCACCACAATTCACCAACTTGGTGATAGATACGCGAATCGTATAGTGGCAACTCTTGCCATTCTATCGATCTGCCGAACCGGCGCCCCAAAACTCCCGCTCTATCGAGAGGTATTTGAGTCTCAAAATCTACTCTAGGCCTCACTAGCGTCATTATGCGGCAATTCAGCCACAAACGATACGTCACGCGATCGCAATTGCCATCAGAAGAGAATTTTTGCCTCACGATCCATGCATCTTTCTTGCCCTAGCCCTTAGATCATCACAACTAGGCTCTCGCAACATAGCGATTACTATCGTCTCGAGAGTCGGTCCTTCACCGACTCATCACTGGGCCTCACTAGTCGCACTTTGCCAGCAGATTAGCTGACGCCCACTCGCACACAATTGCAAACGACCGGTCTAACCATGATGCAATGCTCATACTAGTTATGCTTCATATGTAATTGCATTAAATAACTCATACATGTCACGATGTCGTCATCTATAGCTGCCTCCTCCTCCTCCATCACCCAAGTGGTAAAAGCCCGTTCACCTGGTGATTGGCATGGTGTAGCTGGTCGCCCTACTAGTAGGGCCAATACAGCCCCCAAATCCTGCCACAGGGCATCCCAAATTGTTGCAATTGTTGAGGCTAGAGGCTCACCCTCAAAACATTATAAGGACATGTGGCTCGGCTGGCCACACTTATAACACCTCCCCTGGCGATGCTTGCACTGCGCCGGTCAGTGCGGTCCACCACTATAGTAACTATGATTTTAAAATAAGATTTTAAGTTTAAATATATTTTCTGGATTATTTACATGGCAAAAATGGATTATTAATAGTGTAAGTTGGACCCAGAAATATCAACTTTTGATCGGAGTCTGATCTCGAAAATCTGAGATCACCAGTGCGACCGTCTCGTCGAAACAAGTAAGATTGATATTCACATATTTCCGATCCGGCGATCGGATCTTCCGCAAAATAGTGAAGAAGTCACGGGGCCCACAACTTAAGTTGTGAATCGTGACCCCTGATTTCGGTCCCCTCTAGGCCAAACGTCGGCTGATTCACTGTCTAAAGTCCGAAACATACATAGAGTCTACGATCGAGCTAATTTCGACATTCTGAACGCAATGGCACTGACGGAATTCACGTTTGATGACCCTGGTGCATCGGAATGCATGCCAACTAGTGAAATTCACTGTATTTTATAGGCCGAGAGTTTCTAGGAGCGCCGAATCAAGAAAGCAAATACGCTACTTTAAACGCCTTGACGAGTCGGACGTCGTGGCAAAGTCCGTTTTTCGATTTGACGACCCGTGCATCTCGAAGTGTGCAAAATACGCCGAAAAAGCGGGTATTTTTGCGAAAACCCTTATATTTTATGTGTCAAATAGAGAGTGGTCTTTAGGTTAGGGTTCTGGGTTGTAATTGTGATCCACAGCAAGGATCTAGGGGTTAGAGGCACAGGTACAAGGATCTAGTAGCATTTTGTTACAAAATAGAGTTTTTGGCATTTGGGGTCTCTTGGGCTACTAGTGGAGGGGGGGGGGGGGGGGGGGGGCGGGTTACAGGCATCCGAGGGGCTCTTAAACTCTGGAGTGCAATGCAGCAAGCAAACGCTCCTCCCACACATTAGCCCTGGGTCGCCAAGAGCCCGCAGCCATTGAAGGGAGACAACGAGCTTGGGCGAGAAGAAGAAGATCCTGCACCTGGATCTCCAAGTTGGTCTCTCTTCTCTGCTTTCTGGTGACGTCCCTCTTACCTCCTGTGAGTGCGCCCTAGGGAGCTAGGTGGCTGCGCGACGCGGGAGGAGACCCCAAACCATTGTTGGAGCCCGAGCTTTGGAAAGTAGAAGAGAGAGGCAACTATAGACAATTCAAACTTGGTTTCCTTGCCATTTGGAGATCATTTCCCTGCTTCCTGAGAGCGAGCCGGAGGAAGCTTGGAAGTTGCGTGACGTGGGAGGAGAACCGGCTTCTTCTTCCTTCTTCTCTCCACTCCGGCAAGGTAAGAGCCCTCTTCATCCTTTTGAGTTTTAGAGCCCGAGACCTTTGGAAAGTAAGTATTCCTTTTGTCCCAAGGAGTCTTTTCAGCCTACACCATGAAATGGGAAAAGCTTCAGTTGGCCGACGACAAAGTTGCACCTATAATAGCTCCGCTTCGGCTAGGCTTTGCTCCCGGGGTGTTTGGCTGAAACAAATATGACCATCTTTCTTCTCCTAGATGAGAGCAAGCCCACCACAAAATTTGGTGTGGTTTTCGTGCACTAGGTAGGCTGCGAGACTCAGTGCCCTAGTTTGGGGAAAGATGACCCCCACCGAGGGCTTTTTGCTCCGGCGCCGGCTATGCTTCCCCCGCTAGCCCCTGCCCAGGGAGCTTCCTGGGGTCCAAAGAACTACCGCATAGCACTTGCATTGTGTTCATGACGCATGATCGAGTTCCCCATTATTGCCCGAGCTTGAGCTCGTTAATGGCGGCCGGCCATCCAGTGCAACGTCGAAGGTTGTTGGCTTGCCCAACCTTCTCTATTTAACCTCTAGAAGCTATTGGTGTTGTTGCATGTAGCCCATCCGTTAAATGGAAATCCACCATTGATGCCACCATCGTTACCGCCCGAGTTTCTTCTCCCACAGCCAACAATGGTGCCATGGGTTGCCCGAGTTTGGTTGGGAAAGCTCTTGCCACCTTTTGATGCTTTTTCCAACCAGTATTTACCTTCTTTAACCAAGTTTGCCATAATTGTTTGTCTTGACTATGGTTGGGTTGTGTGTTGTGCAAAGATGCCTACCAATGTTCGAGGAAATGTCCGAGAGAGCCCAAATTAATTCTGGCTAGTTGGTGATCATCCAGAAGTGAGCATTCGACTCCACATGATCCCCTGAGCTTGATTGCTCACTTTAGTTCCAAGTTTATGACTAGGTGGATCAATGTGTGGAGCCAACTAAGCCATTCGAGAGCCAGGGCTTAGATCTTTTGATTCAGCAAGAACAAGACTGCACTAGAGTGAGCCCATAGTCTCTGTGACATGCTGAGCAAGGTGCTCAACCTGCTTTGCTGTTTGCACAAGCAGAAATAAAATTTAAACGAAGGCCTTTAGAGGTCTAAATGGTCCCTATCGCTATCCTAATGACTTTAGCGGCTTCGCGCAGTGAGCCCTTTGACTATTTGAGGTCACTGAACGTGATGCTCACCTTAATAATGGAAATGGTCAGGTGTATTTTTGAAAAATGCAAAGTGGGCCTATGTTAGCAAAGGAAACTGTGGGCCGAAGTTTTCCTCTCGGGGATTCGCGCTCACTGCCAAATGGTGATGCACGGTGTCCAGCAGTCGGGGCCATCTACTGGTGGTGTCAATTCGTAAAATGATGCAACCGATATTAATACGATTGAAAAAGGCTAAAAAATGTGCGTATTTTGCGATTTTAGTAAACCCTAGGGGTCTAAACGCAAATGTAATCTCACGTGCTGTCTTGGACTGTGTGTCCATGATCTCTAAGCTTTTCGTTAGGGATCCAACGACTCTCGTTGAGCAAAAATTTCTTATCAGTCTGTAAATCGACAAAATCAACGTCGTTTAAAACGGCACTACCCGGTGTTAATCACGCAATTCAAGGATTTCAGCGGTTATGCCTAGCTGTCTGATGTTTCCCAGTAGAACTCTGGTTGAGCCAGCGGCAAAGGGTTGATGCTCGTATCTTCCGAAAATCTAAAATGAATTTTCGGGAGGGGTATTTTGGTAAATTTGGCATCAATCTGGAAAAGATCCAGGTTTAAGTTACTAGTGAGTTTGTGGTTTGGGTAATTGTGAGTTGTTCCCTGATCAAGATATATGATTCAGGTTGGCACGGTTTGACTCTAGACATCGAGCATTTCGTTGGAGTTGTTTGATCGCCCGCAAACAGGAGGGTTTATCTTCGATCCGGGCTTTATCATTTCGTCCCACTGGGGTATCGTAATTGGTCGGACCCCTGTTCTTGTGATAGCCTAGATTTTCTTGTTGAGCCTGCTCTTTTTATTGATCAGCATCACTTTTATATTGCTATATATGCTTGATTCATTGATCATTATCAGTTATCAGCCTATATGTTGCCATGCTTGATTGATCCTTAGCTTGCTAGCTTATAGGTTGCCACGCTCGATTGATCTTTAGCTTGCTATCAGATATTATGATCCTTATCCTGGACATTTGCCATGCCTGATTGGTCATTAGTTAGTTATCACACTTTTACTCGCTTATCAGTATATCCTGATTATTCTTGCCATTTGCCATGTGTGATTGATCAGTTATTATTGTTTCCCTCCATTTTATATTGGATAGTCGAGATCAGTTGGTTTCTGCTATTGCATCCCTGTTGGGATTTTTCGGCTTGTTGCCGATTACCCGGTCTATGGACCGTGAGCTTGAGCATTCGCATGATGATTGCCCGCACTGCTGTACTTCACGAACATTAGCGGGGTCGCGCCCCGTGTGTATGTTCTTTACCGGTAAAGTGGTCTAGTGTATGACCCGTTACTCCCAGGTTAGTGCCCAACGGTGCCGGAGTGTTGACTCCCAGGTTAGTGCCCGAGGGTGCCGGAATATGTCATGGTGCCAGGTTCGCCGTGTTTCCCTGAGGTCTTATTGACCAATATGGTGGCTTTGATTAGGTATTTGCTTGTTCTAGCATTGATGCATATGTTGCCTGTATAGCCTGCTTTTATCATACTCCATGATTGCCCAGTTCTTGTTCCTGTTATAGTTATCAACCTATGATTGCTCAGAGATTGTGTAAGTCTGCTTTTAATTACAGTACCAAATATATCTGCTTTTCCTAATGACTTTTACTATCCGCTAGTTATTGTATGCCAGTAGGTACGATTTGCTATTTCTCGACTCGTCGTGCCCACTAGGATACATGTACAGTGTATCTCACACCCCCTGGGTGACTATTTTTCAGGTCGGTCGGGTGCTGGGATGTCGGGACGTGTTGGTGAGGTTATCAAGATAGCTTTGACCCTGGCTTGCTTTTAAACTCTGATTGAAAAAATAAAAATACAAATTTAGACTCTATTTTCGAACTCGGGGCGTGAAAACCACAAATGACACACCACCCGTGGGCCGTATGTTGTCGTCGGAACTCCTGAGAGTGCCGCTGTTGCCGCTGCCGCTTAGGGGGCCGCTGACGGTCGACCAGACCCCCATAGCCACCCTGAAATCCTACCTTCTTCTTGTCCTTCCTATAAGCCTTGCACTCTCGGCGCATTACGGCCTGACTCTACTGCACTAAGCGAGCGCGATCCACAATCTCTCAATAGGTCGCGATGTTGAGCGGCTGGACCTTCGAGTAAATGCTGGGCCGCAGGCCCCGCTCAAAACATCGTGTCTTATCCCACTCGCTGCGCACAACGGAGGGAAGACAACCGACGATGCGAGCGAACTCGTACTCACACTCCTTCACGGAGCGACTACCCTGACGAAGGTTCTGGAAATCCTCCCCCGTGACCCCAGCTGGATGTGCAGGGTGCGCCGACATAGGCTCGGCGGCCACTGCCACTCTCTCTACTGCCGCCCACTACATGTGGCGACGCCGCGCACCCGCGCGCCACCCATGCAGCCTCAACTTACTGCGCTAACAACTCCCGAAGCCTATCAATCTGCTCCGAGTGTGTCACGCCCCAAGTTCGAAAATAGAGTCTAATTTTTTTTTTTTTTTCAATCAGAGTTTAAAAGCAAGCCAGGGCACGACAGACCGCCACATATATAGAAAATTCCCAATCCCGTTGGATTGAGCCTTTTCTATACATGCACGGCTAAGCACTTATAGCCAATACCAGAGTAGTCTAAACTACGCACTAACTATAAAAGATTACAAAAGATTATTATTTAACATTTACAACAACTTATTCAATTACATGTTTACAACTGGTAAAATTTCAGCGGCTGCCAAGGGTCAAAGCTATCTCAATAACCTCACCAACACGTCCCGACATCCTAGCACCCGACCGACCTGAAATAATGGTCACCCAGGGGGTGTGAGATACATCGACAGTGTATCCCAATGGGCACGACGAGCCGAGAAATAGCAAATCGTACCTACTGGCATACAATAATTAGCGGATAGTAAGATATCAAGTTAGGTAAGCATAATGTAGATCATGGTGCAGGTAATAACAACAATAAACAAAGCAGATATAGATCATAATAGGAGCATGCTGATGTAACTACTGGATGAAACTGAACAAACACTGGGCAATCATAAGAGTATGATGTAAAGTAGATTTTAAAAAGGCAATTATGCATCAAAGGTAGAACAACCAAGTACCCAATCAAAGCCACCATATTGGTCAATATGACCTCGGGGAAAACTCGCCGAACCTGGCACCAACCTGGCTGACATACTCCGGCACCCTCGGGCACTAACCTGAGAGTCAATACTCCGGCACCCTTGGGCACTAACCTGGGAGTCACGGGTCATACACCAGACCACTTTACCAGTAAAGAACATACACACGGGGCGCGACCCCGCTAATGTTCGTGAAGTACAGCAGTACAGGCGATCATAATGCGAATGCTCAAGCTCGCGGTCCACCGACCGAATAATCGGCAACAAGCCGGAAAATCCCAACAGGGATACAATAGCAGAAAGCCAACAAATCTCGACTCATGGTAATCGGCAACAAGACGGGAAAATCCCAACAGGGATGCAATAGCAGAAACCAACTGATCTCGACTCATGCAATAAATCATGCAATAAAAATGCAGAAAACAATAACTGATCAATCACACATGGCAAATGGCAAGAATAATCAGGAAATACTGATAAGCGAGTAAATGTGTGATAACTAACTAATGACTAATCAGGCATGGCAAATGTCCAGGATAAGGATCATAATATCTGATAGCAAGCTAAAGATGAATCGAGCATGGCAACCTATAAGCTTGCAAGCTAAGGATCAATCAAGCATGGCAACATATAGGCTGATAACTGATAATGATTAATGAATCAAGCAGATATAGCAATATAAAAGTGATGCTGATCAATAAAAAGAGCAGGCTCAACAAGGAAATCTAGGCTATCATAAGAACAGGGGTTCGACCAATTACGATACCCCAGAGGGCTGAGATAATAAAGCCCGGACCGAAGATAAACCCACCTGTTTGCGGGCGATCTGACAACTCCAACTGTATGCTCGAAGGCTAGAGCCAAACCGTGCCAACCTGAATCATAAACATTGATCAAGGAACAACTCACACATACCCATTTTTAAAGTGAGCATCGCGTTCAGTGACCTCAAATTAGACAGAGGCTCAGGGGCTTGCTATAGGCGCATCCAAGAAACTACTGGATCAACAGATCCAACCATCTTGCTCTCTAATGGCCATGGTATGCTCCACCCTTTAATTCACACAGTCAAGATTTCAACTGTAGTGAGCATCAAGCTCAGGGAATTAAGTGAAGTTATCAGGTGCCTTGCTGGATGCACAACAGTGGCCAAAACAAGATTCGGGTTCTTTGAGGCATTTCAACAAACACATGGTGGGCATCTTTTGTTAATACACAAGCTTACAAATTCCCAAGCTGCATCTTTGCATGGCTAGAATCTGGGGGCTTCCAACATGGATGGAATTGTTCTACATGGCAGAAGAAACATTTTCATCCAGTTTGGGCCATCATGCTCACTCGGGTTGCCGAGAAACAAGAATAAGAAAATAAGGAAGATGAAGCTTTAAGGACCAAAAATGATATTTTGCTATTTCTGGGTTCTGGGCCTCAAGCAATAGCACCAACAGGTGCATCTCATCCCAGCAAACCCATCTGGACCCGTGCCCGGCGACAGGACACGGCGGCGGCGGCGGAGCAATCTCGGCCCGAGCTTCCACCAACAATGGTGGAACTCCACCCGGGCTGCATGGGCTCCATGCAAAAGCATGGATGGGTTCATCTTGATCCCAGGAAGCTTCTTGGGCATCTCTTCCCCGATGGCGATGGCCGGATGGCCGGCCACCACCCTCGAGCTCAAGCTCGGGCATCCATGGCAACACCCCTTTTGGGCTACATGGATGCCATGCAAACGCATGTTTGGTCCCTAAATGATCCCAAGAGACTTCTCGGCCAAGTGGTCGGCGGTGAGTAGCGACGCCGGCGCCGGAGTAAAAAGCTCGGCCAAACCTTAAAAACCCGAAAACTAGGGTTTCGATTTTCTGCTCACCCACTTGACCAAACTTCCTCAAATTTTGAGGAAGTGATCCTCATGTCTTACAGTCCAAGCCCACCATTTTGGTTTGGCGTTTAGATCAGCGGTTGCGACGCGCTGCCGCGGCGGAGCCTTTTAGGGTTCCGGCGGAGAAGTTTCTCCCGCCGGCAACCGGAGGCTTCCCAAAGGCTGGGATTTGGTATGTGGCATCTCTAGACTCTACAGAGTCGACTTCCAGGGGTCTCGGGTGCTAAAAACTAGAGGAAATGGAGCCCTTACCATGCCGGAGTTGGAGAAGAGAGGTAGAAGCCGGTTCTCCTCCCCCGCGTCGCGCAGCCACCCAGCACTCTCGGGCTCGATCTCAGGACGCAGGAGAACACTCCAGAGGGTTCAGGGACCAAGTTGGAGGAACTTGAGTGCAACCTCTCTCTTCCTCTCTCACTCTCGAATTCTCTCTCAATGGTGGTGTCCCCTCAGCCACCCCAGCACCTTGGGACTTTGTGTGGAGTGAACAGAGGAGTGAGGGGAGCCCATTAACTAATTCTGGCCCCTCGTGCTCCCACCAAAGAAGACCAAAGGCCATTTTGAAATAAATGTATTGATTTTGCAAAATTGCAAATAACCCCTTACCCAACCTTCCAATTACTACTAAACTCCTACTGTAGATCACATGTAGATCACATATGCTGCCAGGACCTTCACCTAAAACACTTTAATTATTTGGTCTAAGAAAAAATAGGGTTTCTTGCAAAAATACTCGACTTTTCAGCATTTTTCACGTATTTTGAGATGCACGGGTCGTCAAATTGAAAAACGGACTTCGCCACGACGTTCGGCTCGTCGAGACCTTTCAAGTAGCGTATTTACTTTCTTGATTCGGTGCTCCTAAAAATTCTCGTCCTATAAAATACAGTGCATTTTACTGTATTGTACGCACTTTGATGCACCATAGTCGTCAAATGCGAATTTCACCTGCGCCATTGCGCTCGGAATGTCGAAATTAGCTAGAATTGACTACTCATACTGCTATGTTTAGGTTTCAGATAGTGAATCGGCCGACGACCGATCGGGAGGGGACCGAATTCAAAGCTTACTATTCACAACTTAAGTTGTGGGCCCCGCGACTTCCTCGCTATTTTGCGGAAGATCCGACCGTCGGATCGAGAACATATGAATATCAATTTTCCTTGTTTCGACGAGACGGTCGTACTAGTGATCTCAGATTTTTGAGATCAGACTCCAATCAAAAGTCGATATTTTTGTGCCACTTTTACACTACTAATAATCTATTTCTGCCAATTAATTAATTTCAAAAATTATTTAAATTGTAAATATTGTTTTAAAAATCGTGGTTACTACAGACTGTCGCCTCGACACCTCCTCTAGGCGTCGGACTATGTTTTCCTGTCGGTGAGAAGCCTCCACCTGTCGGCGAGAGGTCTCCGACTGCTGCTTGACCACACCGATAAGCGCAGCCACCTGTTCTCCCAACTCATGTACTACGCTCGACCTAGAGACTTCTCTTGGCTCGAGTTGAGACAAACGCGTCTCCCTTCATAGTGCCATTGCCAATCTGCACACCATAACATAAGGGTTAGCCCAAATTTAATAATTTGGACAATGCGTAACATAAATACCAAACAAAAGGGTTCGTCAACCCAGTCATGTAAAAGTAAAGAGGAGTACTTCCTCCCATCCCTAACGTTACGTTGTCGACCGCCCAACATATCGTTGTCGAGGCGCGTTGTGGAGCGAGCGGAGAAGATCTACTCAGAGCGTATGGAAAATGTTGAGTCGTAGTGTTGCGTTATATCACCTTGTACGTGTTTTATCTTAGTGGATTTCACCGTGTTATCGGTCCCGTGGTTTTTTACTCCTGTGATGAAGTTTTTCTCATAAAATCTTGCATATTTTATTTATTTTTCCGCATTGGGTTATTTTTATACAAAAATTTTTGAGTTTTATTGTTTACATCTATTCACCCCCCCCCCCCCCCCCCCCCCCCCTATATGGTTTTTCCCCTATTTAGATCCTTGGATTCCATAACCCACAATGGTCCTTGCCATTACTCTCCGACACAAGATCTACATTTTACCCCCGAAGGTACGATCATCTTTTCCTTTCTTTTTGCTTTGGCACTTAGCCTCTTTTGCACTTTATGCACTTGCCTTTCCTTCTCCTTCGAGCCTTTAGCTCACATTGCTATTTTAGCAATCTCTTTCTCTTTCATTTAAGCTTTTAGCTTATCTTGCTTTTTAAGTAATTTCTTTTTCTCATTTTTTTTCTCTTACCCTAAGTTCTTGCCTCAAGGGTAGCCAAAAGTCCCATGGAATCACATTCATTCTTTTGCTCAAGTTGAAGTTTAAGTGAATGTTCATTTGCCCAACTCCCTAAGGCCAACTCTAAGGATTTTAATTTCATTTACTCCTTAACCTCAACCTTATGCTCACATACCTTAGTAATGCGGCCTTAGGTTAAGCACATATGACAACATACTTATGGTTCCTTTAGGACTCATCTTTATACACTTACACATTGTCATATCTTTAGTTAATCTCTAGTATATGCCACTCGTTCAATCTCAAGAACATTCTTATCTCAAGAACATCCACATAATCTCTTTTCACTTTACAAATTCCTAACTTGTCTATTAACATGCTTCTACTTATAAAAAGCAAAGGAAAATGGGAGAGGTCACTCTTGTTCTAATAGAATCCCCCACCTATTGTGATTTTTTGCAAGAAATGGAGTTGGTTTTCACCCTTCCTAGAAAATCCTAAAATGATATTACACTATGAAGAAAATCATCTCTATGATTTACTAAGTTCATGAAATCTCTTTGTTGCCATGTGGTGTGTCCACATTGGCCGGTTCTATTTTGACTCAATCCATATGAAATGTGGATTATGATTTATCTTTTTTCGTTAAGGATAAGATCGGGTTTTATCCTTATATGTTAAGGATAAAGATAGAATTTATCCTTATAGGTTAAAGATAAGGATATGTTTCTTATTGGTTTAGAAACATATCTTAACCCATATCCTAACCGATATTCTCTTATCTCTACGTGAGAAAGAATATCCTAAGAAGTCCTAATAACCTATAAATAGAATCCCTTTCCCTATACGCTAGATACAAAACAAGAAGAAAAAGAGATTTTCTTCTTCCTCATTCTCTCTGGGTTTCCACCTTTGTTCCCGGGGTTTTGGAGTGTGGACATAGAAGAGGACTCTAGTAGCCCTCTTCGCATCCGATCCGATCTGTGCATCTGATCTGCAACCAGGAGATTCGTGGAGAGTCAAAAATTATCAAAACAAGGACGATCCAAGAAGGCTAGTAAAACAAACTACCCGATCCGGCTTTTGGTTCCTGGTTATATTGGCTATCCAGTTTGTAAGTTTTCGCTGCCCTTTAATTCCAACAATTGGTATCAGAGCGTGTTTGCTTGTTTTCGGCTGAGATCATGCCTGTGTTTGCTTGATTTGAAAAAATGTTTCGTTGATCATACTTTTTTTTGTAGATTAGTTCTACAAATTTTACATTCGATTTTTATGTGAAATCGAATTAAAATATATATAAGTAAAAGATAAAAAGAAAATTAAATTAGTTTTAGTTTTTATTCTTTTATGTTGATCACAAAACATATTTTTTTTACATTTGTAAATATTTTTTTTTATTTTATTTTACATTTGTTGTAAATAATTTTATTTTTTTATTTACATATGTTGTAAATATTTTTTATACATCAAAAAAAAAAAAGGGGGGGGGGGGGGGGGGGGGGGGGGGGGGGGCGAGACCGGCCTCGCGCTTCGGGCGTAGGGGCCCAGATCGCGGCCCAGCCAGCAGCGCCCCTGCGGGCGCTGGCCAAGCCTACCCCAAAGCGGGCCAATGGGCTTGGGGCCCCGCGCTTCGGGCGCAGGGGCCCGGCCCAAAGCGGGCCAGCGGCTCGGAGCCCCGAGCTACGGGCGCAAGGGCCCAGCCCGCAGCACCCTGGCGGGCTCGGGCCCCCGCGTGCTGCGGGCACAGGCGCATGGCCCGGCCCGTAGCCCCCGAGCGGGTGCGGGGCCCGCGCTGGGTGCACTGGGCCTGCCCGGCCCGGCTCCTCTACGGGCGGGCGCCGGCCCATCGCGCTGGGTGCGCAGGGCTGGCCCGGCTTGAGTGGCGTCCCACAATTTTTTTATTATTTTTATTTTTTTTTAAGAAAATAAGTTTTTTTATGCTCTTATGTGGTGCAATTTTTTTTATGCTCCTATGTGGTGCGATTTTTTTTTTTTTTTTTTTTTTTTTTTTTACCTGTGGGATTTAAATAATATATATGCATGCATTGTATACCCTATATATCTTATGTGGATATAAATTATAATGCTTGTGTGGCTTATTATGAATTGTGTATATTTTTTTGCTGCATATAAGTACTTGTGTTCTTTCGAAGTTTTTTCCACAAAATTTAATTTTAGAAAAGTGGGTTCGGCGTGTGCAGCATTCCTTTAGAATGTTTTTCCTTTGATGTACATCTTTGTAGTGATGTAGTAGGTTTTAATTTTGCAAAATGTGATGTAATAATTAAGGTCATGTAAAAGGAATGTGTTTTGCACACCATCGACGTTTTTCAATTTAAATTTTGGCACAATGACTTATTTTCTATTTTATCCGTGTGATATGAATTCTCTAATATCTTAAGATAAGTTCTTAAAAAATATATATATTTTTAAAGAGTGTTCTTTTAAAATGGATGAGTTCCGATTTTTTGAATAAGTTTCAAAATTAAAAGGAAATTAATAAGATTGTAATTTTTGAACCGACACTGGGTGATGATTATGAGCCTAGCAAAATTTTTGATCCCGTTGTGAATGGGATATTTTTTCAATCTTGTTAATTTTTTGAAATCTGTGCCTAATGTCTAAAGCTATTTTTTGAATGTAGTGAAATAGCTTCCAAAAATGTTATAGCAGAGCTCACGAGGGTGACGAGCTAAACGGAAAGAATTATGACATATGGCACAGAAAATTGCAATACCTGCTTAATGAACAAGGGGTTCTTGAAACTCTCTCTGTCAAAATGACCGTGCCTCTAGATAACTCTACTGCAGAACACCAGCATGAGCAGAATGTCTATGATAAATGGTTCAAGGAGGATCGTAATGCTCGGTATACTATGTTGTGTGCCATGCGAGATGACCTCATTGGACAGTTTGAGACATATGAGACTGCCAAAGACATGTGGAAAAATTTGAAGATTACTTTTGGGCAAACTTCAGTTACGAGGCTACGTGCCTTAAATCTAAAGTTTCAGCAGTACATTAAGGACCCAAAGCACTCTATGGTTGAGCACCTTCGTGTGATGAGGACCATGATGCGGGACCTTAAGGCTGCTGAAAATGAGCTCAACGATGAGCAACATGTTCTCGCGGTGATTCGTTCACTGCCAGATCCTGAATGGTACCAGATGAAGCTCCTAATGACGTACGGTGAGGGCATTAAAACGTTTAATGACATATCACGTCATCTCGAGCTTGAGGCAGTACGCTTTGATGCGAACCCTTCTGTCGTTCTTGTTGCACTCTCTGAGAAGCGTGGTGGGATCACACCCAAGCGCAAGAAGCGTTACAACAATGGAGCGCAAAAAGGTAAAAATCAAATTCCTCATGGTGGAGTTGGAAAGTGCGACAGAGGCAAGCACGCTGGCAGCAGAGAAGTTGCGAAGCTAAAATGTTATAACTGCAAATAGAAGGGTCATTTCGCTCGGGATTGTTCTGAGCCGAAAAAGGTAGCCCTACCACTCTCACACTGTTTTGTTTGCTCTTATGCTTTAGTAGCTATTTCTCTTCCCGATTGGATCGTGGATACAGGAGCAAACAAGCACGTAGTGCGTGATCGAGCGGGATTTGTAGATTATCATCTAGTACCGACTGGCACACAATTTGTCACCCTTGGTAATGGCTCAATGGAGGAAGTTATTGAAGTTGGTTCATACCGACTCAAGTTGCGTGGTGGCCGCACTTTACTTCTTCAGGATGTGCTATATGCACCCGGTATAAGATGTAATATATGTTCAGTTTTAGCTTTGCTACATTTAGGCTATTCTTTTCATTTAGACAGAGACCGCTTAAAAAGAGAAACCCTAAATTTTCTAATTGTCTCACTTGTTGGTTCATTGACCAAAAGAAAGAAAGGGAGATAAAAAAACCCCTTGTTGATGTGATCTTGTAAAAGAGATGGTTTGATCTCTTTAATTTGATGAAAAAGCTCTAAAAAAGGAGAAAAAACCCCATTTAGGGTGTTTCCCCCCACTTCTAAGCCCAAAAAGAGGCTCCAAATGGAAGCCCTAAATTTTTTGCTCTTACCTCTTTGATGTTTCTTAACCAATGGAGGAAGAAGATTGAAGGGTGAGTGCACTTGAGATGCCTTCTTGATGCTCTCTTCAAAAACACAAAGCTCTAAGGTGCATAAGAAGCAACAGGCCAAGAGAAATGGCCTGCTGTTGCTGCTGCTGCTTGCTACTCTCTCTTTTCATTCTTTCTTTTCCTTTCTTCTTTTCTTTTCTCCTTTTCTTTTCTCTAGTGCAAGGCTGAGAGAAAGAGAGGAGTGCTGGGTTTGTGTGTGCGGGTGGAGAAGAAGAAGAAAAAGGGGAAAAAGTTGGCTCTTTTGTGCATAAGGACACCCCTCCAACAGTAGAAAGTTACTATTTAATCCTATTCCAATCTGATACTTGCCTGTGGAGCCCTTCTGAACATTCGTTTGCGCTCAAATTTGACAAGCAGACTCAATTTCCCTTAATTTATTGTGGGTTATCTTAAGTTTTCGGTTTGGACCATTTTTGGGTAACCAAAAGTCCTGCTGTACTCAAAATCATTAGCAGATCCTTTTCTCACTGTTCAGGTATCCAATTGACGCGAAACTTTTATTATGGCCTTAGAACATAAATATGGACCAACCCAATTTTTTTCAAAATTTTCTGCCAAAATCTGAGCCCTCTTTCTTATATAAAATTCTAAATCTTTCGTTTTTATTCCAATTTTAGTACAATTCGCTTCCAATTTATTGTTTGCTTCTCTAAGTTCAATAAAAATATTATCTCATACTATTTTTATTTATTTTTTGCTTAGGAATTTGTCTTGACGGAGGTCGCCGCCACCACTTCGCATGAGAGCAGCGTCGCACCGCTGTCCGCAAGGGGCCAGGGCTGCAGCACCGCTTGCTACCTGTCGCGTGCCAGCACCGTAGCGCCAGCGCTGTAGCTAGCGTTGAAGCGCCAGCGTCGCGGTCACCTGGCGATGCCGTGCGCCTGGCGGGCCGCGTGCTTGGCGGGCCGCGCCCCAGGCAGGCCACGCGCTGGCGAGCCGGCCCAAGCAGCCATGCTGCTCCTTGATTGCCCGCGTCGCTCCGCCATGCTGCATGCGCGCTGCACGCCAACTAGCGCTCCCCGCGCAGCTCTGCGTACGGCCACCTCTTGGCTTGGCATTGCGCAAGTCCGCAAGCCGCCGCTTGCCTTTTTGCATGCCGCCGCCTTGCAGCGCGCCCAATCGCATGATGCCACCGCTTGCATGCGCGCCGCCGCGGTTCCGCAAGCCACCACCGCTCCGAGCCTTGACGAAACTGTCCGTAATGTTTCGTCAAGCAGTTTTTATCGCCGTTTTCGCCATCAACCCCGGTTTGACCCACGAATCACGGTTTTGCTATTCGGATGTGTTTTGGTGACGGGTTGTGGTGTATTTTACCGTCGAGAGGTGTTTTAGCTTGTTTTTAGTTGTGGGTATCGCCGACACAGTGGTAGGGGCTCGGACTCTTCTTTCGCCACCGAGGGGTCCGCCGATTACATCCGGACAAGGTTAAGGAGGCTTTGAAGGATTTTTTAGCTCCGTTTTCATCGTCGGTTGAGGTGGGTAACCGAATTGAGGTAGGTGACGTTGTTGAACGGTGGTGTTCAACCCTCCTCTTCCTTTTACTGTTTCTTTCAATAATGTTATCTTAAAATAAAATGAAGGACATTGTCACAGTTCTTGTGAAGGAATGGTATATTCCTAAAGGACATATATGGATTTTTTGACTTATCAGTTTCAGTTACTGTGATTTGTTACACGAGTATGGGATCGTTTGGCTCATGGCGCTGTCACGTACACCAACGGTTTGGCCACCGCAAGGGTATACTTCTTCGGAGAAGTGGTCTGTAGGACCCGTGATCCCTACGCGGTCAGAGCGTGAGGGGACCCCCGCGGTTAGAGCAGAATCGCGGTCAAGGCGATGTGGTTTGTTGAGCGCCAGGTGATATGAGCAGGTTTGAGGTATTTCCGGATTCCGTGGTTGGAATCAAGAAAAGCGATATGGATGATTTGGGAGTTCTGGTTTGATGTCCTATTTACTTTATTATACCTATCATTTGCTTATGATCCCCGTTTTATCAGTTTTCCTTTCTATAATTTTGTCACTGACTCCCACCATGTTACAGGTTCGGGTGGGGACGGGGAAGAGGCTTCGACGCGAGATTGACTTTGTTTCCGTCATCCCAGTGACATTTGACTCCCCTCTTTTTGGTCATTACATTCGATTGATATACTTGCATGAGACATGGATGGGATGTGATATGGACACTTTTGTGATGTGGATACTTTGGACAGTTGATGATCTTTTGAATTTCGTTTATCTTTTTGGATGCATGTGAAATGTGCAGGTTTTCAAAATGATAAAATATTTGCGAAATCTATTTTCAAAACTGAGTATCGGGTAGGCACTGTTTTAAAACTTTGTGATTTTATCCTTTCAACTTGGAGGTTGCCGAGTAGGCGATATTCTCTTGTATGATTCAAAAGATTAGCTTATCTCTCTTGTTAGCACTCTGCATATATAAAACTAGTTGTGGTTGATGTATGTATGTTGTGCAACGCCACGCATATACAGGAGAGACTCTGTCCGTTTCTGTAGGGAGATCCTGTATATGTGGCGGGTCTGGACATTAGTCGGGATAAAAGTCTTCATAAAAAATAAAAATAGGATCGTTTTCTGCTTTTAAACCACTCTCAGGGCGTGACAGATTAAGATGGTATCAGAGCGAAACGGCATCAACCACGCAGTTTTCTTGTCTTAAAGTATTCATATGTCCAACATCCATGGTATTTGAAAATTCATGCAGTTAACGAATGTAATAACCAAGGTCCCCCAGTCACGTGAGAGTGTAGGTTTTTCAGTGTCGTCTGGCTGGTTTTTGTAAAGTTTTTGGTGATGGTTGCTTTCGCCGGTTTTGCATGGTTTTGTGTGTTTCGTGTTTTGTTAGCTGATCCCATTGATTGTGTGTACAGAGTATGGCTCATACCCGATCGTCGGTCGATGGCGGAGGAGATGATGGGGTGAGGTCGACTGTCGCCGAGGCCTCTTTGGCCGCAGAGAATCGGCTGCTTCGACAACAGGTTCAAGACTTATCAGGGAAGCTGACGGCGACACCGGCTATTGTTGCCCAGCTTCCTACTCCCGAGCCGGTTTTACTCGAGGCGCATGTGCCGACAGCGGGTGGTGACGATGGTACTCCTACTCAGACTACCACGGTGAGGGCATCAGCGGTTTCGGCGACAGTACCCCCGGATGTTCCTTCCCTAGCAGCTCAGGGGTCGATGCCGGGAGCTACTGTTAGGGATCTGGTGGGGGAGGCCGTCATCACTCCTTCGCCTACTCTATCCGCTGCCATTGCCAGAGGGGGTCCAGTGTTGCACACGGAACGGGCAAGAGTGAGGGCGAGTTTGGCTGAGTTCCGGAAGTACAACCACCCATTTTTGAAGGAGAGAAGATGGATCCTTGGGTGGTGGAGAAATGGGTGGAGACCATGGAAAAATTATTTGAGGACTTGATGGTGGAGGAGGACAAGCGGGTCCCGTTGACGGTTCATTTTCTTGAGAGGACAACCCGTATTTGGTGGAAGACAGTGCGACCTACTCCTTCCGGTGGCACTGCCTTTCCTTCTTGGTCAGCATTCGGGGAGATGTTATTTGGGGCATTCTTCTCGGATAGCGTGAAAGTATCCTCGGACACAACAAGGGAATAAGAACACTCCGACCAGTGGGCAAAAGATAGGGGATCGGCCCTGTATTATTTATGGTTGGCCACATGCAGTTACAACTTGTTCTCAGAGAGAGGATCACTGTTTCCGGTTTAGGATGTGGGTTATGGGATCCAATGATCTAAATAGGAGAAAAACCACCAAGAGGGGGGGGTGTGAATTGGTGTAGTAAACAATAAAACTTATAAATTTTTGCGTAAAAATAATCCAATGCGGAAAATAAAAATATACACAAGATTTTTACGTAGAAAACTCCAATCTAGGACTAAAAAACCACGGGACCGATCACACGAAAAAATTCACTAAAATTAAAACACGTACAGGGTGATATAATGCATACTCACGACTCAACCTTTTCCATACGCTCTAAGTAGATCTTCTCCGCGGTCCTCAACGCGCCTCGATCACACGATTTGCATCCAACTTCGACTCCACGATGTCCAACGTCGAATCCACAACGTCCAACCGAATCCACGGTCTTAACTAATATAGCACGAGTGGATCACAGGAATGTGCCTAACTCCGAATCCACGAAGTCGATAGCACCTTGAATCACAAGGTCGCGCGAATCCACATACCGATGTTCCTTTCGGAAATCGTTGTTTGTTTATTGGTGGTGATGTCACGGCCCGAGTTCGAAAAACAGTCTAATTTTTTTTTTCAATCAGAGTTTGAAAGCAAGCCAGGGCATGACAGACCGCCACATATATAGAAAATTCCCAATCCCCCATGGAATTGAGCCTTTTCTATATATATGCTCGGCTAAGCTCTTACAGCAAATACCAGAGTAGTTTAAACTACGCACTTCTAAAAAAGATTAGGTAAAAATAATTATTACAACATCTTTACATAAATATGCAGAAGAATAAAAGTTAACGGCTGCCACAGGTCATTTGCTATCATGGAACCTTACCAACACGTCCCGACATCCCAGCACCCGACCGACCTGAAAAATGGTCACCCAGGGGGTGTGAGATATATCGACAGTGTATCCCAGTGGAGACGACGAGCCGAGAAATAGCAGATCGTACCTACTGGCATACAATAACTAGCGGATAGTAAGATATCAATTTAGGTAAGCATAATGTAGATCATGGTGCAGATAATAACAACAATAAGCAAAGCAGATATAGATCATAATAGGAGCAAGCTGATGTAAGTACTGAATGAAACTGAGCAAACACTGGGCAATCATAAGTGTATGATGTAAAGTAGATTTAAACAGGCAATTATGCATCAATGAAAGAACAAGCAAGAACCCAATCAAAGCCACCATATTGGTCAACAAGACCTAAGGGAAAATACCACCTGTACACCAATCTGCTGTCATAACCCTCTGGCTCATGGGTCGCTACTGCTGACCACTTTACCGGTAAAGTACACCACTGCGAGTAGCAATTCCGCTAGTGTACGTGAAAGAACAGCTGGCACTGTGGAGATCAAAATGCTAATGCTTAAGCTCATGGTCTACAGACCGGGTAATCGGCAACAAGCCGGAAATCCCCACAGGGATGCAATAACTGAAGGCCAATCAATCTCATCTCATGCAATACTGAATGCAAGATAAAATAACTGTCCAATCACACATGGCAAATGTCCAGGATAAGGATCATAATATCTGATGGCAAGCTAAAGATCAATCGAGCATGGCAACATATAAGCTAGCAAGCTAAGGTTCAATCAAGCATGGCAATATTTAGGCTGATAACTGATAATGATCAATGAATCAAGCAGATATAACAATATAAAAGTGATGCTGATCAATAAAAAGAGCAGGCTCAACAAGGAAATCTAGGCTATCACACGAACAGGGGTTCCACCAATTACGATACCCCAGAGGGCCGAAATGATAAAGCCCGGACCGAAGATAAACCCACATGTTTGCGGGCGATCTGACAACTCCAACGGAATGCTCGAAGACTAGAGTCAAACCGTGCCAACCTAAATCATAGATGTTGATCAGGGAACAACCCACACATACCCATTTTTTAGGTGAGCATCGCGTTCAGTGACCTCAAATTAGACAGAGGCTCACTGCGGCGAACTTGCTAAGTCACTAAATCAGCCCTATAACTAATTGAACCCATATAAGGCTCTAATTACTCAAACTTTGGTTTTTGCTTGTGCCAATCCCAAACAAACTTGAGCATCTTGCTCAGGACCTCACAAAGACTCGAGGGCTTGCCTTGGTGCAACCCAGAAGCTGCCGGATCCACAGATCCAACCACCTTGCTCTCTAATGGCCTTAGCATGCTCCACACTTTGATTCACACAACCATCTTTGGATCTGAAGTGAGCATCAAGCTCATGGAATCATGTGGAGTAATCTGATAACTTGCTGGATGCTTAGCTATAGCTAAAACTGAATTCGAGTTCTTTGGGGCATTTATACAAACATATGGTGGGCACAAAAACTTAACATACAATCTCTCCAAACCCAAGCAGTAAGTAAAGCACGAATGGTTCTGGGAGCTTCTAGCTTGATTGGAAAGACTCTATAAGGCTGCAGGAGCATTTCCCTTGCAACTTGGGTCATCTTACACACTCGGGTGGCCGAGAACAAGAAGAATATAACAAAGAAGATGAAGCTCCATGGACCAACAATGGTGTTTTTCCATCACTGGTTTCTGAGCCTCTCACAACAGCACCTACAGGTGCCTCTCGACCCCACTAAGCTTGCTGGACCCGTGCCCGGCGACAGGACACAGCGGCGGCGGCGGTGGAGCAAGCTCGGCCCGAACTTCCACCAACAATGGTGGATCTCCACCCGCGCTACATGAACTCCATGCAAGGGCATATATGGGATCCCCTTGATCCCAGAAACTTCCCGGCCATGTCTCCCCCGTCGGCAATGGCCGGACGGCCGGCCACCATGATTCAAGCTCAAGCTCGGGTCATCCATGGCAACTCCAACTTTGGGCTGCATGGATGCCATGCAAATGCATGGTTGGTCTCTAAATGATCCCATGAGACTTCTCGGCCAAAGTGGCCGGCGGTGGGGAGCGACGCCGGCGCCGGAGCAAGGAGCTCTACCGAAACTTCAAAACCCAAAAACTAGGGTTTCGATCTGCGACGCATTCCCTTAACCAAACTCCACCAAATTTTGTGGAGATTATCCTCATGTCCTACAGTCTAAGGCCATCATTTTATCTTTGCGTTTGAGCCACTGGTTGAGACGCACGGCCGCGGCGGAGCAAATTAGGGTTCCGGCGAAGATCTTTCTCCCGCCGGCAACCGGGGGCATCCCAGGAGTTGGGACTTGACGTGGAGCATCTATAGACTCTAAAGAGTCGACTTCCAAGGGTCTCGGGTGCTAAAAACCAGAGGAATTGGAAAACCTACCTTGCCGGAGTTGGAGAAAAAAGGTAGAAGCGGGTTCTCCTCCCCCGAGTCGCACAGCCACCCAGCAGGCTCGGCCTCGATCTCCAGACTCAGGAGAACACTCCAGAGGTGTAGTGATTCGGCTTTTTCGTGTATTTGCGACTCACATGTTAATTAATTAAGCCCTTAAGTGAAATAAAATTATCTAATGTTTGAAAGTCGATCGGTGTGTGGTGCGGGTATTTTTCTGTCAAAGGGCTCGGAAAATGAAGACCGACGGTGCGATCGGATCGGGAATTCGATGTACGGATCTCCCGGAATGGAGTTTCTAAGATCGCGGTGATTTAAGGTGCGCATCGAAATTCGTGTAAAATATCCGGCACGCTTTCTGAGGAAGTTTGGATATTCCGTGTGATTAATTAATTAAGGAACTAATTAATCGGTGACAAGAAATTAATTTGGGAATTTATTTCCTATGATTATTTAATTAGGAAATTAAATAATCGGTGACTAGGATTTAAAAAGGTGGGGTTTATCTCGTGGGATTTAGATATTTATTGTTAAAAGATAAATATCCGAATATTCGTGGGTTTTTCTTTTTTACGTACGTATGAAATAAAAAGAAAAATAAAAGAATAAAATAAAAGAAAATAAATTAATAATAAGAGGATAATTAAACCCCGTTACCGGAAGGAAAACCCTAATTTAAAATACCGCCTTCTCAAACCCTCCTCTTTCGTGCGTACCAAAAACCAAACGAAACCCTAGTTTGAAAAGAGAGGGAGGAAAAGAGAGAAAAGAAAAAGGGAAACCCTAACCGGAGGAGAAGAGAAGGAAAGAGGGAGAAAGCGGAGGAACCCGATCGCCCCGATTGACGTCCGGAGACCGGAGAACAAGACGCCGTCATCTACGGGGAGCGGATCCGGATCTCCAACGCCGCGAGAACCAAGATCGGTTCTTTAGTTCCGATAAATTAAGGTTAGTGATCATCGTTACGTTTGTCAAACTAATCGGGGGTTTTCCGCGGTCGTTTTAGTCGGTGCAATGATTACGGGTTCTTAATTTTGGTTTTGATCAATGTTTTGTTCGTCGTCTTGACCGGGTGGGATCGATGGTTTTTATCGGACTTGGTCGGAAGTTTGATCGGGGTTCCGATCTATGTTATGGTTGCTCGTAGATCAACGGTTTAGCCGTTAGATTTACCGCGGATTTATTCGGAGATTTTTGTGGGTGTTCGTTAGATCATAGTGGGTTAACGGGAGGCCGCCGCCGCCGTTTTTGAACTGGAGGCTGCCGCCGCCGTTACCATGGTCGCGGGGTCTTCGCCGGAGTCGCACGGGAGCGAAAACGGAGAAGAAATCGCGAAATGGGAGCGAAAACGGCGCAAAACCGCGGAAATTAGGGTTACTGGGCTTGTCCGTACAGGGCGGTCCACGGCCTAAGGCGTGCACCCGGCGCACGCCCGCGGCGCGGAAGCCGCGGACCCGGTGCACGCAACCGTGCACCGGCCTGCGCGGTGCACGCTCTAGGCGTGCACCCGGCGCACGCCTCCGCACCCGGGAAGCGCAGACCCGGTGCACGCTTGTGTCGTGCACCGGCCCGGCCCAAGATGCGCGGTGCACGCCTCCTGCGTGCACCCGGCGCATGCCACCGCCTCCACCGAGCGCTGAACCCGGTCCACGCCCCGGCCTGTGCACCATCCGACAGTCGGAAGTTCGGTGGCTCCGTTTGGGTCCGTTTTTCCACCGTTTTGAGCGCCGTTTTCGCCGTTGGGATCATTATTTTCGTGGTTTTCTTGGCATGGCCACCTAGGACCTTTTTGGTCACTGTTTTATTATGTCGGGTGCTATTTTCGCCGACGCTCCGCGCCTCGACGAAATCGTCGGGGGCGCGCCGTCGGGTCTTTTTCTCATCTCTTCGCCGTCGGGGTCTTCCCGGTTTAATCAGTGATGTCCCGAGTTGGCTACCGGTTGAGGGTTGAGTTTTGTTGGATTTCCGCTAGCGATTTTGGGTTCCGACGGTGCTCGCGACGGAATAGTCGCGGTCCGATTGTTGTTAGTCCTTGGAGTTACCGCTTCGATCTGAGTTTTCAGTTTTACACGATGATTTCGGTTTTGCGGGTTTATTGTTACAGTGGGTGGGGACCACTGATTTTACCCGATCAAGGTAAGGTGTTAATTGGTGCTCTTGAATATTATAGTAGGCCGCGAGGAGTCCCGATTTGCTTAGGAGGGGCGCGGGCGCGGTCGGTTGTCTTCATTCCAGGTGGGTACAGTTGCTATAAGTGCAACAAGTGCAGTAAGTGCATCTATCATCATAAAAAGTGTTCTTAATTTGTCTAACAAAGTAGATGGACTGTTTAACCTTTCGCATGAATGTATTTTATCTTACATAATAACTGTTGCGGCTGCGGTCGCGGTGCTTAATACACGCCGATCTCGGCAAGGTGTTTTCGGATGCTGCACGTACACAGGCGGAATGGCCCCGCATGGGTGTACTTTTCCGAAGAAGTGGTCTATATGACCCGTGTGCCCCATGTGGTGTTGGGTGGGGACCTCTTCACGGCAGCTATAGGTGCCGCACTAGCCCCGTGAAGAGGTTAAAAGCATCAAAAAGGTGTTGTGCACGAGGGGAGACTTCTGTCTCTCCGACAGGTACTCTGGGATTGGTGCCCAACTTAATTATGTACAAAGTTTAGCGAAAGGTTCCGGTGTAATCGATTTGCTCTTTATTCCTTGTTGATATTTAGACATCTACTTTGTTTGTCACTGACTTTACCCACTCCGTGACAGGTTCGACTAGGTGCGTTAGCCAGGATGGCGGTGAGACTGCGTCGCGAGGACCGTAGTCAGGATATCTTGGGTTTATCTCATTTCCTTTATGCTTTTATTAGTTAATTTGCTTTGTGGATTATATTAGTTGTGGACAATTAATTGTTAGCACTGTGGATGGGATGTACTTATATGATTTAGCTATTCTTGGTGATGTTTTCATTGTGCGGCATGTTTTGATGAAAAACCAAACGATTTCGAAAACGTTTTCCCAAATCGGAGTGCCGTGTGGGCACAGATTTTACAACCCCTGGTTTTATCCTTTCTAAACAGTGATGCCGCTTCAATGTTTTAAAGGTTGAATTACTTGGAAAATAAGGTGTCGGGTGGACACCGATTTTTAAAACAGTAGCTAAATGAATGTTCTCTGATTGGTGATGTATGCCTACTGCATGGTTGATGGTTGATTGTTGATGTTGTAAATAGGACGCCGTGCATATACAAATGAGACTCTGTCCGTTGGCAGAGTGAATTTGTGTATGTGGCGGTCTGACACGCACCGGGGATGAGGTTTATGTCCATTTATTAAGAAAAAAATATTATACACGCACTTTTTCGCTTGGCTTGACTTAAAAACCCCCGGGGGCGTGACAAGAGGCCTCAGGGAGCCAGTTGGAAGAACTTGGGTGCAACCTCTCTCCTCCTCTCTCACGCTCGGTTTCTCTCTCTCTAAGGTGGTGTCTCTTGGCGACCCAGAGCTAGCGGGGAACTGTTTGCCTTGCTTCAATGCACCGCAAGTCTTTAAAAGACCCCACAAACTCCTGTAACACCACCCCCCCCCCCCTCCCCCACCCCCACGGGGAGCCCAAAAGACCCAAGCCAAAAAAATATCTAAAATGCAATAATATGCTATTTGGTCCCTACACAACCACCCTCTTGCTCTAAGACCCCTACTGTAGGTTCATTTTGCAGTAAGAACCCTAACCTATAAGCCACTCTCAATTTGACACATAAAACATAAGGGTTCTCGCAAAAATACTCGCTTTTTCGGCGTAATTCATGCATTTCGAGACGCACGAGTCGTCAAACGCGAATTTTGTCAGCGCTATTGCGTTCAGAACGATGAAGCGGTTAAAATCGACTACCTGAACTGATATGTTCGGAGTCCAGACAGCGAATCGACCGACGTTGGTCGAGAGGGGACCGAAATAGGGTTACTATTCACAACTTAAGTTGTGAGCCCCGCTTTTCTTCGCTGTTTTGCAGAAGATCTGATCATCGGATCAAAAATATGTGTATATCATTTTTACTTGTTTCGACGAGACGGCCGCACTGGTGATCTCAGATTTTCGAGATCAGATTCCGATAAAAAGGCAGAATTTCTAGGTCCACATTACACTATTATTTTAATTTTTTGTCATTTAAATAATCCAGAAGAATTATTTAAACTTAAATTTCGGTTTCAAAAATCATGGTTACTACAGGTGATGGAATTGAATACTTAGATAATCATAGATAAACAAGAAAACACCGTCTAAGTATTTATCAATTTGATTTTATAAGAAATAAAGAGTTTGAGAAACCCTAGAATCAAATTGATTAATATAGAAAAAGAAACATAAAATAGAACGTGTTTTTCTTTTTTTTTCTATATGTGAATTATCTTCGATTTATTTTTCTATTACCCTAAAAAATGATCTTATGGTCTATTTATAGGCTAAAAACTATTTGGAAACAAATAAGAATCAAATACTGCCTTTCAAAAAATCTCACCTTATACCAACCATGAAATTATTGAATAAATCAAATGTTCCATTTAGCATTGTTTAAAATAATCATTAACACCATACTTTTCATGTGGTAGCTGCACACACTACTCGGATGACCGAGATGGTAGCTCTTTCCTTCATGTGGTAGCTAGTAGTTTTCACACTCCACTAATAGATGTAACTCTTTCCACATCTTATGAGTATGAAAAACTAAAAAATAACTCCCCCTCAATTGGCTATTAATTATGTAAAATATTAAGTATTCAACTAAAAATTGATCTCGTATTCATACTTATTTCAATCATCAAATAAGATAAAAACAATACCAAGAGATCATTGAGTGAAGTATTAACTTTGATCAATTAAATATGAAATAATTGATATAAATGATCATTATATCAAATGAGTTATAATGATATCCAATTTAATAAGCTTCTCAAAATATGAAATGATGCAATTAAAGTCAATATAGCTAATACAAACAAAAAGAACAAAAATACAAAACAAAACCTAACCTAAGCAATGGTTCAAAAAATAGTTATTTCAAAGAAAGCATACCAATTGCATTTCGCAAATGAATAAAACATTTTTGATTCAAATGTTTTGTTAAAATATCAGCTAGTTGATCATCAGTTGAAACATAGGAAATTTGCAAAGTGTTTGATTCAACTAGTTCTCATAGAAAATGATATCTTAGTTCAATGTGTTTTGTTCTCAAGTGCAACACAGGATTTTTAGAAATATTGATGGCACTGGTGTTGTCACACAAGATAGTCACCGAGGTCGCTGGAATCCGAAAGTCACTCAATACACTTTTCATCCAAATCAATTGAGTCGAGCAACTTTTCGCAGAAATGTATTCGGCCTCGGCAGTAAATAGAGCAATGCAGTTTTGCTTTTTACTATGCCATGCAACAAGACAATGGCCAAGATAAAAACATGCTCCACTAGTGCTTTTCCGATCATCCACCGATTCAGCCCAATCAGCATCCGAATATCCTATAATGTCAAGAGATGTGTCCATAGGATACCAAAATCCAAAATTAATTATACCTTTGACGAACCGGATGATCCTTTTTACTACTTTCAAGTGTATTTTCTTCGGTGCAGATTGATATCTCGCGCAAATTCCAACACTGAAGGAAATATCCGGGTGACTAGCCGTAAGGTAGAGTAGACTTCCAATCATACTTCTATAAAGTTTCTCATCTATACTCTTTCCGTGAGATTCACTTCCTAGACCTTTATTGCTAGTTCCCATAGGAGTCGGATAGTCTTTAGAATCTACCAATCCAAATTTCTTAACCAACTCCTTTGCACACTTGGATTGTGGCAAATAAATTTCATCATCGCATTGTTTAACCTGCAATCCAAAAAAATAAGTAAGCTCGCCCATTATAGACATCTCAAATTCGCTTTCCATCGTTTCCGTGAATTTAAAAGCAACCCTGTTTGTTGTAGTACCAAACACAATGTCGTCGACATAAATTTGTGCTACAATGAAATTATTCTAACAGTGCTTCACAAAAAGTGTCCAATCGGCTCCCCCTCAAGTATAGCCCTTTTCCAAAAAATGCTTCGTTAATCTTTCATATCATGCTCGCGATACTTGTTTTAGTCCATAAAGAGTCTTTTTCAATCGAAAAACATAGTTTTGAAGTTTATGATCAATGAAACCTTTCGATTGAGCAACATAAACTTCTTAGTTTAAAAAATCATTTAAAAATGCGCTCTTTACGTCCATTTGAACAAAATCCCAATGGACTCGAGACGGGCAACCGGGGTCGAATGTCTCATCAAAGTCTATGCCCTCAATCTGTGAGTAGCCATGAGCAACCAATCGAGCTTTGTTCCTCACAATGGTACCATCTTTATTTTTTTTGTTCTTGAAAATCCATTTAGTACCAATGATATTCTGTTGCTTAGGGGGCTTGGTTAATTTCTAGACTTTGTTTCGTTCAAATTGATTGAGCTCTTCTTGCATCGCTTCAATCCAATAGTTATCTTGAAGAGCTTTATCAATATTTTTTGGTTCTACCATGGAGACATAACATGCAACTCCACATTCTAACTATCTTCGAGTTCGGACTCCTTCATGTGGATCTCCAATGATATTCGATTCAGGATGATTCTTGGAGATTCGAAGAGTTTGAGGTACGGGAGTACTCGAGGAGACATGTGATGAATTTTGTTTAGTGGATGGGCTTGAAGTACCATGAGATGCATCAAGATTATCAGATTTATCATGCACAGATGCAAACATCATCAACAGTTAATTCATCATCAAGAGACATATCAAGAGTAGATTTATCTACTTTAACATTTATCGATTTTATAACCGTCTTAGAATTAAGGTTGTATACTCGATATGTTGTACTATTGGTAGAATAACCAAAAAAGATTCCTTCGTCACTACGAAAGTCGAATGCTACAAGATTTCACGGTCACGTAAAATGTAACAATGACTCCTGAAGATGCGAAAATACTTGATATTCGGTTTTCTACTAAACCATAGTTCATATGGAGTATTTAAAGTATCCGAACGCAAATAGATTCTATTGATCACATAGACCGCAGCGTTAACTGCTTCAGCCCAAAAATACAAAGGGAGTCTCCGGCTATGAAGCATAATACGTGCTATCTCTTGAACAACTCTATTTTTGCACTAGACTATACCGTTCTGTTGTGGTGTATAAGGTACGGAGAATTATGTTTTATGCCGTTTGAAGAGCAAAAATTAATGAATTTTGAATTTATAAATTCTCCACCTCTATCACTGTCAACACGAACAATCTTTTCATTTTTCTCAATTATAATCCGTTGACAAATATCATGAAAAGAGTCGAAAGTATCCACTTTCTCTTTTTAAAATGCTACCCATGAAAATCTAGAGAAATCATCAACCATAAGAAATATGTACCATTTTCCACCCAAACTAGGTTGGCGAGTTGGCCCCAATAAATCCATATGCAATAATTCTAGCAGTCGTTTTGTTCCTACATGGTTCAAGTTCTTGTAAGTGGATCTAATTTATTTTTTCTTTTGACATCCACCACACACAATATTTTCTTTGAAGTTCAGTTAAGGAACACCTCTAACAACATCCTTATGTGTGATTCTACATAGTTTCTTAAAGTTCATGTGACCTAATCTTTCATGCCAAAGAGTCTCAGTGTCACGTGAAACTAGGTTACAATGTTCAACAGGTTTACTAGAAACTATATAGCAATTATTCTGTGATTTAACCCCTTTCAAAAAGAATGATTGGTTTAAATCAATTACAATACATTCAATCGCAGAAAAACTAACTAAAAAACCATCATCACATAATTGACTAATGCTTATGAGGTTAGTCTTGAGGCCCTCGACATATAAAATATTTTTCAAAACTAGGCCGTTTGGAATAGTAATTATTCCTTTGCCAACTATTTTTGAAGATCGTCAATCTCCGAAAACAACAAGTTCTCCGAAGGTTTTCTCAAACGATTTAAAATAGTTTTTATCCTAGGTCATGTGCCGTGAGCAACCACTATCCAAATACCAAGGCGAATTATCATATGCATGCAGTGATGTATGAATGACAAGACAAGGGAACATTTCACTTTTGCGCACTCAAACCTTTCGAGTATTGGAATACATCGGCAATGATTGTGATTTTGCGCTCCTTGGTGAATTTGTCTTTTTCGGTTGATCACCTTTCTTTGGTTTCCATATCGATGTTGTCTTGGGTGGTGTACTACCATTGTTCTTGACCTTTGGTTGATTTCTTCTTGATTTTCGGTCTCTGTTCTTGATGGTAGTCGATGGATGATTCGCTTGATTTGATCGTTTTGCTCCATGATTGCACTTTGATTTTATGTGCCCTTTTTTACCACAATTATGACACATCTTGTTTGACATTGAGCTCCATTGCGATGTAGAAGTTTTTCAACATTGGAAGAAACGATTTGAGTCGGAGGAGGAGGAGAAATCGACTGAGACACAAACTTCGTTCCACTCAAACTTGGATCCTCACAAGTTCGGTTGTATCCAAGGCCCAAACGATTCGTTTGACCAAGACCAAACAACTTGTCCAACTTACTTTGTCCCGATGAAAATCTTTTCAAATCTTCCTTAAGTTGGAATATGGCCTTTGTATCTCCAAATTTCCTTGCCGAGCCTCGGAGTAGAGCTTCAAGAAGTAGTTTGCTTTATCCACCAATTTTATATGTTCCTTCTCGAAATACTCGTTCTTCTCTTGAAGGGAACTATTAACCTTGATCGAGTTGTCCCTTTCCTCTTCAAGAGCTTTTGAGAGAGAAGTTGCCTTGTTTGATTGGTCTTCAGTTCCAACAACCTTCTCCTCAATTTCTTGCTATGCTTTGCCAACTTCTTAGAATCTTTTAGCAATTTTTGATAGGCAAAAGCAAAATCTTCACCTTCGGAATCGCTCGGTTCATAATCTGATAAAATTCTTTCTTCAAAGAGGAGGTGGACAATGAGCCAGAGCAAGTCGATGAGAGGCACACGAAGGGTGAAGTTGTGGACGCAACAAATGTCGTGGCGTTTGTATCCTCATCACTAAAAGACGATTCTCGTCAGAGGAGAAGAGTCATCCCATGTGATGGCTTGCATAACCTTCTTTTTTAACGAATTCTTGTTGGGACACTCCGTTGATATATAGGATTTAATAGGTTACCATGTGTTTGAATCTGACAAGCTCCGAAGAGAGGTGGGAAGGCGTCGGTCGCGATGAATAAGAAACGGTATTGGTCTACATTATCGTCTTATTTTAAGAATTTATTAGTGTTTTTTTCTTTTTTGCCCTATATGATGTTACATTTTGTGGTTTTGATGCGAATTCTATAGAAGAAGGTTGTGAATCTGTTGTCGAGAGCAGGCTGAAGCAGTTTGGGATCGGCAGAGCCTTGCCGCCGAATAGGGACCTCACCTGCTTTATGAAGTGGCCGAAGGTGGTGCAGATCCAGCGGCAGAGGAAGATCCTCAAGCAGAGGTTGAAGGTGCTTCCGGCGAAAAAAAAAATTGGGTTTATTCTTTGCTTTCATAATGTTATCTCTTATTATTATTATTATTATTATTATTATTATTATTATTCAACATATTATAAAGGTAAAGAATAAACTAAAAACTATTTTTTTGATAATAGACGATAATGACGATTGAATTAAATCAAAAGATCAATGCAAGGTTATAAGCGATATAAATTGATGAGATAACATGCTGCAAGATTTCATGAGATCTTTTTTTCTTTTCAAATTTGTAATTTTTTAAATTCGTAGTAGAAAATTTATATGGCACGGTAATATGAATGTCTACATAAAAATTATTACAGTCATTTATTATTTACAATAGTTTGATTTTTAAATTTCAAAATAATTTATTTAGTTATAATACAAATAATATACTTATATTATACGTTTACTCCTATTTGATGCTTATAAAAAATTTTACACCAATAATATTTATTGGTCGCAGCATGCAGGTACTTTACTAGTTTTGATTGAATATGTAAAAATAGAAAAAATGGTCCACTTGTAAAATCATAAATCTATTAGATTTTTTATGCAAAAAGGCATAGAAAAATATTTTCAGTCTCCAAAATATTTTCTTATGCTAGCAATCTCATATTAAACTTCTCAAATTTGTGCATTATTTAATCAAATTCCTACATATTATAATAGCGACATATTGATAATATATAAAAATAATATTACTAGATATTTGTATCAATACTGTTTATTGGTATCACAAAAAAGTAACACTCAGAGGCCACAAGAGAAATTTCGAAGATCTTGAAAGAATGGAATGTCTGTTTACACTTTTGAGGAGACTTACCTATTATAGCGTGTAAAGTTTTGTTTTTTTAGAGGAAGGTAACATCCTATAGTTTTTTTTTTTAAAAAAAAAAAATAAACTTAATTAGAAATACATGTGAAGCAATTAGACTTCGAAATAAATTCGAGACTTCGAATGCCAATCGTCAAACTTTTTGCCACTTGCGTTAGGAACAGTAGTTATTATAGTAAAAAGTTAACTGTTATATTCTTAGCCTTTGTTCCGGATTGTAAGAAGAATATGTTGTTTAAAATATAAAGAGAATTAGTACGCTATATGCCGTGAAAATATATTACGAGAACATTTTTCTTTATTTGCTTAAATGGTAACACATCTTCCATATTACACTAATTCAGTAAAAATATAGTTTCTACGGTTTCACGAGAAAAAAAGTATGTTTCTATATGTTTCTACCCAACTTTTTGTCTAATAATATTAGGCGGTTCTCAATACTAAATGGACCATTAGTAATTTGTTGCATCTTTATCACTGTTCGCTTAAGTTGTCTATTTTGGTGTCTACGATGTACAACTTGTTAAAATTTTAATTTTACTATACAATCCTTTAATTTATTAGATTTGAGCTAGTCGATAATATTTTGACTTCAAAATTATAACTAATTATTTATTTTAATAAATTTATAGTTGCAAAAATTGCATGAAATATATTAACTAAACGCGCGCATAAAGATAAATAATGCTTTCAAAATTAAGATCAAAATGCTATCGACTAACTCGAATTAAATAAATTAAAAGATTAGATAGTAAACATAAAAATTAAAAAATTAAATAGTTGACTGAAGAGGGAGTACAAGTGAAACTTCTCGGCGAGACTAGCCAAATAATGGTAGGTGATGGACCCCCATCTTGGATCAAATGGCACGTGGGGGGCCAGTAGACGAGGCCACATTGGGGCCTTGGGGGAAGGAGACGACACGAGAAGCCGACGAAGAAACAAATTTGGATGTTACGCCGAGGCCGCAGACTCGAGTAAGAGGGCCGAGAAAGAAATCATGGGAGATTACTTCGGGAATTCACCGATTAAGAACGGCGAGAAGACGTTAGAAGTACAAGATCTCCTAGTCGAAGTCAATTTGGGGTCGAACGACCAGAAATGGCCGACTTATATCAGCTCGAAACTTTCGACGGAGCAAAAAGAAGAGCTTGTCGGTTTACTCAAAGGCTACCAAGACTGTTTCGCTTGGAGCTACAAGGAGATACCGAGACTCGGCTGAGAAATCATAGAACATAGCCTCCCTATCAAAAAGGGATTTAGGCCTTTTAAGCAACCAGCTCATAGGCTTGAGCTGAGTATTGTATTAAAAATAAAAGATGATATAACGAATCTTTTGGAGGCCGATTTCATTAGACAGGCTCGTTACGTCGAGTGGCTTGCAAATATAGTTCATGTAAAGAAAAAAAAAAAAAAAAAAAGGAACTAAGAATTTGCATAGACTTCCGAAATTTCAATATGGCTACGCCGAAGGATGAATATCTCATGCCAATAGTCGATATGCTAATAGATGCCGCAGTCGGCCATGAAGTCTTATCTTTCATGGATGGTCACGCAGGCTACAATCAGATAATAATAGCCGACGACGATGTGTCTAAAACGGCTTTTAGATGGCCGGATTCTATCGAAACCTTCGAATGGTTGGTAATGCCCTTCGATTTGAAGAATGCTGGGGCAACATACCAAAGGGCAATGAACCTTATCTTTCACAATTTGATCGGCAAGTCGATAGAGGTCTATATCGACGACATTGTGGTAAAATCAAAGTCTAAAGCCGATCACTCGGCCATGTTAAAACTAGCTTTCGAACGGACGAGGAAGTACAGTTTGAAGATGAACCCGCTAAAATGCGCTTTCGGGGTTTCAGCCGGAAACTTCTTGAGCTTTTTGGTGCATCATAGAGGCATCGAGGTCGACCATCAAATTTTTGGTGAAAATATTTTATTCCCATCAAATTTTGCTATTTTTGATTATTCCGAAATAGCTTAAAAGAAACTACTCTATTGTTTTGGTGGAATAGTACTATTTCAAAATTTAATTCCAAATTTTATTAAGATCATAATGTGGCACCCCAATAGTTCCACATCAGATGAAAATAGAATTGTGATTGAGTTTATAAGAGGTCACGGACACGAGTAATAATAACTGGACTTAAGTATTTTGGGTTGTGGTTTGGGTTATTATTGCTAGTTGGCTAGGTCATTACATTTAGTATCGGAGTCAATCACCAGCCGAAAGTGTGTGACGAGTCTCAGCTGAGCCAGGGTCTGAAAGACAAGATGACGGGTTATATTTGGGATCTGAATGATAAGGCTAGAGAAACAAGTTTCACATCGTCTGGTGATCTTTGGCTTCTGGTGATTTTCGGCTGTGTCTGTGGTTGGGCTGACGAGGACATTAGGCCTAAATAGAGAGTCTGTGACACTTCAATAGTCCCATATATGATGGGAATAGAATTATGATTGGGTTTATAAGAGACCATACACAAGAGTAATAATAACTGAACTTAAGCATTTTAGTCCGGTGGTTGGGCCCAATAAGTTATTATTGCTAGTAGATAGGTCGTTACATTAATGTGACACTCCATAATTTAAAATAGTCCTATATATGATATATAATAGGGATAAATCTCTTAATCCGGTTATAACATTTTGAGTGATGGTTAGACACAAGAGGTTAAGAGAGTTAAGCATGCTAGAGGTAGAGTAGTTCTCGAATCGATGACCTCCTGGGATGTTGGGGCGTCACAGTTAGTGTCAGAGCCAATCACCAGCCGAAAGTGTGTGACGAGTCTCGGCTGAGCCAGAATATAAAAGACAAGGTAACCGGCTATGTCATGGGTCTGAATGACAAAGCTAGTGAAGACAAGTATCACATCGCCTGATTATCTTAGGCTTCTGGTGAATTTGGGTTGTATGTGTGTTTAGGCTGACGAAGACGTAAGGCCAAAACGAGGGGTGTTTGTTACACCATAATAGTCCCACATCGGATGAGAATAGAATTGTGATTAGATTTATAAGAGACCATACATATGAGTTATAATAAATGGACTTAAACATTTTGAACCGGTGGTTGGGCCCAATGAGTTATTATTGCTAGTGGGCGGGTCGTTACATTGGTATTAGAGAAGAATATGAGCCGAAAGTATAAGAGCAAAGTGTTATGCGGGGCAAAGTGCTACACCATAGATTTGGTAGGAGCCACATCTTAAACCCGCAGGATATATGAGATAAAAGATGTGACACCTCAGAATTTAAAATAGTTTATATATAAGATATAATAGAGATAAACCTCTTAACCCAGCTATAAACATTTTGGATGGTGGCTAAACCCAAAAGATTAAGAGGGTTAAGTATGCTAGAGCTAGAGTAGTTCTAGAATGCGTGACCCCCTGAAAAATTAGGGCGTCATAGTTGGTATCAGAGCCAATCACCAGCCAAAAATATGAAATAAGTCTTGGCTGAGCCAGAGTTTACAACATGAAGAGCGTGTCTCCACGACTAATAATCGTTGTGGATAGAGCGCGGCTACCCACAAGGTCGACTAAGGCTAGCAATACGAATCTCACATCGACTGATGCTTATGAATGTGCCTAAACCTAACGAGGACGCTAGTGCTTAAAGGAGGGGAGAATGTGATAACCAAGAATTTAAAATAATCCTATATATGAGATATAATAGAGATAAACCTCTTAAGCCGGTTATAATATTTTGGGTGGTGGCTAGACCTAAGAGATTAAGATAGTTAAGCATGCTAGAGCTGCAATAGTTCTAGGATGAGTGACCCCCTAGGAAGTTAGGGTGTCACAGTTTTAAAAGTCCTATATATTAGATATAATAGGGATAAATCACTTAACCCGGCTATAATATTTTTGATTGTGGCTAAACTCAAGAGGTTAAGAGGGTTAAGCGTACTAGAACTAGAGTAGTTCTAGGATGGGTGACACCTTAGGAAGTTGGGGCGTCACAGCTGGTATCAGAGCCAATCATCAGGCAAAAATGTGAAATGAGTCTCAGCTAAGCCAAGGTTTACATCGGGCAGAGCGTGGCTCCCCAGCTAATGACCATTGTGGATAAAGCGCAGCTCCCCATAATGTTGACTAAGGATAGTAAGATAAGTCTCACATCACTTGATACTTGTGAGTATGTCTAAGCCTGACGAGGACGTCAAGACTTTAAAGGGGAGAAAATATGACACCCCAGAATTTAAAAATCCTTTATATAAAAATCCTTTATATAAGATATAATAGGTATAAACCTCTTAACCTAGGTATAGCATTTCGGGTGATTGATTAAATTCAAAAAAATTAAGATTAAGCGTGCCAAAGGTAGAGTAGTTCTAGAATGGGTGATCCCCTGAAGAGTGGGGTGTCATATATAAATTGAATTAAAATAAATTATATAAAGATATATGTAATATATTACAATAAATTATTTTTATTATAAAAATTATTAATTGTACTATATTAAAACATATTATTTGTACGTAATATTAGAATAAATTATTATACTAAATTATACTCAAATATTGTAAGATATTATTTTTATTAAATTTAAGTTAAAGTAAAATTTGAAAAAAATAATAATTTTATAATAACTTATTTTGATTAAATCATATTTTATAATAAGTTATTTTTATTCAATATTATAATAATTTATTTTTATTAAATTTTATTTTATATTAAATTTAATCATTATCCTTTCTTTTTATAGTTCTTTATTATTTTATAAAATTAGTCAAAAATAATTTCAGTTATTTAAAAAAAAATAACATTACAAATTAAATACAATCTTATTATTATTTTTTATTATCTTAAAATAATAAATGATCACAAAAATAAATAAATAAATATATATATATATATATATATATATATATATATATATATATATATATATATATATATATATATATATATATTAATATTTATTATTTTGAACTACATAAGGTATATATATATATATATATATATATATATATATATATATATTAATATTATTATTTTGAACTAAATAAGGTTTGTAAAAAAAAAAGTGATAGCAAAATACAAGTGATGTCCTTTCAGGAATAACTTTTTAACTTTCGCCCGAACTTTTACTTTTGCACGTAATTCGTTACAAGCAAAGAAAGACGGCTAATTAATTGTTTTAGCGGCGGCCGGCTTGCTATGATTAGTACAGTCACAATTAAGGTTTTATAGTAGTTGAGTTTATTCAGTTTGGGTGGATGGTTGGCCAACGATTTTTTATTGTTACGTTTAGTTTGATAATTTAGTGGCTAAAATTATTATTTTTATATTTTAATAGATTCAAAAAAATTTAAAAGTGCTATAAATTTGTGTTTTTTTTATACTTTAAAATTTTCGTAGGCTCTCCGATGGCTGCATGCTTTTCGATGGTGATTATAACTATAATTTTATATTATAAAAAAATAAAAATTAAAAATACTTTTAAAATTTTTTGACCTTCCATAATAATAAAATGATGCTTCTTGCACTATATTTATAGTGTTATGGTATTTCGGGATCTTGCGGATATGCATAATTAGTTGATCAACGCATCTGAAGATGGTCGGGTCAAACTAAAATCGTTTCACGCAAAATCGACGCGAAAACAGACTCAGGATGGGCAAATTGATAGAAACTTTAGTTTCCATGTGTTGGGGCCAAGATGTGGGTTGCGCGCGATCGGTCCCTACTAGATGACCCTCCAAAGGTGTCGAAGTGCGCCACGTGCCAACAATCAAGCGATCGGGCCGAGAAGGGATCCGCTCGGCCAGATTCTCCTCTGGTAACTCCTAACAACCGCAACGACCGGTGACTGCCGAAGCGGGTCCGCGGAGGTAGAGAGAGATCGCTGGTTTCGACTTTAGATATGTCGAATCATTTGTAAATAAATATACGGCTGATGAGCCGATTGTAACTTTAAAGCACAAAAATCACCAGTAGAGACACGGCTGATTGGCCGGTTTACACTCTAAAGGAAAAATAAATAAATAAAAATACGGCTGAGCCGATTTACACTCTAAATGTAAAGATAAATAAAGACACGAGCGAATTGCCGGTTTACACTTTATATTGATATAGAAGAGGATACAAATGGGGAAAAAAGGGATAGAAGGATTGCAATTAAGCCCACTCCTAGGAAAGCAGTAAAAAAGAAGAAAAAAAGTTAAGTTAACCTACTACTAGATAAATGAAGAAGATGGGGTGGTACCGGACTTACGAGATTGCCGGACCCCGATCTCCTCGATGGTTCGGGTATTGATACTCATCCCAAACCAACTTATTAGGCACCGATTTGAATTATCGACGCAAATTTGGGGAGGTTATCGGATTACTAGCAACTACTTCCTTTTAAGTCGAATGCCCTTAATCAAGACAATAGTCGCTTCTCCATCTAGGTTCGTCCCTTGATCATTGCGACAGAGCGTAATTCTCGACGCTTTCCGGCGCTGGACGTTGCTTACCCTTTTGGGTTAACCCCTTCATTGTTGTATCAAAGCGTGATCTTCGGCGCTTCCCTTTGCTGGACATCGCTTGCCGCTTCGGGGTCTGTTACGAGATTCGCACCTGAATCTCGCCTTCATTCTTTCCAAGATCTTTCCTTCTGCCGTTCCGAGCAGCTGAGGATTGACCTTAACTTCGCCTCCCCGACTTGATTGAGGCGGTCTTGTATCTTTCTTTGGCCGATAGACGATCCTGAATGAGACGAATAACCTTTTTGTTGTCTGCTTCTCTTATAGGTCGATTCTCCTACCGGCTGGCGCCTTCGACCCATAGCCTTTGTCATGCCTTGTGCCCTTATGTGGCCGAAATCGGTCCGGACCGGAATGCGGACCCTTCTTCTGCTGAGGCGTGCACCTTGTACTATATCGCTACACACCTAAGACCAGCCTGAAACAAAGTACGGTTCTCTTCTTCTTCGGCTTGATCGACCGAAGGTTGATTTCGACTCTGCCTGCGTCGTCGACTGTTCGAGGCGGTCGAAGCTAATCCTGAACGAGGCATTGGTCCTCTTTGCCGGCTGCTTTTCCTATCGACTGATGCCTTCAACCGATAGTGTACCACATACGGTATGCCTCCGTATTCGGGGCTGGTCTCAATCGAGATGCAAGTCCTTCCATATTGACTCAAACTCCCGTCGGCTGATATCTTTCAACCGATGGTTGATGCCACGTGTCGCTTCCTCCCGTGACAAAAAATTCTTGTGTGTCGCTTCCTCCCGTGACAAAAAATTCTGGTCTCAACACCATGAATTCGAGCGCCCAAATCCTTAATTTCGAGTGGTCTGAATTCAACTATTTGGAGCCTGGATTTGGGCCAATTCGGACCCTTGTCTTTCGTACATTCGAATCTCGATTTGGGCGCCCGAAAATATCTTGATAGCGCTGGATCCAAATTAGTTTTGCAGTTGATCCGCAGGTTCGCTTTCCCCGAAACTCTTTTCCCTATAAAAGGACTAAGGGAGATTTTTTTTTAAGCTTTTCCTCTTTGATTGGGTTCTTATCCAATCACCTGCCCCTCTCCATCCTCCTGAGAGCTAGTGGGAGAAGCAGGTAGTAGTAGCAGGAGTTTCATCCACGACCTGTTTGAGCACCTTGGGAGCCTGTTCTTGCTTCAAAGGTTTCATCTTGAGAGAGCGGATCACAAGCAGACTGTCCGAGTGAACATGCGGAGCGATTGGAGGTAGATCCACTTGGCAATTGAGGTAGGCTTCGATTTTGTTTGGATTTTCTGATTGTTTTTGTGGATTTTTTTTGAGGTTCTGAGTTCTTCCCTATTATTGAACCTACAGAAGCTCCCAAGCCATCTTCGTTGTTGGATTTCTTTATTAAGTGAGGTTGATGTAGGTTGAGTTTGTTTATAAATGATTCTTAGTTGGATTTTCTTCAAAAAAATTTTAGAACTCCTCCATCCATAGCTGTACAAAGCCTTATGCTTTTTGAGATTTTTCCTCTTCTCTGTGAAGTGGGTTGTTTGGAGCTTGAGGCTTGGCTTGGAACTTGTTGAAACTAGCAAAAGCTTTGGTGGTGGAGTAGACTGAGAAGTTGCTTGGGCTATTTTTATGTTCACATGTTTTCGGGAGCTCCAGGTTGCTACAGGTAGTGGATCGAGTCGCAGCGACTTCACTCCGTGGTTGGATTAGCTTTTGAGGTGGGTTTGGTTTCACCAAGATAGACGAACTCTCTATTATATCTATTTTATTTTGAAATCCTGCATACTAGAATAAAATTAGATTTTTTTTTTGTTAAATCTAATACTACATATAAATTAGCAGAAAATTATTTTAGGACCCCTGCATGTTTTTGGTATAAAATAGAGAGTACTCACACTAGAAAAATAGCTAAAATAGTATTTTAACTTGTATTTGGACACCCGATAAATTATCTGTACCGTGCTGGTACTTGTTAACTCTTAGTATATTTTTTATCACTTTGGGAGATGGTTGTGAGTGGTCGAGTTGGTGCAAGTTATATTTACGCTCGTGTCTGGGGGCCGAATGAATTTTTGTAGCAATTTATAGATTGAATTCTAGTATTTGGAGTCATTCAGGTAGACGGTGGTCCCGAGTTTTTGAGTGTTTTTCGGCCTATGTCGTGGTCATTTTGAGAGTTGTGAGTTGGCTGATATGGTTGATCATTGGATTTGGACTATAGCCTAGAGAGTCATATTGAGCCCGGCTGAGATGCGCAGCTTTTTCTCGATGGGGTCGTGCCCCTCGAGTGTCGCTCCGGAGCTAGACCTGTTTTCTTCATGATGTCGATGTAGCCCGTTTGAACGCACTACGTAATCTCAGTCCTCCATAGAGTAATGGTAGCAGGTAGGCGCAGGTTTGACTGGACTCGATGCGGCAGTCAGTGAAATTGGGTAGACTATAAGCATCCTGTGAGAGTAGATGCAGTTGCATTTTTTCTCCTTTTCTTTTGTACATAGTAGATAAAGGCATAGTAGCTGTAGATTCATTTCCAGCTTTTACTTTTCTGTTGATTAGTAGTAGTTTATTTATGTCTCTAGTAAACCTAGTGGGTAGATCGTCAGTCTTGATGGCAATATTCATTGAGGACTACTTTGTTTATGTAGTTCTCACACCCGTTGTTGGCAACCTTCTTGCAGAGACTTCTGCACCTGTTCCTTCACCGGCAGTCGCTCTTAATCGAGATAAGAGAGTCGCAAGCTAGATCCCTACCCGAGAGTTCATGGATTTAGAGTCGTCCTCTCCGATTGTTATTTTGGATTTGTAGTACCGTACGATTTGATTATTTTTTTTTATTGCATTTTATTTTATGTGCTTTAGGAGATGACTCTGTATTTTAGTTGTGTATCAGATGTACAGTGGCTTATATTTTAGTTTTACGCTAGTTATTTCAGTTCTAATATATCTGTTTAGTACTGGTAAACACTATTTTTTGCAGGTTAGGCGCTGCACCTATGCGGGACTTTCCATATGGGTGGTGGATCTGTTAGCGAGTCCGGGCCACAGTTCAACCCCGGGGCGTGATAGATTAGGTTGGTATCAGAGCCTACGAATAGGTCATTGAGAACTTAGGAGACCCTAGGCTTGTGGCTTGACCCTAGGATGTTTGACGTGAGAGTCGTAATTTGTAGCGAAAGCCATGATTGAGTTATCGAACTCTTCCAAGGGAATGGGAGAGTGATCGGTATGTCTTACCCTGTTGAGCGACTATATTGACTACAAAACAATATAGTGTTACAGAAGTGGAGAGATGTCTTAGACTTTCACTAGATTAGGTCGAGTGTGTTGTGTTTTGTTGTGACTTCCTTGTTCGATTACAAGTAATTACAATGGCCCCTAGGTGCCAAGTCCCGACGCGGGCACCCCACTTCATTTGATGAGACAAAGCAGTCAAGGTCGGGACAGATTGGAGCAAGTGAGGCCTAGGAGCTGTGAGCCTAGATGTCCAGCCTAGTCGAGGCCTACTGACCACAAGGAGAGACCCTCAATCGCGTAGTTTGGATGTTAGAGCAGCGAGCACCGAGCACCGCAAACAACTTCAGCGATCGAGACTCCCCCAGTGGCAGCATCCCCTATAATAGCAGCACCGGCTATACCAATAGTCCCCTCTGAGCCAACGACCAGCAATGAGGCGCAGAGGCCGGGTGGACAGTTGATTGAGACAGAGCAGAGGGTGATTACTGAGAGCCTAACCTGTTTCCGTCAGTTTGACCCGCTTCGGTTCACAGGCCATAACATAGAGCCTTGGGAGGCAGAGTCTTCGGTTGCCACCATGGAGTAGCTCTTCGAGGATTTATTTGTGCCTGCGAGATTGTCATGCCCCGAGTTCGAAAAACAGCCTCTTAAATTTATTTTTTTATTTTTTTTTTTTATATCAGAGTTTGAAAACAGCCAGGGCGCGACAGACCGCCACATATATAGAAAATTCTCAATTCCCTCCTTGGAATTGGGCCTTTTCTATACATGCACGGCTAAACTTTTGCAACAATATCAGAGTAACTAAACTACGTATAACTAAACAATTTAAATTACAACAGGTTATGATTACAACTCTTTTACATAATTTGCGGAATAATTAAAAGTAGCGGCTACCATGGGTCGATTGCTAACACGGAACCTTACCAACACGTCCCGACATCCCAACACCCGAACGACCTGAAAAATAGTCACCCAGGGGGTGTGAGATACATCGACAGTGTATCCCAGCGGGCACGACGAGCCGAGAAATAGCTAATCGTACCTACTGGATACAATAATCTGCGGATAGTAATAGATCAATAGGTAACAGCTGATATATGAAACAAAACTGATAGGAAGCATAATCATGATGCTGAACATAATGAGTACCATAATACAGGACTATAGCATACTGAAATACGATATAATGAACTATGTCTCGGTAATGGAACCAGATACCCAATCAGTAAATAAAGCAATGGTACTGTTATATGCTACTAATCAAGCTGTAACTGACAAATCAAGCTATAATGCCAAATCTGATAGTCCTGTAAATCTCAATCCACAAGAGATGCTGTTGAGGGCAAATATGATAACTCACAAGCATCGGTGCTACAAAAGAAAGTTACCACTAATCTGTGCCAGTCATACTAGATGAATGTATCATAGTCATAATGCTGTGCATATACGGGTACAGAAACAACAGAATCAATCATGGTGATAATCAAATATAACTGAGCAGAAGTAGGTACTGAAATAAAGCATGCTGGTACATGGAAGTAGATAAGCTATGCATCAATCAATGAACATCAAGTACCCAATCAATGCTACTATTGGTCACGAGGACCTCAGGCTCATGCCACTATCTGGCACCTATCTGGCTGACATAACCCCGCACCACAGGTGCTATCTGGGGGCTCACGGGTCTTTCCTCTAGACCACTTTACCGGTAAAGAACAATAATCCACGGGGCGCGACCCCGGCAATGTTCGTGAAGTACAGCGGTGCGTGGCGATCAATCATAGTGCTATGCTCAAGCTCGCGGTCCAACGACCGGGTAATCGGCAACAAGCCGAGGATCCCAACAGGGAAGCAGATGTCTGAATATCTCAATCACAAGTCTATCATGCATATCTGGAATATCAAAGCATGTATAACTGGAAATGAATGCAGTGAAACATAAACAACTGGCATGATCAGACTGTAATAACAACTATACTGTGATGTATGAACAGGGGAGCAAGCATATAGGCGAATAGCAGATAACGAACATCCATGAAAGTAACACAGGTATGCATAATCAGGGCTAAGTCAAGAACAGGTGTCCGACTAGACTAAAGCAACCAGAGGGCCGAAAAGATAAAGCCCGGACCGAAGATAACCCACCTCAATGTAGATGATCACAGTGGCTACTAGATGGCTCGCAAGCTGGCGGCTGACTGCTGGGACCTGAATCATATGCACAGGTCAGAAAATAGACTCTCACACATACCCAACCCACTGACACACTGTGTGCAGACAAGCTAAACGGGGAACTTCGCTGAAGTCCCGGGATCTTTCGAAATTTCCGGAAATCCGCCGATAGATCCACTATGACCCAATCTGTGCTGAATAGTAACCAAAACTCGTGAAACTTCACGTGCTGCCCAAGAATGTCTAACTTAAGACATTTAGGCCCTAACACCAGACTCTGGGTAATCCTGTGCACCGGCAGTATCATAACCACTGAAACACTTCCGGGAAGCCTATTTTGGCTCCGGAAGTTGCAAACTAAGAACTAAAATCACCGGGCTCTTTGGAATAGCACCGGGAACAGCCAGAGATATTTGGCATCACAAATTGATCACCGCAATTTCTTGAATTGCGTGTTTAACGCCGAATCGCCGTTAAATCGACGATTTTGCCGATTTACGGTTCGATATCCGAATCCCGCTCAACGAAAGCCGTTGGATCTCTAACGAAAGGTTTAGAGACCACGTGCACGCTGTCTACAGCAGCCTACCAGGCTACAAGTACCAATTGACCCATAGGGTTTTACCAAATTGCATAAAAGCATGCAATTTCATGCCCTTTTTCACTTGCATTTAATTTTGGAGTGCTATTTTAACAAACCGACACCACCAGCAGGTGGACCTCGACTTGGTGGACACCGTGCTCACCATTTGGTAGCAGCACGAAACCTGAGTAAAACTTCGGGCCAACAATTTTAATACATAAAGGCTCAAAATGCCACTCTTAATACCTGCACTCGACCAAACCCAATTTTAGGGTGAGCATCATGCTCAGTGGGTCGAAAGGACTTAGAGGCTCACCAACCAGGTGCCGCGGGGAAACCGGAAACATCGCCGGAGCAATATGGCTCAAATTCAAGTTAAAAGAGTTCGGTTTGCAAGATCTCTCCATCTACCCAGTCAATTGCTGAAGTAGAGTGAGCATCAAGCTCAGGAGGTTGAAAGGAGTCGAATGCTCACTTGCTGGATGATCAACAACTAGCCTGAATCAATTTGGGCTCTCTCGGGCATTTCCCCGAACACCCGGTGTGCAACTTAGCACACAACACAACCTTGAAGGCAACAATGGTGGATCTCTATACAACGACTCTGGGTCTCATGCACAAGCACCTGTAGGTGCATCTTGACTCTAAGAAGCTCGCTGGGCTCATGGCCGGCGACGAGACACGGCGGCGGCGGCGGCGGAGCAAGCTCGGCCGGAGCAAGCACTAACAATGGTGACCCACACCCGAGCTGCATGGGTCTCATGTAAAGGCCTCCTTGGGCCCCTCTCCACCAAAGGAAGACAACTGGAGCCTTGGCCGGCGACGAGGAGCGGCGCCGGCGCCGAAGCAAGGTGCTCGGCCGGAGCAAGCTTAGCCCGAAACTAGGGCTCGGATCTGCGAAGTGCACCCTAATCTAAATGCCCTAAAACTTCATGGGAAGGTTCCACAGGCCCTACAGAAAATTTCCACCATTTTGGTTCGGAGTTTGAGCCATCGGTTGCGGCAAACAGCCGCGGCGGAGCATTCATGCCTTCCGGCGGGTGCAACTTCCCCGCCGGCAACCGGAAACATCCCCGACGTTGGGGTTCGGCTAGGAGGTTCACCAAGAGGTGATGGAGATGCACAGGGTGTCTAGGTAGCAAGAAAAACAAAGAAGAGGGAGAGCTTACCTTGCCGGATCCGAGGAAGAAGAAGGTGGTCTTCCCGGCGTCCCGCGGCCACGACAGTGCACAGGGCCACCCCGGCTTGTCCTCTGAATATAGGAAATGACTGCAGAGAGGCTTGGCCACAAGTCTAGGGGCTTGGGTGCTTCTCTTCTCCCACAAACCAAGGATCAAGAAAGCTCCTTGATTCCTTTTGCTTTTCCGGCGACCAGGGGTGGTGACCGGCGGCGCAGTAGCTCGGGATGGGTAGCAGAGGTGGGAGTCGTGGGCTGGAGGCTACGGTTACAACAAGGAAGCGGCTAGGGTTCTCTCCCCCGGATGCCCTAGGTGCTAAACTTAATATTGCAATAATATGCAATTAAGTCCCTCAACTTGCATCACTTTAAGCTCAGTCCATTACGGTAGAACAAAAACACAAAGAAGCCCCTCCTCTACAAGTTTGATGCAATTTGACACATAAAATATAGGGTTTTTTTGCAAAACATAACAAATTTTCAAATAATTCACGCTTTTCGAGAAACCGGCTTGTCAAACTGAAAAACAAACACCACCACGACGTCCAGCTCGACGAAACCTATTAGGTAGCGATTTTCGTTTTTCGACAAAATGCCCGAATAAATTCTCGGTCCATAATTACTATCCAATTATACAGTATGGCACGTTTCTCAAAACTCTAGGATTGTCAAACGAAAATTCCGTCAGCGCCATTGCGCTTAGAATGTCAAAAATAGCTAAAAACGACTACTCATACTACTATATTTGGGGTCCAGACGGCGAAATGGCCGACGTTGGTTGAGAGGGGAATTAAATAAGGGGTTACTATTCACAACTTAAGTTGTGGGCCCCGCTCGCTTCTTCGCTGATTTCTGGACGATCCGACCGTCAGATCGAGAACATATAAATATCAATCTTTCTTGTTTCGACGAGACGGTCGCAATAGTGATATCGAATTTTTGAGATCAGGCTCCGATCAAAAGTCGGTATTTTTGGGCCATAATTGCACTATTAATAATCCATTTTTGCCATTTAAATAATCCAGAAAATTATTTAAACTTAGATTTTGGATTTCAAAAATCATGATTACTACAGAGATATCCGGTATACCTGGCCACCGACTTTTTAGAGAGATGCGAATGCTTGGTGGCAGTGGGTACGACTAGAGGGATCGCCAGGGACACAGCTATTATACTGAGTCGAGTTTCGTAACATGTTGTTCGAGCCTTTTTCCCAAATAGTGTAAAGTAGAAACTTGAGGGGGATTTGAGGAACCTGCACTCGGGGGATAGGACAGTGTAGGAGTACATCTAGGAGTTTACGCGGCTATTGAACTGCATACCTTTCACAGCGAGGGATGAGGCGCACCGAGTGTATCTGTTTTGCGACAGGATATTTACCAGTTTGTGCAATCGCAGCGGTTGCAGACCGTCATTGCTTCCATGGACCAGGCCCTTTGAGTGGAGCGAGGCGCCGCAGTGCTGATGGAGAGAAGCAAAGCGTCAGGATCAAGTTCTGGTGAGAAACGCCCAGCATAGGATGATGGAGGACAGACCAGCAGGCAGAGACCCCCGAGACCTCCATGATTAGGTCCTCATGGTCGTGGATCTCAGGGGTGACAACGGTCTGGTGGACCCCGACAGCAGCGTCAGCAGCAATAGTTTTAGAGGAGGCAAGATAGGTGCAGTATTTGTGGAAGACCACACTCGCCGCAGTAGTGCGACCACTGGCAGGGGCGCTGCTTCCGATGTGGATAGCTTAGGTATTTCCAGTCCACTTATCCCCGAGCAGGATCACCAGCATCATCGACGACATCGACTCTTTTCTTGCCCTACCAGATAGCATGAGCTCCACCAACCTACAGCTAGGCAGATCGGGCTACGTCGTCGCGACCAGCTAAGAGGCGACATCAGACACCGAGTGGGCGCATTTATGCAGCACAGGTGGAGGACTTAACAGCGGCCGATCAAGTGGCGGCAGGTATCATCCTGATTTCTGATATTAGAGCTCGTGCATTATTTGATACCGGCACATCACATTCATTCATTAGTAGAGCATTTGCATTCCTACATGGACTAGAGTTAGGGTCGTTACCACATGCACGAGAGGTGCAGATTTCTGATCATGTATTGCATGTAGAGAAGTGTTGTTGGTCATGTCCAGTGTAGTTGGGACCTTGGATTATGTCCGCAAACCTATTGGTCTTGCGACAATTTCAGAATTTTGATGTAGTGCTCGTGATGGATTGGTTGGCGCGGTACTTCGTGACGATCGACTGAAGTGAGAGGACGATGACCTTCCGTGAGCTCGGACAGCAGTAGTTCGTCTACAGAGGTTGCCGAAGTACGCTGTTCGCAGCTACGATTTTTTCGGCGATAGCTCGACAGATGATGAGTCGTGGATGTATTGCCTTTTAGCGACTGTAGTAGAGGTGCCTACGGTGGCACTGGGAATTGAGGACATCCCGATTGTCCTTGAGTTTCCGGATGTGTTTCCCCCGGAGTTGACGATGATGCTGTCGGACAGGGAGATCGAGTTTGTGATTGACGTAGTTTTTGAAACCGCGCCAATCTTGAAGGCACCCTACAAGATGGCACCGGTAGAGCTGAGGGAGCTGAAGGCGTAGTTGCAGGACGTGATAGATAAAGGGTTTGTCAGACCCAGTGTGTCGCCTTGGGGAGTACTAGTGTTGATCGTGAAGAAAAATGATGGTTCACTGAGACTTTGTGTTGGCTATAGGGAACTGAATAAAGTGACCATCAAGAACAAATATCATTTGCCGCGCATCAACGATCTCTTTGATCGGCTACAAAGAGCTTGTCTTCTCAAAAGTGGATATGCAATCCAGTTACCACAAGTTGAAGGTGAAGGCTGAGGACATCTTCAAGACTGCATTCAAAACTCAGTACGGACATTATGAGTTTACAGTTATGCATTTTGCATTGACCAATACCCCTGCTGCATTCATGAATTTGATGAACAAAGTGTTCAGTCGTACTTGGAACGATTCGTGGTTGTGTTTATTGATGATATCTTGGTATACACCTGGAGTGATACGGAACACGAGGAGCTCTTGAGGCTAGTGCTATAGCTTCAGAGAGATAAGAAGTTGTATGCCAAATTGAAAAAGTGCGAGTTTTGACTTCGAAAAGTTACCTTTTTAGGCCACGTTGTTTTAGCCGTTGGTGTGGAAGTTGACCCGAGGAAAGTTGATGCGATTCGGGATTGGCCTAGGCCGACGACGATCACTAAGGTGCGGAGATTTCTTGGTTTGGCTGGCTACTACCATCAGTTCATGGAAAGCTTTGCGAAACTATCCACTCTCCTCACTCATCTGACTAAAAAGGAAATTAAGTTTGTTTGGAGTGAGACCTTCCAAAAGAGCTTTGAGAATCTGAAGCAAAGGCTAATATCGGCTCCTATCCTTACCCTCTTGGTCATGGGGGAAGGATTCGTGATCTACAGCAACGCCTCCCACAGTGGCCTTGGATGTGTCTTAATGCAGCATAATAGGGTAATTGCTTATTATTCACGGCAATTAAAGGACTATGAGAAGAATTATCCTACACATGATCTTGAGTTGGTAGCTGTGGTGTTTGCTTTGAAGTTGTGGCGGCACTGCTTGTATGGAGAGCACTGCGAGATCTTCACACCACAAGAGCTTAAAGTACTTGTTTACTCAGAAGAAGCTGAATTTGAGGTAATGTCGGTGGTTGAAGTTGTTAAAGGATTATGACTTGAGTATTCAGTATCATCCCGGTAAGGCCAACATGGTTAGAAACGCCTTGAGCAGAAGAGCAGTGCAGAGTTTGAGCATGATAATCACTCAGAGGGTGCCACTACTTGAGGAGATTAGGCGGTTGGAGCTAGAGATTGTGTCCCCTGGGATTTCTACGAGATTGATGCCTATGGTCTTGCAGCCCACTCTATTGTACAGGATCAGAGAGAGATAAGAGTGAGGATCCCCATCTGATGAGGATTCAAGAACAGATACAGAGCAAGTAGATAGGGGATTTTACAGTGGATGCATTGGAAGTACTGTGGTACAGGGACTGAGCTTGTGTGCTAGTAAATGCCAAGATTAGAGAGCAAATTTTGAGATAGACCCATTATACACCTTATACCATTCATCCTAATAGGACTAAAATGTATAAGAATCTCAAGACACACTTCTAGTGGAACGGGATAAAGAGGGATATTGGAAGATTTGTGGCTTAATGTTTAACTTCCCAGCAAATGAAAGCAGAGCATTATTAGCTTACTTAAGCTCTTTCTTGAGTGAGAAAATTTCTTTCTTTAAGGTGTCACTTTCAAATACTAAATAAGGATTTGAAGTTGAAGATTTTAAGTTATTTATTTCTATCTCTAATAAGATATTTTGCTTTTTAGGAGATGTATATTTAAGACCCAAGCTTTGTAGATCATCATACAAAAAAAAGAAAGTTTCTAAAAGTTTATCATAACTTAAATCATTTATCTCCTCTTCAAGTGCCATGAGACATAGATATGAGCTTTGTTTCTCAAGGCAAATTTGGGGCACTTTGTTTTTCGAGTTCTCGTTGCTAGAGTCATCAGGGACATCCCAATTTAGAGCATTCAATGCTTTCTTTTTCTTGTCTTTCTCGAAAACCTTATTTAAGAGTTGCCATTCACTTTTCAAATGCCCCGGTTCATTGCAATTGTAGTAAATGATTCTCTTCTTGAATCCTTCGCATTTGGCCCCATCTCGTTCGGGTTTTCTCAAGTTACGCTTCTTGATTAGACGGTCGAGCCTCTTCAAAATCATAGCAATCTTTTCACTCGAACCTTAATCACCATCTTCACTATTGAAAGCAACAACTCCCTTGAGTGCAAGACTTTTCTTTTTCTCGGAAGTTTCCTCATTGTCGTATTCTTTAAGGCGTTGCTCATGTGCCATTAAAGATTCGACAAGTTCGTCGATATTTATTTTGTCTAAGTTGTGAGCTTCTTGGATAGCGGTAACCTTTGGTAGCCAACTCCTTGGTAGCACACGAAGAAGCTTTTGTACCAAGTTCGATGGAGAAAAATCTTTACCTAAGGCTTTCAAACTATTTATGATATTAGTGAACCTAGTGACATATTCGAAATGGATTCACTTTTCTCCATTTTGAATAGTTCGTAACTTGACATAAGTATGCTTATTTTAGATTCCTTCACTCTAGAAGTTTCTTCATGAGTAATTTCAGACTTATCCTAAATTTCATAGCCGTTGTACATGTAGAAATTCTTCAAAACTCTTCTCTACTTAGAGCATAAATGAATGAATTAATAGCTTTAGCATTTAATTGAAAGCAAAGTTTTTCTGCTTCATTCCATTCCGCACTTAATTTTGATGGAATAACGTAGCCACTTTCAACTATATCCTAAAGATCAAAATCAACATATTGAAAGAATATTTTCATTCTAATCTTTCAAAAAAAATAATCGATGCCATCAAAAAATGGTGGCAGAACAATAGATTGTCCTTCGATATTCTTTCTCATAGAAGTCATTCTCAATTAAATGTTAATCTAAATAATATGAGACCTCACTTTGATAACAATTGAGAATCAAAATGACAACCTAAGAGGGAGGTGAATTAGACTTCTAAAATAAAATTGCAAATAATCAAGAAAATCAAAAATTCTAAATCGAATAAAACAAGCTAGAGTAAGAGAAATGCAAACTCAAGAAGCACACGATCGATTTGTTTGCAGGTTTGGCACTTTGTCTACGTCCCACCAACTTTTCAATATAAGAGAACGTTGGATCTCCACTAGATGATACTTTTACGGGCAATCACCAAACATTTACACCAACATTTTCTTCTTTTCTCTCTTACACAAAATTGTATCACACTACAAATTTCAATCAAACTTAAAGAGAGAGAGAGAGAGAGAGAGAGAGAGAGAGAGAGAGAGAGAGAGAGAGAGGAAAGCTAAGGAAAGTATAACACTTAGATTTACAAGCTCAAAAGCTCAAAATCAATATTGGCAAAATCCCTCATTACCCTTCTATTTATAGCCACAAGATTCGTGTTAAAAAGTTCATTGCAATGTGAACTTATTAACTGAATTTCATGGGCGCTAATTAAATACATGCTTGGTTTCGAGATTGCACTGTCGAAGACTTCCG
>CM054935.1:5268581-5329249 GCA_029168755.2 Tillandsia fasciculata | reverse complement strand
CCCGGCCTACTCCGACCTTCCTTTTCAGGCGATTCTTGCGCCGTTGGATCCGCGACAGACAGAGCTACGATCTTGGTATTTTCTACTTCCCCTAGTTTCACGCTTTTCAAGGAGTTTTTCCATGCTTACTGGAACTCCTTTTTCTGATGAAATTTCTGGACAGCGACACCTTGCCGGATTTTTATCTCCGCAACCGGGCATCGGTTGGAGACGTGCCTATACACTTTTTTCATCTAATCGACGCGAGGATTATCACTGTATTTTTATTGAATTTTTCTGAGACTTGCTCAGAGGTAGATTTTTCTCCCTTTATCTGTGCATGGAAATACAGACGTAGGATTGTGTGTTTGTGAGCGCCCTGTGTTGTGGAATTGGTAACTCGGCCTACGGGGCTCGGAATTTGGCGTGCAGGTACTCGTTTCGAAGGTATCGACGCGAGGAACGTGATCGTATTTTTGTTGGATTTTTCTGAGTTCTTGCTGCAGGTGAAAAATCCACATCTTTGGGACTGTTCCAATAGAATTGTATGTACTTGGAATATTTTGGAATACAAGTGTGACGTTGAACCTTATTGTTGTACCCAGGGGTGTTTGCAAGTGTTGCTGGACCCGTTGGATCTGAAGACTTTGATTTCGGGGTACTTTCAGCTGTTTGGAGCCGAGGCTTTCGCGACATGTACCAGGGATGTAGTTTCGGCAGAATCTGGACTGTGAGCGTCTGCACTCTTCGCCGACCCCAGGTTTGCCTTGGATTGAGCACTTCAGGTGGGTAAGCTTAATTTGGTAACTGTATAAGGTTCATATATCATGGTGAATGTAAGCGCACATGTAGGGATATCACCCCTCTATGAATGATAACAGGCATATTGTTGTACAACCGACATGAGCGAGAGGTAAGCAAGGAACGACCTACTTGGGTAAGATTGGTATACCATAGTAGGAATATTTTAGCATGCTTTACTAATATATGATTCACCCACTTTTATTATTTCTGAGGACAAAGCATGCTTGCATGGACATGTAGTTAGGCCATCTTTTACTGCTGCACTACTTTTGGAACTTGACTTAGGAGAAATCATGTTAACCTTTTCTCCTTCTTTGTTAGTCAGGTGGTCTGTGTTGCTCAGGTTCGAGCAGGGGTTCTGGGTAGTGTAGTCGGGACTTGGTGTCTGGGACGGGTTGGATTAGTTGTGGGGCTTTACGGCAACCGCGGATATTGGGCGGTTGACCGGATATTTATTTATGCACCAGATTGGGTATCTGATTTCTCTAGTGGAGAGAGTTTTCCACTATTTGAGTATTTTTGCATCTGATTGAGGACCGAGGCTTTCTTTAGTGGTTGGGCTTTCCCACTTTGATCAGAGTCATGATCCAGTCCTGCTGATTTATGATACTTGTTACTGAGGCACTTTACTTGTGTGGGTCGCTCCCCTCGAGTGCCACTCCGGAGTGTGCGATTTACAGACTTCGAGTCCTTGAGACTCCCATCCCCTATCGGTGTTATGCGTAGGCTGGCATACCCGATTTGGCAGGCAAAGCAGGCAGTACTAGTTTTACTGGTGGCATTAGATTGGGTTTATTACAGACATTTGCTTTATAGTTGCACTCGTGTCAGGGGGACCGAGTGGAGTCTAGTAGCTGTGTTTAGACCAGTGCTCGTGTTGTTGGAAACCGTTTGGGGATACGGTGGTCCCAGGGTCATTGTGAGTTGTTGACCGTTGTACGAGCAGGCATAGGCAGGCATATGCAGGCATGGCAGGCATAGGCAGGCATAGGCAGGCATAGGCAGGCAGGGCAGGCATAGGCAGGCATAGGCAGGCATGCCAGGCATGGCAGGCATAGGCAGGCATAGGCAGGCATGCCAGGCATAGGCAGGCATAGGCAGGCATGGCAAGCATAGCAGGCATAGGCAGACATAGCAGGCATGGCAAGCATGGCAGGCATAGCAGGCATAAGCAAGCATAGGCAAGCATAGCAGGCATAAACAGGCATGGCGGGCATAGCAGGCATAGGCAGGCATAGCAGGCATGGCAAGCATGGCAGGCATGGCAGGCATGGCAGGCATAGTAGGCATGGCAGGCATAGCAGGCAGTGCCAGTGATTACTGGTCTAAGGATTGGGTCGATTGTGCACTTTATGTGCTGGTGGTTGCATACCACCCTTTGGTTCTCCCTTTTTGGGCATTTAGATAGAAGCATGGTAGCTGTTGAAAGTCTCCAGCTTTCTTATTTCAGTCTTTACGGCTTTGGTTAGTTTTTTTTTATCTCTTGAGGACTTGGTGGGCAGACCGTCGGGACTGGCGGTGGTACCCACTGAGAACTCCCTTTTTGGTGTAGTTCTCACACCCGCTGGAGGTTTTTCCCCTCCTTTTCCTTCCCCTCCTTTGTTTTGCAGAGTCTTAGCGGATGTTGCTGATTCTGCGGTTGTTGATCGAGGCGAGAGAGTCACGTGCTAAATCCCTACCCATTGTTGGAGAGTAGCAGCACCCCCTTCAGAGGAGAGCTTCTGTCGATTAGCTGTTTTATTTTTTCCCCCTTTTTTGAGAGACTGATGTAGTGAGGATATATTATGTATCGAGAGACTGTACACTGATGTATTTATTGGAGATACCTCCCGGTTGAGTTCTGAGCTTGTATTTGAGGATATTGTATCGTTATCAATTTTGGGAGACAGACTTATTGTATATCTCCAGTTGTACGGTGGTTGATTTTAGTTATACAGCAGATTCTTATTTATAGCTCTGATATTCTGTTTAGCTGTACTACTTTTCTTGCAGGTAGGACGCTTCGCCTATGCGGGTTGGCATAGGTGGCGAATCTGTTGGCGAGCCCGGGTCGCAGTTTCGACCCCGGGGCGTGACACCTTCCGTGAGCTCGGATAGCAATAGTTCGTCTACAGAGGTTGCCGAAGTACGCTGTTCGCAGCTACAATTTTTTTGGCGATAGCTCGACAGATGATGAGTCATGGATGTATTGCCTTTTTGGTGACTGTAGTAGAGGTGCCTACGGTGGCACTGGGAATTGAGGACATCCCGATTGTTCTTGAGTTCCCGGATGTGTTTCCCCCGGAGTAAATCACTACAAGAAAATTAATTTGTAGCGACGGTTATTTTAGTAATATTTAATACAAGCGCTGGTAAAAGTATATTTTAGCAGCGATTTTAATGAATTATTATAACAGTTCTAAAGTGCTGGTAAAAGTATCTTTTGGCAGCGATTTTAATGAATTATTATAACAGTTGTAAAGCGTCGGTAAATAATTTAGTTGAAACTAAATTAATTTTTTTTTCCATCCAAATTTTCAAAAATTAGAATACAATTTTATATTCTTCATATTTTTTAAATAAAATAATATAATTTTATCTTAAAAAATAAAAATTTTGAAATAAAAAAAATTATCAAAATTAGCCAACTATATTGTTGAATCTAAATATAATAAAAAATAAAATTAAAATAAATTCTTCGATTTAATGTCAAACTTATTAAAGTATTAAATAATAATTCATCAATAAATTTAATTATTTTTTTATTAAAACTTTATATCATATTAAAAATTAAAAATTAAATCGACTTTCAAAATTCGGTTTAAAAATTGAACAAACTTTCAAAATTCGGTTTAAAAATTTAGCAAACTTTCAAAATCCGGCCCAAAAAATATTTTTTTTTTTAAATCGGGCTAACTAAAACCCAGCCCAACCCCAATCTCCCTAATGACCCAAAAAAAAAAAAAGAAAAAAAAAAAAAAACCACGATCAAACCCATTCCCCTCTCTCTCTCTCTCTCTCTCTTTTTCTCTCTCTCTCTCTCTCTCCCGCCCTCCTCGTTTCCGTTTGAGATGAGAAGAGTCAGCGGGCGGCTCTCTCCCCTTCTCTTCGTTCCCGTTGGAGGTTGAGAAGAGGCGGCGGCGGTGTCCGAGATCTCCCTGCGGCGGCGGAGGATCTCGATCTTTGAGGTGAGTTCGGTTTTGGCGAGTTCGGAATCGATCTAGGGTTCATTTGATCCCGATTGGCTCATCATATTGTTTGTTTCCATGCATTTGAGGTGATTTTTGTTTTATGATTCCAATATTTGTTATGCAATTGGTAAAAATTTTCTATAATCAAATTCATGTGTTGCTCGGATATTATTTGAAGAAACTAATTAACGATTAGTGTACATACACATATATTACCCTTCTCTTTTGATGCAAAAATTCCCTATAATCAAATTCATGTGTTGCTCGGATATATACTTGAAGATACCTTATCTTTCCATCCCATTTAGTTGTAGGTATCAGTTTTATCATACATGGTTATCAGTGGTTCTTTCTGTCTGATTTAGCTAAACTCTGTTTGATGATTCTTGTGGTGAAAGACGAATCCCATGTTGATAGTCATATATTGAAAGAACAAGAACCAATTGTGTATCTATTTTATTAAGGAAGTCATAACTCCTTTTCAGACTGAAGTACATGAACAAGACCTGATTTTCAAATAACATTCCTCATTAGAGTGTTATGAGAGAGGAAATATTTTTGGCCTTTGTAAATTGTCTTGCTTAAATCATTTACCACAGGAAGTGTGCAATCAACAATCAGCAATCAGCAAGATAACCTACACCAACGAACTGAGAAGACAAGCATAAGTGATAGTGGGATTGGAATGATATGCAATGGGTTCCCTCAAACTCTATCGAGACTTCTCCTTGCTCTTTGCCCTAACATTACTTCAAATGAGCATCAAATTCCTAGCTGTTTTTTTGTTGATTTCTTGTTCTGAAGTATTATAATTTTGAAAAAGGCCAATAAAGGGCCTAATCTATTTACTTTTGCTTCTGAATACACTGCCTAACTTTATCACCACTTAAAATTTTTTCTAGGTGGGATTCAACTCGCTACAGCGCAACTTCCACTTCTTCAGCTTATAGACTGTGGAATGAGCATATGTGTTGTCAATTCTCAATCAGGAGAAGACAAATCACATACTAGTGAAGGAAATGGAGAGGTTAAATGTTGCCAAAAATTGTCAACCATGAGACCACAGCCTATGTACCAAAAGCTGATTATAAAGCACGCACATTTGAAAAAGCTCAGTTTATGGGGTTGCTCGGGTTTAGATGTAAGTCATAATACAAATGAAAGCTATGCTGCTGTCCTTATAATAGAACTCTATTGATTTCAGAACTGATTTTCTTACCTATCCATTGCAGGCCTTGTACTTGAATTGTCTAGAGCTTAATGATCTCAATCTAAATTCATGTACAAATCTACATCCAGGTTAGTAATCACATTCTCACTGAGGCCGAAATATGATAAAGTTGAATAATAACTCATAATATTTCGAAAAAAAAAATGCAGAGAGGTTGCTGCTCCAGTGCTCGGATTTGAAAAATGTTTATGCTTCTGGGTGCCAAGATATGGTAATCGGAGCAATCAGAAACCAGGTAGTTTTCACTTAGGCCTGACTTGCATGGTGCGGAGACTGGTTGATACCTCACTAATGCTTAAAACAGCATTTGCTTTTCTTAATGATGTATTTATTTGCTTTAAGGAGACGAACAGAAGAACAAAATCTAGAGATATATCTCTGATACCTCTCATCTTTATTCAGTCTATGATTTTTTTTTTTAATTAAGACTTTACTCCTGGTATTGACTTAAAATCTGTGCTTAGATGTTTTGAATTTCCGTTACTTCTTGCAGGTTCTTAATGAGTTTGCTTCTGCTGAAAATCATTTACCTTGCAAGCGATTGGCAGATGGCTCCAAAAGAGTTCAAGTCCCACATTTTCTTCTTCAGCAGGTAAGTGGGTGCAAATACTGCTCTGAATTTTCCCTTTAATTTATTTTGAGTAAAAGGTAGAGAGAGTTTCTGAACTTTTGAGAGAGTGATGATTGGTTCCTATTCTCTGATCACTTTAATAGATTAGTTCTGAAGCTTTTTAATTCCTCGGAATGCTTTAATATGTTTCTTTGCTGTCCAAAAATCTCTTTTATTTGTTAGCTTTTGACTTTTGTGCGCAGCTATTCATGGACGGTAGAAATTTTTGTAAATATATCAAGTCCTTTGGTTAGGCTTTTTAGACCAAATTAAACATTGCTAGCGGAATTTAGTTGTTTGCTCAGACTCAGTAATACCAGATATTTAGTAAGTTTCCTTTATTAAATTAAGCTTTATGGTTCAAATAAAAATGGCAAATAAATTAGCAAGGTATTTTGCATCAAATTGTGCATGGGTCTAACCATTCTTTTCCTCACTTTCATTACAGCAACCTGATGATGAGAAGTGCAAGGCAGCAAAGAGAAGCCAATGCACTGTGCATCTCGGTGGATAAAGCGCCCAACTCATAATTGGCAAATTCGTAGGGCCAAAGCCAGTTAAGTTCGTCAAGCAGTTGATGGGCACTCCAAGCTTCTATCAGGTTATAGAAGACGCGGAGAAAAGGGCTCGACTGAAATACCTTCGTTCTCTTCGAAGTACTCTTCGTTCTCCCTAAAGGGGAGTTGGAACTGTCTTCAAGGGACCTAAGATCAGGGAATTGGTCACAACGAACCGGACTTCGATCCCAGAGGTTGACCCTACCAACTCCGACCAAGCCATAAATGAAACACAATTGTATACGGCCATAAATGAAACACAATTGTATACGTCCCGATCAATCTTATTGTACCCACCGCGATCTTTTGCAGGATGTTGACTTTCAATAGTGATTTTTCAGATGCAACAAACAAGAAGGCTGCTAGTGGTTTTTTGCATGAACTTTTGTTCAGACCTTTCGAACATGAAGTTGATGACCATAGGAATGAGATCGCCACAGGAGATGGAGTCAGTCTTGGTGGAGATAAGGACTGGGCAAGAGCAGTATTAGGTTTTATTTATTTTTTTAGATTGAAAACTTTGAATGTAATTTTTATTTGACAATTATATTTTTACTGTGCAAATTCTTATTTAGTTAAATAATTTGTCTTCTCTTGTTTGACAATTGTTGAATGTAATCAAAATTAAAATTATTTGAATGATTAATTTGTTCTTACATATCAATTTAAAGAGTCTTAAAATTTTGTCTCGGTTATTTTTAATTGTATGTTTTATATTTTGAATTGAATTCATAACAATTATAAAACCGTTGGTATAAATTTATTATTTATAGTAGCATTTTTTACTATATTTAGTAGCGGTCGGAGAAGTGCTACTAAAATTATCATTTTCTCCAACGGTTGTGTAAACTGTCGGTAAAGATCTTTTGCGACGGAAATCTAACAGCAGTTGCAAAAAATTTTCCGACGGTTTTACAAGTGTTGGAAAATATTTTTCCAGCGGTTTTAAATATTTTTTCCAGCGGTTTCAACTGCTGCTAAAGCTTAAGTTTTTTGTAGTGGTTGACGATGATGCCGCCAGACAGGGAGATCGAGTTTGTGATTGACGTAGTTTTTGAAACCGCGCCAATCTTGAAGGCACCCTACAAGATGGCACCGGTAGAGCTGAGGGAGCTAAAGGCGTAGTTGCAGGACGTGATAGATAAAGGGTTTGTCAAACCCAGTGTATCGCCTTGGGGAGGACTAGTGTTGATCGTGAAGAAAAATGATGGTTCACTGAGACTTTGTGTTGGCTATAGGGAACTAAATAAAGTGACCATCGAGAATAAATATCATTTGCCGCGCATCAACGAACTCTTTGATCAGCTACAAAGAGCTTGTCTTCTCAAAAGTGGATATAGTTACCACAAGTTGAAGGTGAAGGCTGAGGACATCTTCAAGATTACATTCAAAACTCGGTACGGGCATTATGAGTTTACAGTTATGCATTTTGCATTGACCAATACCCCTGCTACACTCATGAATTTGATGAACAAAGTGTTTCAGTCGTACTTGGAACGATTCGTGATTGTGTTTATTAATGATATCTTGGTATACATCCAGAGTGATGCGGAACACGAGGAGCTCTTGAGGCTAGTGCTATAGCTTCAGAGAGATAAGAAGTTGTATGCCAAATTGAAAAAGTGCGAGTTTTGACTTCGAAAGGTTACCTTTCTAGGCCACGTTGTTTTAGCCGTTGGTGTGGAAGTTGACCCGAGGAAAGTTGATGCGATTCGGGATTGGCCCAGGCCGACGACGATCACTAAGGTGCGGAGATTTCTTGGTTTGGCTGGCTACTACCATCAGTTCGTGGAAAGCTTTGCGAAACTATCCACTCTCCTCACTCATCTGACTAAAAAGGAAATAAAGTTTGTTTGGAGTGAGGCCTTCCAGAAGAGCTTTGAGAATCTGAAGCAAAGGCTAATATCGGATCCTATCCTTACCCTCTTGGTCATGGGGAAGGATTCGTGATCTACAGCAACGCCTCCCACAGTGGCCTTGGATGTGTCTTGATGCAGCATAATAGGGTAATTGTTTATACTTCACCGCAATTAAAGGATTATGAGAAGAATTACCCTACGCATGATCTTAAGTTGGTAGCTATGGTGTTTACTTTGAAGTTCTGGCGACACTGCTTGTATGGCGAGCACTGCGAGATCTTCACCGACCACAAGAGCTTAAAGTACTTATTTACTCAGAAGAAGCTGAATTTGAGGCAAAGTCGGTGGTTGAAGTTGTTAAAGGATTATGACTTGAGTATTCAGTATCATCCCGGCAAGGCCAACATGGTTACAGACGCCTTGAGCAGAAGAGCAGTGCAGAGTTTGAGCATGATGATCACTCAGCGGGTGCCACTACTTGATGAGATTAGGCGGTTGGAGCTAGAGCTTGTGTCCCCTGGGATTTCTACGAGATTGATGCCTTTGGTCTTGCAGCCCACTCTATTGTACAGGATCAGAGAGAGATAAGAATGAGGATCCCCATCTAATGAGGATTCGAGAACAGATTCAGAGCAAGTAGGTAGGGGATTTTACAGTGGATGCATTGGAAGTACTGTGGTACAGGGACTGAGCTTGTGTGCTAGTAGATGCCAAGATCAGAGAGCAAATTTTGAGATAGATCCATTATACACCTTATACCATTCATCCTAATAGGACTAAAATGTATAAGAATCTCAGGACAAACTTCTAGTGGAACGGAATAAAGAGAGATATTAGAAGATTTGTGGCTTAATGTTTAACTTGCCAGCAAATGAAAGCAGAGCATTATTAGCTTAAGCTCTTTCTTGAGTGAGAAAATTTCTTTCTTTAAGGTGTCACTTTCAAATACTAAATAAGGATTTGAAGTTGAAGATTTTAAGTTATTTATTTCTATCTCTAATAAGATATTTTGCTTTTTAGGAGATGTATATTTAAGACCCAAGCTTTGTAGATCATCATACAAAAAAAAAAGAAAGTTTCTAAAAGTTTATCATAACTTAAATCATTTATCTCATCTTCAAGTGCCATGAGACATAGATATGAGCTTTGTTTCTCAAGGCAAATTTGGGGCACTTCGTTTTTCGAGTTCTCGTTGCTAGAGTCATTGGGGACATCCCAATTTAGAGCATTCAATGCTTTCTTTTTCTTGTCTTTCTTGAAAACCTTATTTAAGAGTTGGCATTCACTTTTCAAATGCCCCGGTTCATTGCAATTGTAGTAAATGATTCTCTTCTTGAATCCTTCGCATTCGGCCGCATCTCGTTCGGGTTTTCTCAAGTTACGCTTCTTGATTAGACGGTCGAGCCTCTTCAAAATCATAGCAATCTTTTCACTCGAACCTTAATCACCATCTTCACTATCGAAAGCAATAACTCCCTTGAGTGCAAGACTTTTCTTTTTCTCGGAAGCTTCCTCATTGTCGTATTCTTTAAGGCATTGCTCATGTGCCATTAAAGATCCGACAAGTTCGTCGATATTTATTTTGTCTAAATCGTGAGCTTCTTGGATAGCGGTAACCTTTGGTAGCCAACTCCTTGGTAGGACACGAAGAAGCTTTTGTACCAAGTTCGATGGAGAAAAATCTTTACCTAAGGCTTTCAAACTATTTATAATATTAGTGAATCTAGTGACATATTCGAAATGGATTCACTTTTTTCCATTTTGAATAGTTCGTAACTTGACATAAGTATGCTTATTTTAGATTCCTTCACTCTAGAAGTTTCTTCATGAGTAATTTCAAACTTATCCTAAATTTCTTTAGCCGTTGTACATGTAGAAATTCTTCAAAACTCTTCTCTACTTAGAGCATAAATGAATGAATTAATAACTTTAGCATTTAATTGAAAGCAAAGTTTTTCTGCTTCATTCCATTCCGCACTTAATTTTGATGGAATAATGTAGCCACTTTCAACTATATCCCAAAGATCAAAATCAACATATTGAAAGAATATTTTCATTCTAATCTTCCAAAAAGAATAATCGATGCCATCAAAAAATGGTGGCAGAACAATGGATTGTCCTTCGATATTCTTTCTCATGGAAGTCATTCTCAATTAAATGTTAATCTAAATAATATGAGACCTCACTTTGATAACAATTGAGAATCAAAATGACAACCTAAGAGGGGGGTGAATTAGACTTTTAAAATAAAATTACAAATAATCAAGAAAATCAAAAATTCCTAATCGAATAAAACAAGCTAGAGTAAGAGAAATGCAAACTCAAGAAGCACACGATCGATTTGTTTGCAGGTTTGGCACTTTGTCTACGTCCCACCAACTTTTCAATATAAGAGAACGTTGGATCTCCACTAGATGATACTTTTACGGGCAATCACCAAACATTTACACCAACATTTTCTTCTTTTCTCTCTTACACAAAATTGTATCACACTACAAATTTCAATCAAGCTTAAAGAGAGAGAGAGAGAGAGAGAGAGAGAGCTAAGGAAAGTATAACACTTAGATTTACAAGCTCAAAAGCTCAAAATCAATTATTGGCAAAATCCCTCATTACCCTTCTATTTATAGCCACAAGATTCGTGTTAAAAAGTTCATTGCAATGTGAACTTATTAACTGAATTTCATGGGCGCTAATTAAATACATGCTTGGTTTCGAGATTGCACTGTCGAAGACTTCCGGATTCGTCACTACAACCCAAATCTTTAATCAGCCGCCCGATATGCTCTTGGGAGTGAAACACTATTCAAAATCCAAGCATCCTAAACACGTTTCGGGCGTCCGAATCCACCGAAAATCTTATTTTTGTTTCACACAATAGAGTATAAAATATTCGAAGCAAGAAAAATCAAATTTCAACTATTCGGGCGCCCAAAACAGGTTTCGGGCGCCAAAACAACTTTCGGCCACCTAAATCTCCTTTAAGGCGCCTAGAACAACTTTAAGGCGCCATATCACCTTTAGGGTGCCCAAAACGCCTTTAGGGCATCTAGACCGCTTTTAGAGTGCTCAAATATGTTCTACACAGGGCCCGAAATGGGCCTCAAATTAGATCTAGCTTTGAGAATCCAAATCTGAGCCCAAAACACGAGTTTTGACAGGATCTTTGAGAAATTTGTTTCTGTATAAGTTTTAATGCCTTTTAATATTTATAAATAGAGTTTTGATATCATTCTAATAGCACAAATTTGATCATACAGAGATTTAGTTCAAGTGTACTATAGATTGATGAAAGTATTTAATTTTGCTTAAAACTTCTCAACTTTAATTAATGGTGGATTTTAAACAATTTAATATATAGAGAAAAGAGAATTAATCTTTTGACCTTAGAAGTAAAGATAACTTTAAGAAGTGAAGCTTAGTGCTCGCAAATACTTATCTTGAGTTCTTTTTTCAAGATTTAAATATTCTGATCATAAGATTCAAAATAAAAACATTAGTTCAATTATTTGTTATCATCAAAATCTACTGTAAATAAACAATATAAAGTCTTAAAATACATAAATTACATAATGTAAACCTATTTTATCATCCTAGATTTTTATGATACAAAATTAATAAAATTTTGAGGATTATAGAGTTAATATCATAAAGACAAACCACCAAAATTTAATCCATAACTGTCGCTTTAGTAATTAATTTTCTTGATTCTAGAATTTCACAATTTTCAACAATGACACCATTAGATCATTGTCATCATGTTCATTTATATTTAAAATTTACAATAATTAATTTTCATTGAACAAAAAAAATTATAACATTAATTTAAAGTAAATAAATACATTACCTTTGATTTTATTCCATACAACCAATTTCATATACAGATAAAATCTTGAGCATTTTCTCATTAAAGTAAACTTCAATACTTTTGGAGTACTAGGCCAGAGTAAGAAAAGAGATATACTTGTATTCTATTCTCTAAGCAATAGAAGTACTTGGTTTTTTTTCACAATACCTCTGTCTTTTGTTTCTCTCTTTTACACTTAGTCATAAAGCATGGAGGTTCGGTCTAGCAAATAGAGAGCAAGGCTTGTGCATTTTGCGAAGAAAGGCGTGCATTGCACAGACTTGCGAGCAGCATCACTTAGTCCATGACAGTTGGTATTAGATTCAAATTGAGCAAGAAACCATGTCATCATCGGATGTTGTTGTCATCGACATTGTGCCCGAAGTGACCCAAGCGAGGCAAGAGTAAGAAGCCGCGGGCCATCATAAGGGATGTTGCACCTTTGGAGGATCGCCTCTCACTGTTGGAGGATGTCATAGCAAAAATAGGAGAGCGTTGTTCCGACTTGACTCAGACCCTTGGTCTAATGAATGGCAATCTCCACGCCATGGAGAAAGTATCACTGCTACCATGGCAACCTTTCGCTACCAACTCGAGTAGTTTCAGGACAACGTCACTTGTCATGAGAAAGAGCGAACGATCCTCGGTAAGGACCTTGTCACGCAGGGGTCAACAAGATTGAGTACCTTAAGATGTAAGTGGCAATCCATGAGACGGCAATGGCTTGTGGTTGTGAACCACAGAAAGAGTACCCGCCGAAAGTTCATGTCCCTGAGCCTCAATACTTCAAAGGCGCACACGACGAAAAGAATATTGACAACTTTCTGTGCCACATGGAGCGCTATATCAAGGCGCTACAATTGGACGACGAAGAGGAAAAAGTTGAAGCTACATTCATGTACCTCATTGACGACGCTATGTTATGGTGGCATCAGCGATCGGCGGAGACCAAGAAGGGTCAATACAAGTTGAAGACTTGGGAAGACTTTGTGTGTAAACTCAAGGCACGGTTCTATCCTTAGCATGTATCTTGCGAGAAGGCAACTATGATGGCTCAACAACACCGAAACGCTCAAGAAGTACGTCAAGGAGTATTGCAAGTTGATGTTGTCTATCACCAACATGGCGAAGGAAGATGGACTGTTCTTCTTCCTTAACAAACTTCAATCGTAGGGGAGCAAAGAACTTGTGAGGCAAGACGTGAAGGACGTGGGCTTCGCTATCGCCCTTGTAGAGAAGCTACTTGAATATGAGAAGGCAAATCCATCTCGCGACAAAGCACCTAAGCGAGCAAGGCTAAAGGTGGGGGAGATCGCCCAAACCTAAAGGAGTACAGTGGCCGCGACAAGGGACCTACACCTCCGTGGAAGAAGCTGATGTGCTACGCTCGTGAAGAGAACCAATGGATGAGGGACAACCCCAAAAAAGAATATGGTAAATGTTGTCCAGATCGAGGAGGGCGAGGGCAAAGCAAAACCGACAAAGATAGATGCGCTCAGGCTCGTCAACGTTGTTCAGGGCTTGCTAATAGCAGTAAGCCCTCGAGAAGAAACTTTTGTACATCGATGTGACCCTCAACGATAGGGCCACACAGGCGTTGGTGGACACCGGAACCACCTATAACATCATCGCAAAGGTTAAGGCCAAGAGGTTAGGCTTTCCTCTCGAGAAGGACGCAAGCAGAATTAAGGCCGTCAACTTGGAGGCGCAACCTATTGTGGGAGTGGCCAAAGACGTGGTGATTGCAGTTGGACCATGAAAAGACATTGCAAACTTCACCGCAACACACATCAACGACTTAAAGGTTATACTTGATATGGATTTCTTAGCTTCATCAAAGGCAATTCTAATGCCACACCTCGGGGCACTAAGCATCATCGAATAAGTAGCCCCATGCATAGTCCTAGCCAACCATAAAGAGTAGGCGAGCACCCAAACCCTCTCCTCTCTACAGCTATAGAAGGGTGTGAACTGCAAAGAAATGACCAATCTTGCGACCATCCGTGAGGTAAATGAGGGCTTCAAGAAGGAGGACTTTCCTGTAGAAATCAAGACGATTCTAAGAGAGTTCCATGATGTCATGCCTAAAAAGCTGTCTAAGAAGCTTCCGCCAAAGTGGGAGGTGGACTATGCAATCGACCTCGAGCCAGGAGCAAAACCAATAGCCAAAGTGCCATACAAAATAGCCCTGCCAGAGCTTGAGGTGCTGCAGAATCAGTTGAAGGAGCTTCTTCTCGTTGAAGGCTTCATTCAACCGTCATAGGCACCTTATTGAGCACCTGTGTTGTTCTAGCAGAAAAGTGACGGAAGCCTACAGCTCTATATAGAATAAAAGGCACTCATCAATGTAACTATTAAAAGCAAGTACCCTACTCTTTTGGTAGTGGACCTATTCGACCAGTTGGGCTACCTCGATCGCTATGTTGTGGTGTATTTCAACGATATCGTTGTGTACAGCAACACCTTGGAAGACCACGTCAAGCACCTATGAACTGCCTCCCAAGTGCTGCGGGAGAACCAGTTGTTTGCCAAAAAGGAGAAATACATGTTTGTGAAAGAGGAGGTGCATTTCCTTAGTCATTGAATAGGCCAGGGCCAACTCCATATGGACCAACAGAAGGTGCGAGCCATCGACAATTGGGAGACCCCAATGATGTGCCTAACTTGCGATTATTTCTTGGGCTTGTCAACTACTATCGCCACTTCATTACGGGCTACTCTACACGAAAAGCCCCACCTACTGACCTACTAAAGAAGAACCACTCATAGGATTAGACCTCACAATGCACAGAGGCATTCGAGGAGCTCAAGCGGGTGGTGACGGAAGATCCAGTGTTGTGATTTCCTGATTGTAGTTGCTCATTCAAGGTGCACACTAATGTCTCGGACTTTGACATCGGTGGTGTCATTGTGCAGGCTAGGCACCCCATCGCTTACGAAAGCCGCAAGCTCAACGACACCGAGTGGCGACACACTATTAGGAGAAAGAGATGATCATTGTTGTGCATTGCTGGCGAACTTGGCGACACTTTCTTCTCGGAAGCAAGTTTGTTGTGCGGATGAACAATATTACACCAGTTATTTCTAAGCAGAAGAAGCTGTCACCCAAGCAAACAAGGTGGCCAGACTTTTTGCTGGAGTTCAAAATGGAGTTGCAATACAAACTCGGGAAGGAGAATTGCATAGCTGACGCACTCAACCGTAAGGCCAAATTGGCGGCTATGTTGCAACTTCACGAGACACTCCGCGAGCAACTTTGCGAAGGAACCAACGAAGACCCTATCACTCAGAAATTGGTGCAACTCGTCAAGGAAGGCAAGACGTGAAAGTTTTGGGTGAGCAACAGGCTGCTCCTCGCAAAAGGGCGGTGAGTGTACGTGCATAGATGGAGCAACCTTCGCCACAAGCTTATGAAGGAATGTCACAACGCCAAGTGGGCAAGCCACCCAAGATAGAATGGGACCTTAGCACTGCTTAAGGCCGCCTACTATTGGCTTCGAATGCACAAAGACGTCGAGGCCTACATGCGGACTTGCTTGGTGTGTCAACAAAACAAGTTTGAACACCAACAACTTGGAGGCCTTCTCGAGTCTTTGCTCATGCCGAGCTGCCTTTGGGACGCTTGGGTCCATCCTCGTGGCGGTGGATCGCTTTTCTAAGAATGGGACATTCATTACTACTTCAATCGATTGCACGGATGAAGAAGCAACCCGGCTCTTCGTCAGCTATGTGTTCAACCTTTGGGGAATCCATGAGAGCATCGTAAGCGACCGCGACCTCAAATTCACTAGCAAGTTTTGGATTAGGGATGTCAATGTGTACGAATATTCGACATTTTATTCAACCCTGATCCGAGCAGAGCGAATTTACCCGATATTAAATGGATATGGTGTCGAATACGAATATAAAAAATGAACACCCAACGGATTTGAATTCGAGTATGAATTTTGACTGTACTCGAACCCAACCTGAACTCGAACCCAACCTAAACCTGAATTGATTTTACATTATATAATATGCTAAAATACAAAAAATCCTCTTGTAAATATCTGTCTTTTCACTCCCCTCAACTTTAAAAAGCCTACATTTTATCTCTTAAAATTTTAGAAATATTTTCAAGGGATTACAACGTTAATAAAGAGGGTGAAATGACCAAATTACCATTACTTATTCTATAGAAAAATAATTAATTTGTAATATATTTATGTTATTTCAAGAGTATTTTCGATATAAATTATTAAAAATTATCAAAATAGTAACAAAACCCTGACTATGAGGGGCTAAATTTATCATCTTGAATTTTTGAGGAAATAAAATATAGATTTTTGAAAGTCGGAAGAAATTGAAAAAGCAGGTATTTACAGAAAGGTTTTCTATCATTTAGACTATATAATATATGTGTATATAAATATTTGATATTATATTTAAATTCATATTTTAAAAATTCAGATTTAATGTAATATATTTAGAAATATTGTAAAGAGAAATAATTATTTCCGATTTGGGTTTTCAGGATCGGATTCGGGTTTCGAATTTTTGGTCGAATTCGAATTTGGATATGGATTTCTAAAATCTGTCAAATTCAGGTTCATATTCGAGTTTCGAGTTTAATAGTCGGATTCTAGTTTTGGTTTTTGAAAATCTGCCTTGAATGTGACCCGTTGACATCTCGCCACAAGCTTATAAAGGAATGTCACGACTCCAAGTGGGCAAGCCATCTAGAACAAAAGCAAACCTCACCACTACTTGAGGCCGCCTACTATTAGCCTCGAATGCCCGAAGACGTCAAGGCCTACATGCAGACTTGCTTTGTGTGTCAACAAAACAAGGTTGAACACCAACAACCTAGAGGCCTTCTCGAGCCTTTGCCCATGTCGAGCTGCCTTTGGGATGCTTGGGTCCATCCTTGTGGTGGTGGATTGCTTTTCCAATGATGGGACCTTCATTACTGCTCCAATTGATTGCATAGCTGAAGAAGCAGCATGGCTCTTTGTCGGCCATGTGGTTAAGCTGTGGGGAATCCATGAGAGCAACGTAAGCGATAGCAACCCCAAATTCACTGGCAAGTTCTGGATAAAAGTGTTCAAGATTTTGGCATTTGAGTTGTTTTTCTCTACCAGTTATCACTCGCAAACGGATAGGCAAATAGAGCTGGTAAACGCTCTCATGGAAGAGTATCTGCGGCACTACGTGGGTGCCAACCAGAAGAATTGGGTGAATCATCTTGATGTTGCCCAGTTTTCCTACAATCTGCGGGACATCGACTCTATGAATTGCAGCCCCTTCGAGCTAGCCACTAGGCGACAATAGCTCGCCCCACACACAGCCACTACGGTAAAATACTGCCTCAGCCCTATAACTCTCTAATTCGCCTCTAACTTGTAGGAAAAAGATGAGATTGCGAGAGCCAACTTGGAGAAAGTGACCTAGCGAATGAACAAATTGGCTGACGCGAAACAACAACCTCAAGAGTTTACTGAGGGAGATCGAGTGATGATCAAGCTTCAACCACAGTAATTCAAGGCCCTACGCAAGGTACAAAGGAATTGCTGCACATACGAAGACCCATTCCCCGTCGTCAATGTGGGCAAGGCTGCCTACAAGCGACAACTATCACCAAACCTTTGAATTCACCCAATCTTTCTTGTTAGCCGGTTGAAGATGTGGAGGATCCAAACCACAATGCGTCGCAGCACCCTCCCGTCGACAAAGAAGTAGAGTCCATTCTGGACAATGGAATCATTCAACGTCGCAGAATTTCGTCAAGTCTTAAGTACTTGGTGAAGTAAAAAAATATCTCGTATGACGAGACTAGTTAGGAGAAGGCTTACACACTTTGGTGGTATCAAGTATTTATCGACGAGTTCCAGCTACAGTGCACGACGAGGACGCCAGTGCCTCAGGTGGGAGAGAATGTTAGGAACTTTGAAAATTTTCAACACATCCTTGACCATCTTCACAAATAGAAAGTGTGCAACCGAAAAGACATTGTGGGAGACGAAACAGCACATAACTGCAGGAGATTAAGTCTCAAAAACTATCCTGCGGAAGCCTAAAGGTAAGATACACTGTTATAAAAATAATTCCAATAATCAATCACACAATAACTTTTTTAAAAAATTTAAGTAACTTTCAAAATTAGTAATTCTTTGTTAGCAATTAAACGCGTCTAATGATTACCACTATCAATTTCACACTATTTGGATTCCTTAGCCGCAACAACATTAACTCATATAATTAAGAACGAGTTTTATAAATTTCGTAAGACTACAGCATTTCCTGAATATGACGTTTATTTTAGAGACCAAATTATTATGATACGTAATGGGGGCAGAAGTTGGAACTTATGCTATGTTTGGTTGGAGAACTAAACTTTAGGAGATAATTTTTATTATTTTTGAGAATAGAAAATATTTCAGTATAAACTAAAATAATGGTAAATTTACATTTGGATCCATTCACAAATATTTTAGAGAATATTCTTAATAGCGTTTGGATAAAAATTCTAGAGCAATTTCTAAATATGTTTTAAAAAGTAAAATAATTAATTTATATCAATATATTTTATATTAAATTATATTATATTATAATTTATAATATACTATTTTATGTACTAATTTAATATATATTTATATATTTAATTTATTTTATATAATAATTTATTTTATATAACAATTTATTTTATATAATTTATTCATAATATTTGTAATGAATAAAATATAATACTAGCAATATCTTTATAATTTTCATTTATAATACTATAAATTTCAATACAAATTTAAAAGAAATATATAATATATGAAAAATAATTTAATATATATAATAAAACTTAACATAAAATAAAATAATTAAATATTAATATATAAATAATAAAACTTAATAAAATAAATAATATATCAAATTTAATTAATTTATATAAATATAATAAGATTTAAATATAAATATATTATCATAAAAATAATATTTATATTAATTTATTTATTTATATATCTATTTATCTAATAAAATAAAAAATGAATAAATTTATTCTTAATTTTCATATGAATAACTTTTAATGGATTGTTCCAGAACAACTGGAACAACCTTTTTCATCAAAACAGGTTGCTCCGTCTGATTCCTATACCGTTTGGTTACAAACTTGATATCCCTGGACCGAGCGGAACCTTAGGCCATGTTTGGTTGGTGTTATCCCCCTATATCCCCTAAACACAAAGAAAAAAATAGGGAATTTGGTATCCCTCCATTAACGGATTATTCTGTAATAGCCCGTTAAGAAGGGGGAATAACAATTCCCCCCATTGGTGGGAACAATCTTATTTTCATCTTTTTTATAGATATATTTTTAAAATTTAAATTAAAATTTATAAAATTTTAAATTTAAATTTTTTTTATTTTATAATTTTTAAAATTTTTAACTTTAATTTTTTATAAATCTAAGAATTTTAAAAAACTTAAAAATTTAAAAATTTAATATTTTAAAATTTATACAAATTTTGTATATAAATTTTTAAATTTTTTATAAAATTTTTTTAATTTAAACAAATTTAAAAATTAAAATTTTTTCATCATCTTTTATACATTTTTCGAGATAATTAAAATTTAAATTTTTAAATTTAGAGAAATTTTAAATTTTATAACTTTTAAAATTTGTAACTTTAATTTTTAATAAATTTATAAATTTAATAAATTTTAAAATTTTAAAATTTATACAAAATTTATAATTTTTAACTTTAATTTTTAAAAAATTAAACTGTATTATTTACTAAAATATAAACTTTAATTTATACAAATATTAATTATTATTTAATTATTATTTTATATTAATTAATTAGATAAAATATTATTATTTTAAAATTATAATTATTTTTATTTTTTCACTATTCTCGCTTATTCCAAGAAATGAACAAAACACAATTTCAGCTATTCCTAAGAATAACAGTTTTACAAACCAAACACTATTTTTCTTTTATCCCTGACTACAATTTCAGCTATTTCTAAGAATAACAGTTTTACAAATCAAACACTGTTTTTCTTTTATTCCTGACTATTCCAGAATATTAAACTATCCCAGAGATAAAAAAAATTTATCCCAAGCTCATAATCTCCGAACCAAACGGTAACTTAGGGATTCAAATATAGTGTTTAGAGGATAGGAAAAAAAAAAAAAGTGTTAGGTCCTTGAAAAAGAGCGACATGCAATTTACATAAAAACACTAGTAAGCTTGAAAATACCTCAATCCCAGAAGAGAACCATGCCTTCTCAGTTGCAAGCATCAAAAACTGCATCCATGATAAACTCAAATGAACAGTTCATTAAAGCAGTAGGTTCACATGCGAAACTAATTGAACCTGATTTTCCAGAGTTCCATCTCAAATAGGAATAGGGAACTAATATGAAACAACAACTTTATAATGATGACCTAAAGCAAAACAGACAAAAAGCATCAGCACTGGCATCAAGAATTAAATCTCATTTAGCTGAATCTGCAGAGACTATGAAATGCAGAAAATTTGCTTATTATATAATAATAACACCCTAAAGTCAGTAAAATGCCTCATTAGTTCCAGTGTAATATACCTTTAGAAAAGCTGCAGTCTGACACTAAACCAAGCCCCTAGGGTCTGAGAAGATCAATAGGTCAGCAGTTCCCACCATAGAGAGGATATTTGCACGATTTGAACACATATTGGGCAGGTTGACATAGAGCTAAGTTACTGTTGTGCCGTGGCTCATGCAGACAAGCATTGTGAACATGGCATAAGTAGATGTTAAGATCGGTAAAATAACCCTACACTTGCAACACTGATTTAAATGAATTATCAAAACTTGCCCGTCAGCACAACTCAAGTTGCAGCAAAAACCATCAAATTATAAAATGGCCCTGAATATGACAAACAAAGATCATTAAACATGAATATCATGATTTAATTTGTCTAAACAATATTTTAGTAGAATTAGCCAAACATAACTGACACAACCCATACGATTGTCATACACTTTAGGCATACCTCTCTGGAAAGTGTTTCCTATCTGCCAATGACATTTTGAAAGCATAGTTTTGTACTTTCTGTTAGACATTTGGAAAGCTCTCTACAAACATTCCTTTGTTCTTTTACATGGAATCCTTCGATTAGGAACCAAAACTTGTGGTTCCCTCCCATGTACATCTTTCCATTATGAGACACAAAATGATCATACAAAATAAGATAAAATTCAAGTAGTTAAAAGGTTACGCCTTGCTACATGGCTGCCTAATTACAAGGTTTACAAAACAAGCATAATGAACTAATATTCAGCACCAAAAACGAATATCTAAATCTATATACAGATTACTAAAGGAGGCTAAAAGGTGTGACTGTAGTTGATCAAAACAGAAGCAGAAGCAAATCAGATTTAGGTCAAATACGGAATTGAACAGGATTTTGAGGGGTGAATACAGTCAGAGACACATGATTTTTATATATGTATAGATAGATGAAAATATGTATGGTTGCTATTGCTACCTGAATCTATATTCTATGCCAATCCGAAAAAATTATCCAGCTGCAGACCAAATCCAAATCGGAGTCAGACTATTTACCATCATAATCCAACTACAACCAGATTGGAATTCAAATTCAGTCAGATATTACCATATTTGTTTTCACCCTTATATTTGATCTTATTGATAAGTCTTGAGATCAGACCTTCTATGTTGCAGGCACAAGAGGTGGGGTGCTTGAGCTTGTTCTGAACCAAAGGTGATATCGTGAAGATAAACAACCATCCCCGCAACTGAATCTGCAGCATTTCGTTATCAAAATAGCAAATAAGGGAAAATATACGTCCATAGTCTCTATTAAATTGACATAGTAGCATAGCTTAGATATTTTAAACAAAAATGATCTTCCATGTATATTGTAGTATAAGTGTATATCATCTCGAATTTCATCCATTTTGGCAAATAGATTAAATAAGAAAATGCAAGGAAAAGCTACTAGATTTTCGAAGATAAGGAACAGCAGATAAGTTATTGTCATCGAGTAACCAAACACTCATCTACATTGAAATAAAGTCACAAGTGTTTTTGCAACATTAAGACATATTACGTAAAGCTAGGAAATACGAAAATTGAGCTTGGAGAGGGTTGTACATCTATTTACACGCAATGTTGCAAACAAACAAAATCTTCTGCTGAAAGAAGCATATCTTATCTTTATTAAATCATGATTAATGTTTATTGCACCAAGTGCTACATTTGATAATGTAATAACATAGTGATACCTCTTTGTATAAAAATTCATCAGCAGAATTATGTTTTAATTAATAATTTTTTTTTCTAACTTTCTGAAACCACATAAACAGCCGGAACTCACAAGTCACAACACGTAGGGTGTTCATGTGCCACGATGCCGTAATCACTTCATAACCTCGGATGGACTTCTTTGCTTCTGTGCCCTCAGTTACATCAAAAACCGATAACATTACCACCAAGGCATCTCGTGAAGGAAGTTACATTGCATCGACCAAAAGCCTCTATCAAACCTCCATTGCAGATTTGTCTCCTTCGTGAACAAACAAACCATCACAGTTCCAGAATTAAGCATTAACCCATTTAATCTTTTGCAGTTTTGAGAGACCATTCCATGTGCAGGAGCGATATGTTTTCCTCCACTACTCCACCATCTCATACTCTGAAGGCTCAAGAGGTTGTTGCAATGTTTTCCTCATTTTGCGGAGATCCTCCACCTTCTCCATTTCCTCTGCTCGCGTCAAAAACCCTTCCAAAACCCTAAAGGCCCTCTCTGAAGGAACCCTCCCCCTTTCCACCACCTGCATAAAGCATCGGAGCGCCTCCGCCACCCCTCCTCTGCAGCACAATCCTGTCACCAACAAATCCAACGCGTGCCGGTGAGGACAGCTCCCCTTCGCGACTAAAAAATCCCACAGTTCCAAGCCCAAATCGGGCCGCCCGTTCTCACAGAACGCCTTCATGAGCAGCATCACCGTCCTCGTCCTCGGCACAAACTCCCTCTCCACCATTCGTTTGTATAGCTTCCATAATCCCTCCAAATCCCCAACCTTTTTAAATCCACAAAACATAGTGTTGTAGCTCACATCATCGACGCCAATCCCCTTCTCTTCCATCTCATCCATAATAGCCATTGCAGAGTTCAAATCCCTGACTCTCACGTAAGCACCCATGAGCGCATTGTGAGCCCCCCTATCCGGAGTCAACCCTCTCGCGCCCATTTCGTCGAACAGGCGGCGGGCGACGGTCGGGTTCTTCACGATCCCCGCACCATAGATAAGAGTGGTGACAGTTTCGACGGTCGGCTGGCAATTCTGCTTGCGACCCATTTCGTCGAACAGGTCGAGGGCGTCGGAGAAGCGGCCCTTCTTGCAGTAGGCGTCGATCCGGATGCAGTACGTGACGGAGTCGGGGTGGAAGCCTCGGAGTAGCATGTCATGGTAGAAGAGGTCGAGCGCGAGGAGGTTCCGGGACTCCTTGAATCCGAGGAGGAGGGTGTTGAGGGTGCGGGAGTCGGGGGGGAAGCGGGCGTGGAAGCGGCGGAAGAGGGCGCGGGCCTCGGCGACGCGGCCGCGGGCGCAGAAGGCGCGGAGGAGGGCGTTGAAGTGGTCGGGGCCGAAGGGAGCGCCGGCGAGGGCCCAGGCGCGCTCGGCCTGGGCGAAGGCGTGGAGGGCGGCGTCAAAGGAACAGAACTTGGCGACGAAGGAGAGGAGGAGGGAGAGGGGCTTGTGAGAGCGGAGGAGGAGGGAGGGCCGGGAGCGGGCGACAAGGCGGAGGAGGGAGAGGGCGGAGGGGAAGTGGCGGGCGCGGGAGAGGATGAGGAGGGTGGTGGAGAGGGAGGCGGGGGAGGGGGAGAAGGAGGGGAGGGAGAGGGCGTAGCGGAAGAGGGCGAGGGCGAGGGAGGTCGGGGAGTGGGAGGCGAGGAGGCGAGAGAGGAGGGAGTCGAGGAGGGGAGGGGAGGACGAGCAGGAGAGGAGGAGGCTCTCGGGTAGGACGCGGAGGAGGAGCGGGCGGATGGGGACGGAGGGCAGGTGGGTGGCGATGACGGTGGCGAGGTGGTCGACGGAGGGAGGAGGCGGCAGTGGCAGGAGAAGAGGAAGAGGGAGAGGGGTAGGACGAGTTGGTTTCGCAAAGAGCTTCATCGTCTCATTTGCCGGGCCGGGCCACACCACAGGAGGTGCATATATTGCGGCGCAACTGACGTCGAAACTTAAACACCTCGGCGTAACGAAACGCAAGTCGTGCTACTAAGCAAGACTGCTAAAAAAAATAAAAATAAAAAATCGAAGACATGAGCGGCAGACGGCTGCAGCGACCGGTGCTGGGCCGAGCAGGCCAACCAACCCTTCAGCAAGCGTCCGCCGTGCCGGGCTGCCGGGCCGGGATGGCCCAGCATTAATAGTTTATTTAGTTTAGCCTACAGGATTTATTCAAAAAAAAAATAAAACAGTTTAAATTTTATTTATTAAAAAAATTATACATAAGTTCAACTTTTTTTTATATTTATCATTAAAAAATCATAAGTTGTTTATATATATAGTCTCACTATCATTTTAACCACACATTTTTTTATCTAAAAACTAAAAATCTATCAACACCAATGACTTGATATTTTTAAAAGTATAGGAGCTCAGTTATATATGAGTCCGACTATTATGCTTGTACTAGTATCAACCAATTGGTGCTTGTAAATTTTCTACCATTATATCTACTTATTTGACTAATTTCATTTCTTATATTATTCCACTCCACCAATCACTCACTTAACCCAAGGGGCCCACTATCATCCTAGCCACACATCTTTTTATTCAAGGGCTAAAAACCTATAAGCGCCAATGACTTGCTATTTTTAAAAGCATAGGAGCTCATTTTATATATATATATATATATATATATATATATATATATATAGAGAGAGAGAGAGAGAGAGAGAGAGAGAGAGAGAGAGAGAGAGAGAGAGTTCGGCTACTACGCTTGTATAAGTACCAAGCAATTGGTGCTTAGAGAGAGAGAGAGAGAGAGAGAGAGAGAGAGAGAGAGAGAGAGGCTACTACGCTTGTATAAGTACCAAGCAATTGGTGCTTGTATGTTTTCTACCGTTAGATCTATCATCCCTTATATCATTCTATTCCACCAACCACTCACTTAACCCAACGGGCCCACTACCATCCTAACCACACATTTTTTCATCAAAGGCTAAAAACCTACAAACACTAATGACTTTGTACTTTTAAAAGCATAGGAGTTCAATTAATATATATATATATATATATATATATATATATATATATATATATATATATATATATATATATATATATATATATATATATATATTAGGACTTGTGTACTGTAGTATCTGCGGACTTTTCCTTCGAGTCACTAGGGAAAGTGCGTTTTTCGACGTTGTTTTAGTCGAGTCGTTTTGGTCGTCTTGTCGTAGAGCTCGTTGAACAAAGAACGGCGGTGCGACCGGATCAGAAATCTGATTTACGGATCTCCCGGTATGACCTTTTTATGTTAACGGGTCCGAAAGGGCAAAAATCGGAATCTTAATACCCGTGAAGGCTTTATGATGCTTTGGAATCCGTGCTAATGGATGAGGAACATTTCGAATATTTTTGGCACGCAATTCGAGGAAAGCGGTGACGATCTCTTATAAAATCTTGGGATTTGGGGATTTTTGTACGTAGGTCGGATCCGGAAACATCACCGTCACCGGAGATCGGAATCGCATCGTCATCCCCATCGGTACAAGGTTAGTTTGGGGTTTGAGGTTTTCGTTTCATTTTCTTTGTCGTTCCGACGAAGCGGGAGGTTTGGGCGGAGTTGTTGGCGAGGCCGCCGCTGCGCTAGCCGCGAGGCCGCCGCCGTCGCCGTTGCCCTAGCGGCAAGGCTGAGCCGCACGGTTTGCGCCCGTGTGCTGTGCGCCGTCCATACGACCTGACCGCGCCGCCGCCGCTGTCGGGGTTTCCGGTTGGTTTTCGTTTGACAGATTTGGAGCTATTTCCCGTCAGGTGTCTTTCTGCTAGGTCTTTCTTCGTCGCGGACTTCGTCAACGTATCAATAGGAGCCTGGTCTCTTCCTTCACTACCGGGGGGTCCGTCGATCACATCCGGACAAGGTTGTGGGGACTTAGGAGGATTGTGTGCTCGGTTGTCGTCTTCGGTTGAGGTGGGTACCCGATCCGAGGTAGGGGATGCTGTTGGATGGTGTTGTTCGACCCTTCTCTCCCTCGTGTTATTCTTTTGGCATTGTTTATTGTGGTAGTAGGAAAGAACATGGTCACGAGTAATGCGACAGAACGGTACACACGTATAGGACAAGGACGGATTATTTAACCTTATCATTTACGGTTGCTGCTATATGTTACACAGTAGCGACTGGTTGTCGCAGAGACTTTATACATGGACATATGATCGTCAGGCTCTTGGCGCTACACCAGCGGTTTAACCACCGCATCGGTGTACTTTTCCGGAGAGGTGGTCTGTTTGACCCGTGATCCCTACGCGGTGATTTGCGTGAGGGGACCCTTGCGGATATTACGGTATCGCAGACATTGCGATAGGGGTTTGTCGTGCACCGGTTTGTTGAGCAGGTTTGTTGTAGTGCCTGAGGTCAGAGAACCAAAAAGGCGGGTACGTCCGGATTCCTGTTATGGGAACCGAGATAGCGGTATGGATGTTTCGGGTGTTTTGATTCACCGTTTGATGTCCTGTTTACTTTACTATACCTATCCTTTGAAGTTGCTTATAGTTATACTTATTTTTCCTTTATGGTTCATGTCACTGACTCCCATTGTGTGACAGGTTCTGTCGGGGGCGAGGAGCTCGACGGGTGTGAGGTTACGACTAGGGAGTGACTTTATCTTCGTCATTTTGGTGATTCTTTTACTCTTTTTCTTTGGTTATTACGTTTTGGTCGGTATTACTTGCATGAGATGTGTACATTGTGATGATGTGGATGTTGGGACAGATGGATGTTTTGATAGCTAGTAATCTTTTGGATTTGGTTTATGATTTTGAGGATGCATATGGGATGCGGGTTCTTTTCAAAGTGATGAAAGGTTTGCGAAAATGGCTTTTGAAAACTAAGTGTCGTGTATGCACTAATTTAAAATATTATGGTTTTATCCTTTCAACTTGGGATATGCCGTGTGGGCGATATTCTCTTGTATGAATCCAAGACTAGCTTATTTCTTTAAATTGTACTCTGTGTATGAAAAACTGTGGCTGGTTGATATATGTATAAATGCGACGCCGTGTATATACAAGGGAGACTCTGTCCGTTTGTTTACAGAGATCTTGTATATGTGGCGGGTCTGTGCACGCGCCAAGTCGGGAGATTTCAAAAAAAAAAAAAAAAAAAGGGTTGTTTTTCGCTTTTAAGCCCATGTCAGAGCGTAACAGATTAAGATGGTATCATAGAAAAATGGCATCAACCACGATGTTTTCCTGTTGAATTATAAACATGTGTTCAACATCCACGATATACGTGTGACACCCCAATAGTCCCAATCGGATGGAAATGTGGATGTGTTTGGGTATATATAAGACATGGACACTAGTAATAATAACTGGGCTTAAGCATTTTGGGCTGTGGTTTGGGCCTAGTTATTATTACCAGTGGGTCGGGTCGTTACATTTGGTATCAGAGCCAATAACCAGCCGGAAGTGTATGGCGACTCTCAGCTGAGCCTGGGTCTAGATTACAAGGCTAGCGAGACAAGTCTCACATCGCCTTGTGATCTTGGGCTGCTGTGTGTGTGTTTGAGCTGACGAGGACGTCAGGCCTAAACGGGGGGAGTCAGTGACACCCCAATAGTCCCACATCGGATGGAAATGTGGATGCGTTTGGGTATATATAAGACATGGACACTAGTAATAATAACAAGCTTAAGCATTTTGGGTTGAGGTTTGGGCCCAACGAGTTATTATTGCTAGTGGGCCGGGTCGTTACAATACGATAATTCATGCGGTTGAATAGTAAAATAACCAAAATCCTAAATACGTGTGAGCGTGGGTTGTTAGAGTCGTAATGTCTGCTATAGCACGAGTTTAGTGTTGGTCATTTTCTATTTTCTGACCCTATAAATTTTGTGTACAGAGTATGGCCCGTACAAGATTGTCGACCGACGGTGGGGAAGAGGATAGAACGAGGCCGACGGCTGCCGAGGCTACCTTGACCGCCAAGAACCGACTGCTTCGGCAGCAAGTTCAGGATATGGCACGACAGCTGTCGGCGCTCACTGACTTGGTACAGCAGATAGCCCGCCAGACGACTACTGCAGCTACTGCTACCCAGCTTCCTACTCCGGCTACTGCTACCCAGCTTCCTACTCCTGTGCCAGTTGTACCTGTGGCGGATACGCCGGTAGCAGGTGGTGACAATAGTATGGCTACGCCTACTCAGACAACCACGGCAGGGGTATCACAGGCTCCGACGACGGTATCACCGGACGTTCCTTCGCCAGCGGCTTCGGGACCGATGCCGGGGGCTACTGTCAGGGACCCTGTGAGGGAGACCAACACACCCTCCCCCACCCAGTCCGCCGCCATTGTTGGAGGGGACCCTGCTTTACTCGCGGAACGGGCTAGGGTGAGGGCGAATTTGGCAAAGTTCCAAAAATACAAACCGCCCATCTTTGAATGAGAGACAACCGATCCTTAGGTCGTGGAAAAGTGGGTTGACACTATGGAGAAACTTTTCGATGACTTATTGATGGAGGAGGATGATTAGGTTCCCTTAGTAGTGCATTTTCTTGAGGGGACCGCCCGCATATGATGGAAAACAGTGCGACCTGCTCCGTCTAGTGGCACTGCCTTTCCTCCATGGACTACTTTCAGGGAGATGTTGTTTGGAGCGTTCTTTTCCGACAGTGTCAAGCAACAGCTGGAGGATGATCTAAAGAACATTAAACAGGAAAATCGTGCGGTGATGGAGTACCAGCGGGAATTTGTGAGATTGGCCAACTGCTTTCCTTTCGTCGTTCGGAACGAGTCTCACAAGGCCCATCTCTTTGTGGATGGCTTGAGGAGCGACATTTTCAAGCTGGTTCAATCAGCTGATTTACATACCTTTCAACAGGTGGTCGACAGGGCCACTTTGGTGGAGCCTGGGGCCGTGGTCACCCACGCCCGGAATGAGGGTTCTGACCGCAACAAGGATAGAAGCGGTCTTAGTCTTATCCAGGAGGCAGACAGTTCGGGGTGGCCGACCACTAAAGTATCCTCGATCACAGTAAGGGGCTAGGAGTACACCGACGAGCGGGCCGAAGACAGGGGACCGGCCTTGTATCATCTGTGGTAGGGCGCATTTGGTGACAGCTTGTTCGCAGAGGCATGACCATTGTTTTCGGTGTGGTAAACAAGGGCACTTCATATCCAATTGCCCTTTGAACCCGGGGACGGCATCGTTGGCAACCTCTACACCTTCACCGCAGCGCCAGGGCCGAGGGAGGTCTCCTACAGTATCGACCGGACGACCTTCGACCCCATGACGGGAGGAGAGGGCACCGCAACAGCAACAGACTGGTGGAAGGATTTATTCTATGGCACAGCACGGGACGGACCCACCAGAGGACATAGTTGCAGGTATTATTTTTCTTCCAGGCATTCGTGCTAGGATTTTGTTTGATACTGGAGCATCCTACTCTTTTATATCGCGTACTTTTGCTCGTACCCATGGTTTTGAGGAGAGACCCCTTCCCAGAGCATTGTCAGTTTTGACCCCGGGGCCACCTATGGATGCTGATACTTATGTGCCTGCTGGCCCGGTGATGTTGGGCAGTTGGGTTTGCCCGGGGGACCCTATGGTTATTCCTATCAGGGAGTTTGATGCAGTGCTCGGTACGGATTGGTTAACCAGATACTATGCGGTGATTGATTGTGAGAAGCGTCAGGTGCATATGCAAGAACGTGGATACCCGGAGCTTGTATTCCAGGCGTGCAAAAGTACCTTCTTTGCGATGTTTATCTCCACTACTCAGGCAAGGAGACTGATTGATGGTGGATGTGTGGCTTATTTAGCATTGGTGGATGTGGCCACGCGGCCTTCGCCGTCACTCATAGATATCCCCGTAGTAGGGGAGTTTCCAGATGTCTTTCTTGAGGAGTTGTCGGGGATGCCCCCTAAGAGAGTGTAGAATCATGACTTTTCTGTCCACTTTTTATTTCCTTTTTAATAAATTAGTTTATTAGGAGAATTAAATTATCAAGTTTTCCTAGGCAGACCGTCGTGGTTTGTGGACATCTTTCCATAATAAAGCCCAAAAATGGTGAACGACGGAGCGATCGGATCCGAAATCCGACTTACGGATCTCCCGGATTGAGTCATTTGGGTTAACGGATACGATGGGATAAGTCGAACCCGTTAAGGCTTTGGTGCATCAATATCCGCGCCGACTGATGTAGAACTCGGCTTAGGTGGCACTCTTATCTAGATGTTAGTTAGAAATTTTCGTCTATCGCATTTTAGGGATTTTTGGTACGTACGAGAAAAAAGAGTAATGATAGAGAAAAGAGAGAAAAAGGAAAGCGGAACCCGAATCTTTTTCGATCAACGTGCCGAAAGCCAGGAACGAGACGTTACCGTCTATGGGGGAGCGGGTCCGGATCGTCACCACCGCGAGGAACGGGAACGAATCATCTTCTCCAATAGATCGAGGTAAGCGACGTTAGTTTATGGTTTTCGTCGTTCTTGATTGGGTTTTCTTGGGCTTAAAGGGTTTCGCCGTTTGTCGTGTCGCCGCCGCCGCCGCACCTCTTGCCGCGCGTGGCCGCACCACCTTCGGTGCGGCGCGACGCGCACGGGCCGCCGCCACGCGGGGCCGCCGCCCGTGCGGGGCCGCACCGGTCTTTTGACCACGAGCTTCAGTATCAGCATTATGATCGCCACTAAGCCAGCTTTCAGTCACGTACACCGCGGGCTAGCTATCCGCAACGGTGTTCTTTACCTATAGAGTGGTCACATCGACCTGTGAGCCTATTGTCACACAGGTGTGCATGGGTTATGATAGCGCAATTAGCTTGAGTTTTTGTGAGACCAATATTGGCATTTAGCTTGAGGTTCTATGAGACCAATATTGGCATTTAGCCTGAGGTTCTGTGACATCAATATTGGCATTTAACTTGAGATTCTGTGAGACCAATATTGGCATTTGGCGAAGGTGCTGTGAGACCGATAGTGATATTTGGCCGGAGGTTCTGTGAGACCAATAATGGCATCTGATTGGATACTTTGTTTTTTAGATTGACGAATATATCTATTGTACTGTCGTTTCAATTTATTCATCTCAGTTCAGCATGCTTTATTACTTGTATCCCTGTACCCTCCTATTTACAGTATTGATTTACTACATTAGTTATTCGTTTGATTATGCCTGCCTATTTCGTTATCCGCTGATTATGGTATAACAGTATGTATGACTTGCTATTTTTCGGCCTGTCGTGCCCACTTGGATACATTTATGTTGTATCTCACACCCTTGGGTGACCATTTTTTCAAGTCAGTCAGGTGTTGGGATGTCAGGACGAGCAGGAGAGATTTTGCGATAGAGTTGTCCCTATTGTCAACCACAGCTGACCGGTACTTCATTATCTTCATATTGATATTATGTTTATGTTATAGTTGTCCTGATCTTGAGTATGTTTTGAGATTATATTGTTGACTATGTTTAAGTCTTGTGAATGTAAATAGTTGTAGATGTTTATTATATGGTTTAGTAATTGTTGATATTACTCCTATGATTGAACTGTTGTATTTGTCTAGTCGAGCACGTATAGGGGAGATTCTGTCCGTGTGTACAAAGAATTTTCTATGCGTGTGGGGGTCTGTTCACGTCCTGGGTTTCAAATGTTTAGACTCTGATATATATATATATATATATACCGTGTCTTTTGAAATTCGGGGCGTGACAGGATCTCTTTAAAATTTCATACACGTACTAAAAAATTTCGAATAAGAACTTATATTTAAAATTTAATTTTTTTTTAAAACCTACTTCAAGTTTAAAAATATGATTGTCGGGACATCAAATATAAATTTAAAAATTTTAATTTTAAACTCAAATAATGCTCTAGGCTATATTTGAAAAAAAAAAAAAAAATATATAGACATAATTTTAGCTTTGTGAGCTCAAACCTAGCCTAGGACTTGTGAACCCGAAGCCCAAATTCAGACTTTTTGGTGGCGTTTGGTTTGGAGATTGAAGGAAGGATAAGGGGGATATCACCTTTTAATCCCCAAACAGCCGTTCCCCCCTTTGGGTGGAACAAGCTTGGGTTCCCAACCTTGTTCCCATCTTCTTCTTCTTTTTTAATTAAAAAAATTTAGATTTTAAGATATTTAGATTTATAAAATTTAAAATTTATTTTTTTTATTTTATAAATTTTAAAATTTTTAACTTTACTTTTTAATAAATATAAAAATTTAATTTTTTAAAAATTTCATTAATTTTAAAATTTTAAAATTTATACAAATTTTTTTATAAAATTTTTAAAATTTATACATATTTAAAAATTAAAATTTTTGCTCCCACTTTTATAATTTTTTGAGACAATTAAAATTAAAACTTTTAACATTTATAAATTTTTAACTTTAGAGAATTTTTAAATTTTATGGCTTTTAAAATTTTTAACTTTAATTTTTAATAAATTTAAAAATTAATAAAATTTGAAATTTTGAAAATTTATACAAATTTTAAAATTTTTAACTTTAATTTTTAATAAATTTGTACCAAATTTTTAAAATTTTAAAATTTATACCAATTTTTATATACAAAATTTTGAAATTTTAAAAATTTATAAAGTTTCAAAATTTTAAAATTTTTTAATAATTTTTGTTTATATACAAGTAAAATATAAATTTTAATAATTTTTTTAATAAATTTTTTTAATTAAATATTTAAAATCATACAAGTAAAATTTTTATTTGTTTTAAAAAAACTATTATGGTTGAGAACAATTTCGTTATTTCATACAACTATTACTCTTTATTATTCTTATTCCCTATTATCACATCTAACTCAAATTCTCTTATACCTGGTACTAATCTAATACTCTACCAAACACATTTTTACAATAGTTTCAGCTAGTTTCCATATATATATATATATATTTATCGAACAACTAGTTCTCTCTTATCCCACAACAATAAATCTAAGTCCAAATTTTAGTCATGTATAAATCTAAGTCCAAATTTTAGTCATGTAAACCCAATTCAAAGCCTTAGCTCGTATGGACCCAAGCCGAGCCCGAACCCAAGGCCTAAATCTGAATCTAAATCTGAATATTCAAGACTTAATTTAGAACCCAAATAATATAGGCTTTACCCAAGCTTTATATGGACCTCATCCAGCCCAGAACATATTATAACTATATGGCCTCATACTAAGTCCAATCTTATACTACACAAGCCCAAATTCAGCCCAACCTCAAATCCACAACCAATCTAAACCTTAACTTGAACTCTTTTAGACCACATTGAGCCCAAATCCAAAACTTGAGCTTAAATCCAACCTAATCTTGATTCTAATCCCAAAATATATGGGCCCCAATTTTGTCTAATCCTAGATATAAACCTAGGTATATCTGCATCTTAATTTGAACTATGTGAGCTCATACTAAGCCTAGATATAAACCTAACCTAATCCAGAATTATATGGACCCAAATTCTGCCTAAACATCAAATCTGAACCCAATATAATCTGATTATATCCCCAAACGAACCCAAGTTCAACCCAAAACCAAAACATAAATTCAACCTAAACATGCATTTAATCTAGATTGGCCTACGTTGAGCCCAAGCCTCGATTTCAAATTCAACCTAAATTTTGAGCTTGAATCACATAAACCATATGTGTCATATCCAACCCAAATCATAATCCAAATGTAATCCAAACTATATGAACCATGACTCAAATATTTTAACATATGCTTAGAATTCAATCAAATCAAATTTCAATCAATTCAAATTAGACTTTAATATATATAATTAGAGCTTAATTTGAATTAATGTTGACTAGTCCTAACGCATGTATTTAGGATTTAGCCAACTTTCATTTTAGAGTGAGACCAAATCATGTATAATTAGACTCTAGCATATATATTTAGAGTTCAATTAACGCAAATTAGACTCTAATACATGTTGACTAATCCTAACACATGTACATAGGATTTAGCCAACTTTCACTTTAGAGTGAAACCAAATCATATATAATTGGACTCTAGAATATATATTTAGAGTTCAATTAACACAAATTAGACTCTAATACATATAATTAGAGTTTAATTTGAATTAACGTTGACTAATCCTAACACATGTACTTAGGATTTAACCAACTTTCACTTTAGAGTGAAACAAAATCATACATAATTGGACTCTAATATGTATGCTTAGAGTTCAATCAAACCGAATTTTGATTAAAACAAATTAGACTTTATTACATATAATTAGAGTTTAATTTATATCAAATCAAACTATGTCCTAACACATATGCTTAGGATTTATTTAATTTTACACCTTATGGTGGATACATTGAGCTTTAAAACATAAACTTAGAGCCCTATCAAATCTAATTTGATTAATCCTAATGTTGAGACCCGAATCTCGATTGACGGTTCGGCTGGGTGGTCAACGACTTGTGGACACCTTTGTTGAGTGTCGAGTTCGTTTACGCACAAAATGGACGTGAGAAACGGACTCAGCACGAAAATTCGAGCAAAAAATACTATTTTTGTGCTTTCAGGGAGATTTAGGCGCCCGAACCAAGAATTCGAGCGCCCGAATGTTTTCTGGCCCAGCAGACCGCAGCGGGACATGTGGCGCTCAAGGATTAGCGATGCAAGGGGACACGTGGCACACGCGGACCAGCCAGAGCGCACCCACTACGTGGGGCCACGTGGTGCCCCGCGAGTCGCCCGACGTGCACCGACTGTGTGCGGGACATGCGGCGTACGCTGAACGGCGCGATCGGTTTTGGGCGCTCCTCTGGTTGCGCCATGTGGCAAGTATATTTCGGGTGCATTTGAGGCCTGGAGGCCTAGTGAATCCGGGTGCTCGAAAGTTGGATTTTTAGCTGATTATTAGGCTTTTTTCCAGTGATTCGAGGGAACTATTTTCTCCACCTCTTGGCCTATAAATAGGCTTGTTGTGACCCTAGAAGAATCCTTTACCTTCTCCACTCTTGTAGGCTGAGTTTAGACTGGTTTGAGAGCGTCTTCTTCCTCCGTTTTCCACCATTGTGGAGCTTGGAGCTTCCTTGCAGTTGTTGGCAACACCGTCGACTCTTCTTCCTTGGCTTCTCCTGGGCAATAGAAGAAGAGTTTGGACCTAAAATTTGGAGGAGAGCTTCATCTTTGATAGAGCTTGAAGTTTGATATTGAAAAGTCCTTCATTTCAGCTTCAGAGCATGTATTTTGAACCTTCTTTGAACCTTTTGTGTTCAGGTTGAGATTTTTTACCAGAGTTGATTGTTCATGGATTTTCTTTATTTTTTTCTTATGAACATGAGGATTAAAGAGCTTGGAAATACCCTAGACTTCTTGAAGAACAAGTGGAAATATTGTTGCAAGGATTTTGAAGGTATATTGTAAGTGAACTTTGATCTTCTTTTGACTACATGAACTAGAATTCTGCATGCTAAAGTTTATTAACCATCAAGTATTGTTTCACCTTGAGATGTCATTTCGAGGTACTTACGATGATTTTATGACGATTTAGGATCTTTGTTACATCCTCAAGAGTTTGATGAGCATATTTATTTATGGTTTCATCTCGCGATAGTGATAAAATTGAGCTCTACAGCTTGAAGAATTCTGCTTGCTGAATTAGTGCAGATTCTGCACAACACCTTAAAGATTGAAGCATTTCTTGGATTTTTGGACTTGAGGATAGTATTCCAAGGATTCTTGGGTGTTCCTAAGTTGGAGAGAAACTTAAGAACCTATTTTGGATCATCCTATTGAGGTATTTATCCCAGATTATTTATCTTTTCTAGCATATGTTGTCTGCTGAAAATTCTGGGCTTAGGCTAGTGTTTTTGCATTTCTGCCCAATTAGACAGGGATTTTTGGGATTTTTCAAATTCGTTGGATTGGTAGGAGCCAGCGTATCGTGCATGTTAAATTTCAGCTCGATCGGATTTTGGCTCGACATATTTTCAGGTGAGTTTTTAGAGTACATCGAAACTGCGACATGCTTGCTTGGTTCTTCCAATTTCAGCATGATGTATTGTGATTCTTGCTTCTTGTACTTGCTCAAATCATGCTTAAATCTGTTGTTCATGTTGTGTATTGAACCTACCTTGTGTGAGAACTATTACATACTTGCTGGACATCTTGTTAGACCACCTACTTTATGATTACACTATCCATGTTGGAATCAAACATAGGAGAAAACTTGTATGCTACTTACCTTTTGATTCTTATTCGCTCGGGCTTTGAGCATGAGTTGGGGATAGTGTAGTTGTGGTTCTCGAGTCAGGGTGGGATAGCACCAGATTGTTGGATTCGGGTGTTGTTCGGTGACCGCGAATTTTGGGCGATTGGACCGAGTTGTGAGTGTGCATTAGTTTGGGCCGGGATTGCATTATTAGTAGATAGAGTTGTTCAGTTGAGAATGAGATTGGATTATGCTTGCTACATACTCGACTTGGTTACGTTCCTCGAGCAGGGTCGCGCCCCTCGAGTGCCACTCCGGAGTAGGCGGCTGGATTGATCTTTGGGTATAATTCCACGTCGGCGATCCACGATTGTTAGTAGGACCGAACATGATGGTTGTGCAGGCGAGACCGGGTATTGTGCCGGTTAGATGGATTGGGTTATTTTTCCGACAGTTTCAGTGATGCATCCATACATGTTACTATTCACTTATAGCATTAGAGACATAGTAGTAGTAGATTTCATTTCAGTACTTTTACTTTCTCTCTTACTGCTTTTTCCTTATTCTTGCCTCTAGTAGACTCGGTGGGTAGGTCGGGGTTTTCGATGACGTACCCACTGAGGACTACTAATTTTTTTGTAGTTCTCACACCCGTTGTTGTTTTCCTTTTTACAGAGTCTTTCGCGGCTGTTGCGGCACCAGCGGATCGAGATAAGGGGATCGCGAGCTAGATAGATCTCCTATCACTTTTGTGAGGTAGAGGTGGACCTTGTATTGTCTTATGTTATTATAGTTTAGTTGTTCATACTACTATATATTTGGGTCTAGTTTTAGCCAGCTGGTTGTATATTTGATTATGAGATATTGCTTTTGTATATTATTGTTGGTTATGTTTACAGTTTAGTCTGAGTGTTTTTGGTTTTAGCTCTGTGTTGCTTTTGTATACTCCTTCTCTTTATGCTTGAGCTGTTGGAATGCTTCGTATACGTGGAAAATTCGGCGTATACAACGGGTCTGTTGGCGAGCCTGGATTCTGGTTTCCACTGGGGGCATGACACCTAACATATACACTTAGAGTTTAATCAATTTTAGCATTTTAGAATATATAACTAAGGTGCAATTTAAATCACATTCAATAGACCGCCATGTCATTAAACTGAGCACTTTTTTTTTTTTTTTTTTTTTTTTTTTTTTTTTTTATTTTTATATACTCTAGTCTTGTATACTGGGGGTATGCCCCTGGTTAAGCCATGTAATTGTACAACTACCTATGTAATAAAATTTATATTTTATTTTATTCCAGTCTATTCTATTATTAGTATTTCGAAGGTCTCTCAATCGAAGGTACCCTAATATTTTATGGGGGTAATTAACAGTAGATGCATGCATCTATTGGAAGTTATAGATCCGCAATACATATGTTTATATATATACATATGTTTACACACACACACACACACACACACACACACACACACACACAAATATATATATATATATATATATATATATATATATATATATATATATATATATATATATATATATATATATATATATATATATATATATATATATTTAAATACTAATCTGAATCATGAATACTACCCTACGGACTAAACAAAAATATGAACCGTGTGAGGTGAGTCATTCGTGGTCGCAGACATTGACGAATAGCACTGGGGCTCCCCAGGGCAACACGCTCGACTTCACAAAGCCCTTATCCAGAAGGTTCTGCAACTACACCTTCAGCTCTTTCAATTCTGCTGGTGCCATCCGATACGGAGCCATCAAAATCGGTGCAGTCCCGGGAATCAAGTCAATAACGAACTTGATCTCCCAATCAGACGGCATCCCCTGTAACATCGTCGGAAACACATCCGAAAACTCTCGGGCGACTGGGATGTCCTCAAGCATTAGAGTCTTCTTACGACTCTCTATCACCGTCGCCAAGTAGGCCACAAACCCATTACTAATTAGCTTCTTCACTAGCGACGTGGACACTGTCATGGCGAAGAACGAGCTCCTACACCCTCAATAAACAAGCTCCTCTTGTGCAGGCTCTCGAAAGGTTACCACCCTACTCTCACAATCGATGATTGCATAGAACCTAGAGCAAACCCTTCCATTCGCCTCAGAACTAACAAGTTCGCTGCCATAATCTAATCATTGATGCACACTGGGCACTCGGGACACCACAACGAGACGCTCAAAGTGTGATCAGGGACTTGAACCCAACTAGTTTGCCTGGTCTTGACTACTTCTATATCGTGGGTGTATAAAAAGGACTAACTGATGAATAAATGCAATGCACATGTATCAAAGAGGGCTCTACACCTGATTCAATTTAAAAGGACCATACCTACCACGACATTTTTTGAGATGGTATGTTCCTCAACTTGGTTTCAAAAACGCGACCGCTGGGCGCCAGTCGCGATTCCTCAGCTGGGCATGGTAGTAGGGCACCCCCGGTGGACATAGTGGCGGGTGGAATTCCCGTAGACGGCTTGGAAGTTGATGGAGCCTATGTAGACGAGGGGGCCGACGATCCATGTAATATCACGAACTATCTTGTGTTTATTTTTTGACCCTTTTTGAATAAATTAGTTGTTTAAGGGATCAATTAACGGGATTTCTTAGGTACGTCATCGGTGGGTGCGGATATTTTTTGGTGTTAGAGCTCGAAAAATGGAAAACGGCAAAGCGATCGGATCTGAAATCCGATTTGCGGATCTCCCGGAATGGAACTTTGAGGTTTTCGGTACTCGTAGGATGCACCGGAACCCGTGCCACGTGATCGGCATGCTTTTCGAGGAGATAGAAATCGTTCTGTTATTTCTTCTGATTAAGGGTTTTATTTTGTACGTACGAGAGGGAAAATTAAATATTTAATTATTATTTTTCAAGAAAGCGGAAACCCTAATCGGAGAGAAAAGAGAGAAAAAGAAAACCCTATTTCGGAGAGAAAAAAGAGATCGGAACTTCCATCTTCTTCGAGCAATGTGCCGGAAGTCGAGATCGGAGCGTCATCGTCAACGGGGAGCGGATCTGGATTCTCACTACCGTGAGGAACGAGATTGGGTTGTTTTCTCCATTTGAGCGAGGTTAGCGGCGTTTACCTCTCTCACGTTTTTGTCGTTCTGAGTTTCATGTTTTTTGTTTTGGGTTTTCGCATTTTTTCGTGTCCTTTGGGCGACCTAGGATGCTCTAGCCGCCGCTGCTGCCGCGCCCCTTGCGCCCGCCGCGCGGGGCAGCCGCCGCTGCTGCGCTCGCAGCGCGCACCCGCGCGGGGCTGGTGCCCGCGCGGGGCCGCCCCGCCGCAGCGCGCACCTGCGTGGGGCTGGTGCCCGCGCAGGGCCGCGCCGCATGCAGCCCGCCCTCACGGGGCTGCTCTGCATACGCCGCGCCACGTTGTCTTTGCACCACGTTGTTCTTGCGCCGCGTCTGGGTGGGTCTTGGCATTCTCTGTCTTGTTCTGGACAGAGTTCGGGGCTACGGTTTCCGCAGGTCTCGGTTTAGCTTACCGATGTTATATTTCTTTGGGGTTTTCCTTTTTTAGGTTTGGGAATCGTGCAAGGGCGCAGGACGATTTCAGGTGTTCTGTTCAACGCGATCCAAGGTGGGTACCCTTATCGTGCATCTTTCTAAAGAGAGGTCTCAACATGTGTTATGTAAGAGTAAAGTAGATGTGCTAATGGTTTTCAACTAACCCCTTTTCGCATGAGTATCCCTGTATTACTATCTGTTACGACGGGTGTCGCGGTGCTCTATATCGCATACCATTTTCGGTTTTCATGCTCATGGCTGCTTACACGCACACCAGCGGTTTGGCCACCGCATCGGTGTACTTTTCCGGAGAGGTGGCACGTTGACCCGTGTACTCCACAAGGTGACGTGGTAAGGGTCCCTTATGGGTACTTTAGGTGCCGCACAAGTACCGTAGAGGGGTTAAGAGCTCCAAGGTGAGAGCAAGGTGACTCTATACGCTGGAGGTCCTTAGACCTTTTGGCAGGTGTTCCGTTTTGATTTATAGGGGTGTTGTGGATTCATGAAGGGGAGTTTTTGGATGCTCTAGTTATCGGTTTGCTTTCCTTTCAGTACTGTAGTATCTTTTATGTTCACATCTACCTCTTACTCTTCGGTCACTGACTTTCCACACTATAACAGGTTCGGTCAAGGGTGGGGTCCGGGATGACAGTGAAGCCGCGACTCGAGGTTCTTAGCTCGATTAGGGGCTGGTGACATTTCCTTTACTTACGTTTTGTTTACTTTTGGGTTAGTTAGCTTATGTGCGTGTGATACTTTGTTGTGTGGATGTTGGATTCGAACTGTGTTTCACTGTGGATGAATGTTTCCCTTACTAGTTGCTGTTTCGGCCAGGGGCAGCCGCCCGCACGCAGCCATGCGAGCTGCCGCCCGTGCGCAGCCGGGAACTCTGCCGCCCACTCGTCGCCCTTGAGCTGTTAGGGCATGCCGCACAGGGCCGCGCCCTGCCGGGCCACCGCCGCGTGGTGCTGCCGCACACGCGCGCCGCGCCCTGCCAGGCCACTGCTGCTGGATTCCCTACCCGCCGCCGCCGCTGGATCCTCTAGCCACCGCCGCTGCTTGCGCCTGTGTGCGCTGCTGCTTATGCCCGCATGCGCTGCTGCCTGTGCCCCCGCGCGCTGCTAGCGCGTGCCCGCGCGGGGCTGCCACGCCGCTGCCTTGCCCACGCGGGGCTACCGCGCTGCGCTGCTTGCGCGTGCCCACGCGGGGCTGGGCCCGCGCGGGGTTGCCGCGCACGCTGCTGCTTGCGCCTGCGCGCGCTGCTGCCTGCGCCCGCGCACGCTGCTGCTAGCGCCTGCGCGCGCTGCTGCCTGCGCCCGCACGCGCTGCTAGCACGTGCCCGCGCGGGGCTGCCGCGCCGCTGCCATGCACGCACGGGGCTGTGCCCGCGTAGGGCTACCGCGCTGCGCTGCTTGCGCGTGCCCGTGCGGGGCTGGGCCCGCGCGGGGTTGCCGCGCACGCTGCTGCCTCCGCCCGTGCGCGCTGCTAGCGCGTGCGCGCCCGGGTCTGCCGCGCCGCTGCCGTGCCCACGCGGTGCTGTGCCGCGCGGGGCTGCCGCACCGCCGCTAAGTCCGCATGGGTCGAGCCGCTGCCGTCGACGGTTTTGCTCGACGGTTTTGGCTTGACAGTTTTTGTTTGACCATCTACTTGGCGTTTTCGTCGACGATTTTGCTCGATGGTTTTGGCTTGACAGATTTTTCTTGATGGTTTTACTTAGCATTTTCATCAACGATTTTGCTCGACGGTTTTTGCTTGACAGATTTTCCTAGATGGTTTTATTTGGCATTTTCGTCGACGATTTTTGGCTTGACGGTGCAGTCCGCTTGACGGTGCGGTCCTCTTGACGGTGCGGTCCGCTTGACGGTGCAATCCGCTTGACGGTGTAGTCCGCTTGACGGTGCAGTTTGCTTGACGGAGCAGTCCGCTTGACGGTGCAGTCCGCTTGGCGGTGCAGTTCGCTCGATGCAGTTGTTTTCGCTTTTCATCAGATGAGCCTCCGCTCGGTTGTTTTTCGTCACGGACTTCGTCAAGGCAACGATTTGAACCCGTTTTTCGTCAATTGCCTCGTCGACAGTCGGACCGCGTCGAAAGTACGATTTTTGCAACCGGAAGGATTTTTGGACATGGAGTCTTTCGTCGATTTCTGTTTTAGGGATAAATGGGGTTTTGGATACAGTAGTCGGGACCACTAAATTTGCCAGTTTGGGGGGGAGGGTAAAATGTTGATTGGTGTTTTGGATATTTTATTAGGCCCGCGGGTAGTGTTGTTTGCTTTGGAGGGTCGCGGGCGCGGTCGTTTATCTTCGTTTCAGGTAGGTACCTTTTTCTTGCATTTTGGTTGTGGTCTCATATGTAATACGTAAGAGTAAAGTAGATATGCTAATGAATCTTGACTAATCCCTTTTTTGCATGAGTATCCCTATTATCACACATTGACTTCGGTCATTATGCTCATGGCTGCTTACACGCACGCCAGCGGTTTGGCCACCGCACTGGTGTACTTTTCCGAAAAGGTGGTACGTTGACCCGTGTATCCCACAAGGTAACGTAGTGGGGACCCCTCGCGGTTACTTAAGGTGCTGCACAAGTACCGTGGAGGGGTTAAAAGCAACAAGGTGAGAGCAAGGTGTTTTCTTTTGCATGCACTGTTTCGATTTACAGTGGGTTACTGTTGATCCATGTGGGAGAGTGTGGATACTCTGGTCTTTGGTTTGCTTTACTTCTAGTATTTATAGCATCTTGCACATCTTACATTTACCTCTTACTCTTTGTGTCGCTGACTTCCCACACTGTGACAGGTTCGGTCAAGGGTGGGATCCGGGACGACAGTGAGGCTGCGACTAGAAGAATTTAGCTTTATTCTTGGCTGGTGACTTCTTTCCTTTTACTTAGTTGTTATTTCAGTTGGTTAGACTTCATGCTTGTGGATCTATATTTTTGTGGATGGTGTGGATGATGGGATGGACTGGTGACATTGGTATTGACCGGTTTTACTTATACAGTTAGTTATGCATTTTGGACGACCGTTTTAAAATACAGAAAAGAGATTGTGAAATTGTTTTAAAAACTGGGTATCGTGTGGACACCGTTTTGCAAATCCGTGATTTTATCCTTTCAAAGTTGTAATGCAGTTCGGAAAAGAGATTGCGAAAACGTTTTAAAAACCAGGTGTCGTGTGGACGTCGTTTTCCAAATCCGTGGCTTTATCCTTTCAAACTTTCGTTGGTCAATGTGATTGTTGAATGTTTAATAGTTCCTCTTTTAGTCTTCATCTTGACTGGCGTAGTTAAAGTACAGTTGTGTTTTTTGTACCCCGTGCATACGTTAGGGGGATCCAGTTAGCAACACTGAGAACGCTAACGTATGTGGCGGGTCTGTGCACGTGACCGGCGGGAGGTTCCTTAAAAAAAAAAAATAAAATAAAATATATTGCGCTATTTTCTGCTTCATTAACCCCCGGGGCGTGACAACTATCCATAAACTCAGCCACTATGCCGCTATAAACGAGTTATGCTAACCCGGCCACCTCGGCCACTCTGCATTCTCTTTTACTCATTCACACACTTGTACATTAATTCAAGTTGCTTAACCCTTTGGAAGTCTTGCCCAGCGGGCCCATGCCCAGCAATCATGCTACCATAAGACAAGACGATCCAAAGTTGCTGATAGCCCATGCATGTGCTATCTCGCCCAACGGAAGTAACTCGGTCATGTTACGGCTTTTTGGTGTTGGCATATTTCGTGAGTCAAGTCAGTGAGTTGAGTCGGAGTCTTAAAGGGATCAAATTGTCAATCAGCAATCAAAGACTTAGAGAAGATTCAACAAGAGCTCAAGTTGACACTCAATGTCTTGAGTCTTGAAGATTGAAGATGAAGAATTGTGGATCAGTTACATCAATCTCAAGAAGAAAGTATTCAAAAGGATCAGGTATGTTTAACTAAATAATTTTGGTGATCCGAATACTTTCTTATAGTGTAGAAACACTTGGATGAATTTTTAATTGCATAAAAATCAAAAACTGGACATGGGACATGTTCAGGATCCGGATCAGATCTTCCAATCCGGATCCCGAAGGGTATTGTTCATTGGCAAATCCAATCCGGATCCAGGCCATTCCGATCCGGATCCCGAACATTGGATGTTGCTGAAATTCATGAACGATCCGGATCGGGCCTTGCGATCCGGATCCCGAACCCTTGGATTTCTGGAATCGTCAATCTCGTTACGACGATCCGGATCGCAGTAATCCCGATCCGGATCGCCGTCCTGAAAATTTCCAGATAAGGTATGTTTTTGATTCTTATCTCTTTCCAAAGGTTTCTAAACTATAAATAGACATTTAGGGTTTCTCAAAAACGTGGGAGCTATACCGATGATTTTATAAAACACTTGAGAGCAACCCTAGAGGCTAGGTTTTTATCGTTCTTCTTTATAGCCTCTTTTAGGTCAATTCGATGGTTCTTTCAAGAACATATCTTTTGTCGAATTGATCTAATCTTTGCTTAGAGATTCCATCCATGGTTCTTCATTGATAATCTAAGCAAAGGATCACCATCGAAGCCAATATTCTTATCGGCTGAGTTTGCGTCGTGGATTCGACGTGGCATCGTGGATTCGGTGTGCTAAAGGCGTTTCGTGGATTCGAAACGTGTGCTCGTGGATTCGAGTGGCGTTCGTGGATTCGAACGTGTGCAGTGGACGTGCAATCGGTGGAGCGCAAGGTCCGAAGAAGTTGAAGGAGGGGTTGAATCCGTGGAGACGGTAATCACCTTGTTATTCTTCTTTCTTAGTGGATTGTTATTGCGTGGACATCCAATCGGTCAGCGCAAGGTCCGAAGAAGTTGAAGGAGGGGTTTGAGTCCGTGGAGTCGGTAATCACCTTGTTATTCTTCTTTTCTTAGTGGATTGTTATTGCGTGTTGGTCCCGTGGTTTTTCTCCTGGATTGGAGTTTCCACGTAAATCTCGGTGTGCTATTTTTATTTTCCGCATTGGTTTTTATTTTGCACTGAGATTGGTTTTTTAATATTACACCTATTCACCCCCCTCTAGGTGTTTGATAGTACCTATTTAGATCCTTGTGGATCCTAAAAACCTACAATTGGTATCAGAGCGGGTTTTAGGTTTATCTATCATGATGGGTGAAAGTGGTAATATTTTTAGACCTCCTCTTTTTGATGGGACCAATTATGCATATTGGAAAATGCGGATGAGAGCTTTTCTCATCTCTATTGATGAGCGGGTATGGCAAACCGTTGAATACGGTTGGGTGCATCCGGTTGAGGAAGTAGGAAATTCTACTACCCCAAAACCTCGCTCTAGATGGTCTAAAGAGGAAATCGAAAGATCTTCTTACAATGGGAAAGGTATGAACGCTTTATATAATTCTCTTTCCTCGACTGAGTTTACAAGAATTTCCGCGTGTGAAACCGCGAAGGAAATTTGGGATATTCTCAAAATTACACATGAGGGTACTAATCTTGTAAAAATTCAAAAGCTCCAGATGCTTACAAGTCAATTTGACTCTATTCATATGGAAGAGCATGAATTGTTTACAGATTATTACACTAGACTTCAAGATGTAATTAATACATGTGCTAATTTAGGAGAAAAGATCCCGGAGTCGAAAATTGTAAGAAAGATACTTCGGACTCTTCCGGAACGGTTTAGGGCAAAGGTTACCGCCATTGAAACCGTTAGTCATCCGGATGAGATGAGTGTAGAGGAATTAGTAGGTGCTTTGCAAACTTATGAGATGACTTTTCCTACTAATCAAAATTCTTCCAAGTCTTCTTCTAAGCTTACAGGTATTGCATTCAAATCAACAAAGGAAGAAGATGACGAATCGAGTTCCGACGATGAAATCTCTTTTGCCGATTTTGAAGAACAATTGGCGCGGATCACAAAGAAATTTCGTCGGAAATTTTGGAAGAATCGAACCGATGGATCTTCATCCACGAAACCATCTAAAGGATCATCGGGTTCTAAATCCTCTAAACTCAAAGGCGTTGCAAAACCTTCTAAAGAAAAAGAAAAAGATGATTTCGAAGGGGAAATCCGATGCTATCGATGCAAAGGCTACGGCCATATTTCAACGGATTGTCCTTCTAAGAAATCATACAAAAAGAAGGCTTTGCAAGCAAAAACTTGGGACGATTCTAGTTTCGATGAATCGACCTCAAGTGAAGAGGAAAAAGAAAAAATTGTTGCTTTTCATGCCTCTCAAATTCCCTCTTCTAATTTGTGCTTATCATCTTTAGTCACTGACTCTATTCCTTTGATTTTGCATGAAACATCAACATCCGGAGGAGAGTCATCAAGTGAGGGGGAGTCGGACGAAGAAGAACTCGTTGAGGCATACCAACAACTTCTTGCGGAATCAAAGAAGATGGCCAAACTTAACAAGAAGTTGAGGAAGCAACGACTTGAAGTTCAAGACGAGAATCAAGCTTTAAAGATCAAACTTCATGATCTCGAGGAGGAACATGGACGGTTATTGGATAACAATAAAATCCTCCAAGAAAAGCTAAACCAATCGGAGACAAACGCTAAATCATATATGGACAAGATTGGTTTTCTTGAAAAGCAGTTTGAAGAAATTCATGTCACCAACCAAGCTTTGACCAAGCAAGTTCATCAACTCAAATCCGACATACAAAGGCTTTCAACCGGTTCCAAGAAACTTGATTGTATGTCCGGATTAGGTCAAACAAGCAAGGTTGGTTTGGGATTTAAAAAGGACCAAACTGTGCATGCTTCAAGTTCCACAATGAAATTGAAAGGAAGAACTTGTCACCTATGTGGACTTGAAGGACATTTGGTGAAGAATTGCCCGAAAAAGAGAAAGAAAAATCTTCGGCAACTTCATCTACGGAGCGGACTCAACGGAATCAAAAGACACATCAAGTCAAAGGAGTTCACTCAACCCACCAAAGGTCCGAGCCACAACATCAATCATACAAGTGGATCATTGCAAGGCAAAGACCTAAGGTGGACCAACAGTCAAAGCGGACAACCCCCGGCCACAACGAATCAAGACAACCCAAAATCTAGCGATTTTGGATTCGGAAAGGTGATATCTTTCCTTGTCTTAAGTTCTAAATAGCTTATGACTGTATGTAATGCTTTGATTGGTTTTTCCTTCATATTTTTCTTAATCTTTGCATTACATGTTTTTCAATGCTCTTGTTTTTATACTTTGTTTTTGAACAAAAGGTTTTTAACGAACAAGTGCATTGAATAAAAAGGGTTTCACGTTCATTCACTCCAAATTAATTTTATATGGATTATCAACTTGACTCCATGATCATAATCTTGAAGATACTTCATTATAGGAGTTTTTTAATTGAGCATTGGTCATATTGACTTTAATTGCATCCTTTCACGCATTTAGAAATCTATTATGCTTTTGACATCATAATATTTCGATGTTGCAATGATCATTTATGTTAATTAAGTCATCTTTTAAGTGATCAAAGTCAATTTCTCTCTCAATGATCTCTTGGTATAGTCATTATCTTATTTGACTATTTAGTCGAGTATGAATGCGAGATCAATTTTTGGTTGAATACCTTATATATTAAATAATTGATAGCCAATTGAGGGGGAGTCAAAGAAAAGTAAAATGCTCAAAAGATGTGGAAAGAGTTACATCCCAATGAGGAGTGTGAAAACTACCACCACATGGAGGAAAAGGAAAAAGAAAAAAAGGTACCCCATGTATGCAAAGCAAATTTTGTTTTAAAAATTGTTGATGAAATGCATGTTGAAATACTTGACTCTGTCAAATTTCAAGGTTGGTATAAGGTGGATTTTTAACGAAAGATGCTCAAAGAGCCACTCTCTTCAACAGATTGTCTAGATATATTATCTAACTTATCTGGGATTTCAAACATCTATTGATCTTGGTATTTCATTTTCTTTACCAAATTGATGATTTGATAAAGGCATTACGCATAAGATCATGTTAGATGTGATTGAAGTTGTTCAACTTTAAGGGTTTTAATTTTCATAAATTTTCGTTTCATTTTTTAGTATTTTTGATAGATTTGGTATAATCTATTTCTTGTTGTATGAAACGATGACTTCTGTTTAAAGTTGATGCGCTAAAGTGCTTACATACTTTTTCTGGTTATTATGGAATTTTTCTAAATTATTCTGATGAAAGGGTAGAATTCAAGATTGATGTCATTTGGAAATCTCCGTAAGTCATCTTTGTAAATTCGTTACATCTTGATAGAGTTTGGATCTCAAGATTATTTTTGATGACTTGTGTTTGATGAATATAACATGAAAAACTGTTTATAATGTTTTATCTTTGTTTTTCATGATTTAGGAGTAAATCTTTTTAATTTTGTGAAATTAATTGGATTGAATGACATCTTGTGAATTCATTGGTTAAAGCACTTAAATTGATTTCTTGATGGAATACAAATCGGTATTTGAAAAGATTCTAAAATCTGGATTTGTTTCAAGAAATTATTTGATTTTTGCTTTCTGGTACCGGTACGCAATCTGCATTTTTGTTATATACCGGAACTGAGCTTTTATCTCTCTTTCTCTATGAACTAATGTTGTTAGTGATTTCCTTTTGTCTAGTATGTTCACTGTTTGACAATTTGTGACAAAAAGGGGGAGAAGAGAAATGACGGAGATGAGATCATCAAGAGAGGACAAACGAAAATAGAAAAATGGGGGAGAACGGAAAATGATGATCGTATCACAAAGGGGGAGAACATAGATGCTCAAGAACATGGAGAACATGGAGAACATGTTAGAGATGCTCAAGATAGGGGGAGATAAAGAAAAAATTGAAAGAGCCGAAAAACAAAAGAACCAAAAGGACGAATCAAATGTAGGATTTTAATTTCTAACGACTAACGTTTGATTTTGTTTGGAGTTTTGTTTTGCAGGAATTACATCACTTTAAGACTCCAAGTCCTAAGTCATAGAGTATGTTCTAGGACTGTTTGGTTCAAATGTAATTTTGTATTTATTGGATCTTTCACGCAAAGAAAATCAATGTTTTGGTGATGACATTGAATTTCGATTTTTTGGTTTAAGATGAGTGACTTGAGCGTTTTTATGTATTTTTGGGTTTTGTCACGAAATTGCCAAAGGGGGAGATTGTTACGGCTTTTTGGTGTTGGCATATTTCGTGAGTCAAGTCAGTGAGTTGAGTCGGAGTCTTAAAGGGATCAAATTGTCAATCAGCAATCAAAGACTTAGAGAAGATTCAACAAGAGCTCAAGTTGACACTCAGTGTCTTGAGTCTTGAAGATTGAAGATGAAGAATTGTGGATCAGTTACATCAATCTCAAGAAGAAAGTATTCAAAAGGATCAGGTATGTTTAACTAAATAATTTTGGTGATCCGAATACTTTCTTATAGTGTAGAAACACTTGGATGAATTTTTAATTGCATAAAAATCAAAAACTGGACATGGGACATGTTCAGGATCCGGATCAGATGATCCAATCCGGATCCCGAAGGGTATTGTTCATTGGCAAATCCAATCCGGATCCAGGCCATTCCGATCCGGATCCCGAACATTGGATGTTGCTGAAATTCATGAACGATCCGGATCGGGCCTTGCGATCCGGATCCCGAACCCTTGGATTTCTGGAATCGTCAATCTCGTTACGACGATCCGGATCGCAGTAATCCCGATCCGGATCGCCGTCCTGAAAATTTCCAGATAAGGTATGTTTTTGATTCTTATCTCTTTCCAAAGGTTTCTAAACTATAAATAGACATTTAGGGTTTCTCAAAAACGTGGGAGCTATACCGATGATTTATAAAACACTTGAGAGCAACCCTAGAGGCTAGGTTTTTATCGTTCTTCTTTATAGCCTCTTTTAGGTCAATTCGATGGTTCTTTCAAGAACATATCTTTTGTCGAATTGATCTAATCTTTGCTTAGAGATTCCATCCATGGTTCTTCATTGATAATCTAAGCAAAGGATCACCATCGAAGCCTATATTCTTATCGGCTGAGTTTGCGTCGTGGATTCGACGTGGCATCGTGGATTCGGTGTGCTAAAGGCGTTTCGTGGATTCGAAACGTGTGCTCGTGGATTCGAGTGGCGTTCGTGGATTCGAACGTGTGCAGTGGACGTGCAATCGGTGGAGCGCAAGGTCCGAAGAAGTTGAAGGAGGGGTTGAATCCGTGGAGACGGTAATCACCTTGTTATTCTTCTATTCTTAGTGGATTGTTATTGCGTGGACATCCAATCGGTGAGCGCAAGGTCCGAAGAAGTTGAAGGAGGGGTTTGAGTCCGTGGAGTCGGTAATCACCTTGTTATTCTTCTTTTCTTAGTGGATTGTTATTGCGTGTTGGTCCCGTGGTTTTTCTCCTGGATTGGAGTTTCCACGTATATCTCGGTGTGCTATTTTTATTTTCCGCATTGGTTTTTATTTTGCACTGAGATTGAGTTTTTTAAGTTTTACACCTATTCACCCCCCCTCTAGTTGTTTGATAGTACCTATTTAGATCCTTGTGGATCCTTAAAAACCAACAAGTCATACGGGTACCGCCCGGGAGATGGTCTTTGCACTTACTTTCCAACACGAGTTTGACCTCCGAAGGTGCAAATCTCATTTTCTTTTTCATTCACTTAAGCTTTTAGCCTCTGTGCACTTTAAGCATTCGCTTTTCATTCATTCAAGCTTTTAGCTTTTTTTGCTCTTTAAATAATTTCCTTTCACTTGGGTCATGAATGAGTTTAAAGCACCTTGCCACTCATCCACCCGGGAGTCGAAATCTGCTCAGCCCCTCCCGTTGGCACTCATGCCTTAATATTTTCTTTTTAACTTTTCTCTTTTATCCTAGGTTATTTACTCTAGGATAACTTGGGTGTCTCTAACACTAATTTAGATTAGAACCTCTTGTTCATTCACATTATCACATACAATGCCACTTGGCAATTTCTTTAATTCTTTGGCCATTTTAAGCTTTCTTTGGGGTTTCAACTACCCAGGGCTCGAGAGTTCTAAGAGACGAATGCCTAAAACCCCAATCAAACAAGAACATGTTCCAAGCACCGCCTCCCATAGTTCCCAACCCAATCCTTTTTAACTCTAGCCTTTTTCATTCATTTCTTTACTTGCTTACACTTATTTCTCAACCCTATGTTCTTAATCTTAGGGTTTCACTATGTCCTATTGACATTCATCATTTCAATTACCTTGGCCTAGAGTTTTATTAACTCTACATTCACTTTTACTTATGGCCTAGAGTTTTATTAACTCTAATGCATTCCAACATATTCCTAGAGTTCATTAACTCTATTCGCATTTCAAACATTATCCTAGAGTTCATTAGCTCTATTCAAATTTCAAACATTATCCTAGAGTTCATTAACTATATTTGCATTACATATCATTTTCGCTATAGAGTTCCTTGACTCTAAGTTTCACCTTTCACATTAACCTAGAGTTTATTAACTCTATGTTTTTCACATTCCCCATAACCTAGAGTTCCTTTGACTCTACGTTGAATACTCTATCAAGCAATCTTAGGTTATATTCCCTAAGACAATGCCACTCATTTGCCTAGAGTTAATCCCTAGATTTCATGCCACTCATCCTCAACTTTAATCTAGGTTTTCTCCTAGTTTTACCTCCATATGAATTGACCTTGTTTTCTCCTAGGTCTTTATACCAATCATGCACTTTCCTCTTGATGCATTTACATAATTTCTAGGGTTATACCCTATCATGATCACATTCATAATAGTCCTTTGCTATTTACACATGCTAACATAACCTATATTAGGTTTAATATAATTCTCTTTTAGGGCTTAACCCCATCTATCCATATTTTGATCTCATTACCCTAATATGCTTACTAACATGCTTCTAAATCGAAAAGCAAAGAAAAAAGAGGAGAGATCACCCATTCCCCACCTCTTTGTGTTCTTGCAAGAGAAGATGAGTTTGATCTATTTCCTCTTCACGAAAATCCCTAAAAGGGTTAATAGAACCATAAGAGATCATTTTTATTTGTTTTAGAAGCCATAAAAACTCTAAAAAGAAAAACCCTAGATTTCTTACTTACCTTTCTCTTAAGTTCTTGGCCAAAAGAAAGAGGGAAAAGGTTGGATCTTCACTTAAAAGGCTCCCTTGAAGCCTTCAACATGATCCCCGAGCTCCTTAGAGATCAAAACCTAAGCCCTAAGCCTCATTCTTCATCTTCCTCTTCTTCTTCTCCTTCTTTTCTCTCTTCTTTTCTTTCTTTGTTTCCTCACGCATAGAGGGAGAGATGGAGAGTGTGTGAGATGGAGGAGAGAGAGTGAGAGGGGTGGGTTTTATGTCAGGGGTAGTTGGGTTTGTAGGTGGGGCTGAAGTTACGAAAATACTCCCACTTACAAAAGAATTCCCCATACTATCCTAGCATTTTGGGCTCTAGATACCGGTACACAGGTTCTGGGTACCGGTACACGACCCTTAGTTCCCGTACTGAGCTTCAGGTTCCGATACGCAGCCTACGAAATCTCCAACTCGAGAGCTGGAATTTCCTGTTTTACATGGGGTACCGGTACCCAACCTTTGGTACTGGTACCCAGGGACTTAGAATATTTTTGATGGTTTTCCCAACCCGAGAGCTTGAGGTATGGGTTTTTATTAATTAGTTCCAATACCCATTAATGTGTTCCGGTACACAATGTGTTACGGAATTTGAGTTGGCGTATTTCGTGAATATATTAAGTCTTGAAGATTGAAGATGAAGAAACTTTGGATCATATACCTCAATCTCAAGAAAGAAGAATTCAAAAGGATCAGGTACGTTTAACTAAATAATTTTGATGATCCGAATACTTTTTATAGTGTAGAAACACCTGGAAGAGGTTTTAATTGCTTATTCATCAAAAACTGGACATGGGACATGTTCAGGATCCGGATCGTGGCTTTCAATCCGGATCCCGAAAGGTGTTTGTTTCATACATTGCTGCAATCCGGATCACAGCTTGTGCAATCCGGATCCCGAATGGGGTGTTTTGTGAAAATGTATGAACGATCCGGATCGGGGATTATGATCCGGATCCCGAACAGGCTATTTTCTGGAAACCGCATTTTGTGCTTCTGCAATCCGGATCGTGGCTTTGCAATCCGGATCGCCGTCGGTAAAACTTTCCAGAAAAGTTTGTTTTTGATCCGAATATTCTTCCTAGGGTTTCTAACCTATAAATAGCCCTTCTATTTCATTTCTAGGGCATCGGAAAATAGATCCGCATTTCGGCCATTTGAGAAAATAGCCGAAAAGAAAAATCCACATATATAGAGAAGAACGGAAATCATTAGATCTATTCTATGGTTCTTCATCTATATTGATTAGTTTGATTCTAGGTTTTTCATACTCACATCTTGAGTTGAATCAAACTAATGAATACTTAGATGGTATTTCCGATCTACTCTTGATCTAAGTATTCGGCGGATCATCACCACCCAAACAAACAACGATTTATCCCAAAATCGGCGCGTGGACTCGCGTGGCCTTGTGGATTCAAGGTGTTACCGCTCTCGTGGATTCGGAGCGAGGTGCGTTCGTGGATTCGAAGCGTACCATTGGGTGAAGACCGTGGATTCGGTTGGACGTCGTGGACTCGACGTTGGACGCTGTGGATTCAGCGTTGGGCGCGGATCGTGGATTCGAGAAGCGTCGTGGAGCGAGCGGAGAAGATCGACTAGGGCGTATGGTAAAAGGTTGAGTCGTCTGTGAGTACGTTATATCACCTTGTACGTGTGTTAACTCTAGTGGATTTCGCCGTGTTATCGGTCCCGTGGTTTTTTACTCCGGTTTGGAGTTTTTCCACGTAAAAATCTTGTGTGTTCTTTTATTTTTCCGCATTGGGTTTTATCGCACAATGATTTTTTGAGTGTTTATTGTTTACACCTATTCACCCCCCTCTAGGTGTTTTTTCCCCTATTTAGATCCTTATTAACCTAAACCCAACAAGTGGTATCAGAGCGGGAATAGGGTTGTAAACAATGGTTGAAGGTGGAAACATCAATCGACCCCCTTTCTTTGATGGAACAAATTATGCGTACTGGAAAGTACGGATGAAAGCTTTCTTAATTTCCATCGACGAAAGGGTGTGGCAATCAATTGAATTAGGATGGTCTAATCCAACTGAAATTTTAGATGATGTTCGCACCTTAAAACCTAGGTCGAAATGGACCAAGGAAGAGATAGACTTATCTTCTTACAATGGCAAAGGGATTAATGCTCTATTTAATGCTTTGTCACAAACTGAGTTCTCTCGCGTCTCGGCATGTGAGACTGCGAAAGAAATCTGGGATGTTCTTCAAGTTACGCATGAGGGAACTAACTTAGTGAAGATTCAGAAACTGCAAATGCTCACGAGCAAGTTTGACTCTATCTCTATGGCAGAGAATGAATCCTTCACTGACTATTACACACGATTGCAAGACATCGTGAACTCATGTGCTAACTTGGGAGAGAAGATTCCAGAATTTAAAGTTGTAAGAAAAATTCTAAGAACTCTTCCTGAACGATTTCGCCCGAAGGTTGCAGCCATTGAAACAATTAAACACCCGGACGAAATGCGTGTAGAAGAATTAGTAGGTGCTTTACAAACTTATGAAATGACTTTTCCTACTAACTATTCTTCTGGAAAGGCATCCTCTTCTAAGTCTTCAGGTTACGCATTGAAATCAACTAAAGAAGAAGACGCGGATTCATCCTCCTCGGACGACGACGAGAACATTTCTATGGAGGACTTTGAGAAGCAGCTCGCTCTCTTGACAAGGAAGTTTCGCCGCAACTTTCGAAGGGGAAATTCAAGCAAAACTTCATCCTTCGGAAAGTCGAAGAAAGGCAAGGGTTCTTCAAGCCACAAGTCAAGAAAGCAAGAGAACTTCTCAAAGGATAAGAAAAGTTCTGAGGGACAAGTTCAGTGTTTCAAATGTCGAGGCTACGGCCACATTGCAACGGAGTGTCCCAACAAGAATCCGGCTAAGAAGAAAGCGATGCAAGTCGTTACTTGGGATGACAACTCCACGTCAAATGAGTCATCCTCAAGTGATGAAGAAGACAACGCGACAGCTTTCCACGCGTCCACCAAATCTTCATCCTTCATGTGCTTAATGGCAAGTACATCCGATTCACTGTCCAACTCCACTGTTGAAAAGATTGCAACGGACGATGAATCAGATGATTCGGAAGGTGAAGATTTTGCTTAGCCTACCATAAACTTTTGAGGGATTCAAAGAAACTGGCTAAGCAAAACAAGGGGTTGAAAGAGAGATTGCAGGATCTTGAAGATGAAGTAAAAAGAGTAACCTCTATCTCAACCGATCTTGAAGTGGAAAGGGACAATCTGATTAAAACAAATGTTTCCCTTCAAGAGTCCAATGAGCAATTCGAGAAGAATTATATGGATATGGTGAACAAAGCGAATTACTTCTTGAAGCTCTACGGCGAGGCTCGACAGGAAAAATTGGAAATGACAGAGACCATACGCCAACTGAAGGATGACTTACAGAGATTTTCTTCTGGAAGGAGTAAGTTGGACAGACTTCTTGGTCTCGGTCAAAGAAACAAGTTCGGCCTCGGATACACTCAAACTGGAGACATTCCAAGTTCGAGTGGTACAGTATTTGTGCCTCAGTCGGTATCTCCTCCTCCGACACCGGTGTTCACGACAAGCAACGACAACGAACCTACTACATCTTCTTCGGAATCGACAAGAGTAAGGTATGTTTTCGTTGTGGCATTTCAGGGCACATAAGAAGAAATTGCAAGACGGGAGCCAAACGCACACCTCAAGCACATCTTGCAATGACTACCAAAAGGGCTATTCCTCGGAAAACAACTCCAATCAAATTGAAGGAAAAGAGCCTTGGTAGTACACCGCTCAAGACGACATCATCAAGGAGCAGCAATTCTTCAAGCAAGACGCTCTCACCTAGGAAATCAACTTCACGACCATTACCGACGCACTTCAAAAAGGTTTGGGTGCGCAAAGGTGAGATCTTTCCCTGTCTTGCTACCAATGTTTCTTTGCATGCATATGATAGTTCGTCTTGGTACCTGGATAGCGGGTGTTCCCGTCATATGACCGGCGATAAAAACTGTTTTCAAACTTTTGAGAAAAACTCCGGAGGACTTGTTGTTTTCGGAGATGGTCGGTCTTCCAAAATTGTTGGAAAGGGAACGGTAGCTATTCCAGATGGCCCGGTTCTAGATAATGTATTATTTGTTCATGGCCTTAAGACTAACCTCATAAGCATAAGTCAACTGTGTGATAGTGGTTATTCAGTTAATTTTTCATCTGATAAATGCACTGTAACTGACATGAACCATGCTTTCTTTTTAAAGGGGGTTAGATCAGAAAACAACTGTTATGTAGTTCCTTCTAAGATTTCTGAAAAATGTAACCTAGCATCTTTGAAAAATGAAACACTTTGGCATGAAAGGCTAGGTCACATAAACTTTAAGGAACTTGCTAGAATTTCAAATAAAGATGTGGTCAAGGGGGTTCCAAAACTTTCTTTTGAACAAAACCTTGTGTGTGGCGGTTGCCAAAAGGGAAAACAGTCTAGGACTGCACACAAGAATTTGAACCACATAGGTACAAAACGGCCTTTGGAACTTTTGCATATGGACTTAATGGGGCCAACTCGTCAACCATCTTGGGAGGTAAATGGTATATTTTCTTGTTGGTTGATGATTTTCTAGATATACTTGGGTAGCTTTCTTAAAAGAAAAAGCTGATACCTTTGATTCTTTTCTCGAAATCTGCAATCGTATTATGATAGAAAAGAATGATAGGATTACTCGAGTTAGGAGTGATAGAGGTGGGGAATTCATAAATTCCAAATTCATTGATTTTTGCACTTCTAATGGCATTAAACATGAATTCTCCGCACCTTACACACCTCAACAAAATGGTGTAGTCGAGCGCAAAAACAGGGTCGTACAGGAAATGGCACGTGTTATGCTTCACAGCCGGAACTTACCTTTATATTTTTGGGCTGAAGCGGTGAACACTGCTGTTTATGTTATCAATCGCGTGTATTTGCGCCCGGGGACTTTGAATACACCATATGAACTTTGGTTTTGTAGAAAACCTAACATCAAATATTTTCGCATCTTTGGGAGTCGGTGTTTTATTTTACGTGATCGTGAGAATCTTGGAAAATTTGACTCTCGAAGTGACGAAGGGATTTTCTTAGGTTATTCTACAAACAGCAGAGCATATCGAGTTTTTAACTTAGAATCTAAGACGATCGTAGAATCGATAAATGTTAAGGTAGATGAAGCTTTTCATTTTGAATCTGAAAAATCTACCCTCGATATCTCTCTTGATGATGATACACCTGCTAATGCATCTTCTTCTAACAATTCTTTCGATAATAATGTTGATGCATCTAACGGTTCTTCAAGCTTATCTGATGTGCAGGAATCATCTCGTGTACCTCCGCCTACTCCTCTACCTCAAACGTTACGCATCTCCAAGGATCACCCTGAATCGAACATAATTGGAGATCCACAAGAAGGAGTTAGAACACGGAGACAATTGGTTTGCGGATTTGCATGCTATGTATCTCAAATCGAACCAAGGAATGTTGATGAAGCTCTCCAAGATGATTACTGGATTAAAGCAATGCAGGAAGAGCTCCATCAATTTGAGCGAAACAAAGTCTGGGAACTGACGAAGCCTCCGAAGCAACACAATGTGATAGGTACCAAATGGATCTTCAAGAACAAGAAAAACGAAGAAGGTACTATCATCAGGAACAAAGCAAGGTTAGTTGCTCAAGGCTATTCTCAAGTAGAAGGTATAGACTTTGATGAAACCTTCGCCCCTGTAGCTAGACTCGAGTCCATTCGTATATTGTTTGCGATCGCTTGTCATTTTAAAATCAGATTATTTCAAATGGACGTTAAGAGCGCCTTTTTAAATGGATTTTTAAATGAGGAAGTTTATGTAGCTCAACCGAAAGGTTTTGTGGATCATAAACTACCTAACCATGTTTTTCGTTGAAAAAGGCTCTTTACGGTCTGAAACAAGCACCGCGAGCATGGTACGAAAGGTTGACAAAGCACCTTTTGGAAAAGGGCTACACTCGAGGGGGAGCTGACAGGACTCTCTTTGTGAAGCATTATCAAAACAATTTCATAGTTGCTCAAATCTATGTTGATGACATTGTTTTTGGAGCAACGAGAGATAATGATGCTTCTAAATTCGCGGAGACCATGGAAAGCGAATTTGAGATGTCCATGATGGGCGAATTGAATTATTTTCTTGGATTACAAGTTAAACAAAACGATGAAGGAATTCACTTGTGTCAATCCAAGTATGCACTGGAGTTGGTCAAAAAGTTTGATCTTGAAAATTCTAAGGATTTTCCGACTCCAATGGGAACTAGCCATAAGGGACTTGGAAGTGAATCACAAAGTGAGAATGTAGACGAGAAACTGTACCGCAGTATGATTGGGAGTCTACTATATCTCACGGCTAGTCGCCCGGATATATCCTTCAGTGTTGGGATTTGTGCGAGATATCAATCAGCACCGAAGGAGGTTCACCTGAAAGCGGTGAAACGGATCATCCGTATATCAAAGGTACAATCAATTTCGGAATTTGGTATCCTATGGGAACGACTTTGGATATTGTTGGATACTCAGATGCCGATTGGGCTGGATCGGTGGATGACCGGAAAAGCACGAGTGGTGCATGCTTCTATCTTGGCCACTGCCTTGTTGCATGGCACAGTAAAAAGCAGAACTGCATAGCACTCTCGACTGCCGAAGCGGAGTACATTTCTGCAGGAAGTTGTTCAACCCAATTGATTTGGATGAAAAGCGTGTTGAGCGATTTCCGGATTTCAACATCTTCGGTAACCATTTTATGTGACAACACTAGTGCTATTAACATTTCTAAAAACCCTGTGTTGCACTCTAGAACAAAACATATTGAACTTAGATATCATTTTCTTAGAGAGCTAGTTGAATCAAACATTCTTCAACTGTCATATATTTCAACTGAGGATCAATTAGCCGACATCTTAACAAAACCTTTGGATCAAAAACGTTTTATTCACTTGCGTAAAGCAATTGGCATGCTTTCCTTGAAATAAACTCTTTTGAAACCTTTGCTTAGATTAGGTTTTGTTTTTGTTTTTGTTTTGTTCTTTATCTATGTTCTGTACATAGCACACTAATTGAGCATAAATCATAATTGACTTTAATTGCATCCTTTTATGCATTTAGAAATTTATTATGCTTTTGATGTCATAATATTTCAATGTTGCAATGATCATTTACGTTAATTAAACCATCTTTTAAGTGATCAAAGTCAATTTCTCTCTCAATGATCTCTTGGTATAGTCATTATCATATTTGATTGCTTAGTCGAGTATGAATTCGAGATCAATGGTTTGGTTGAATACCTTATATATTAAATAATTGATAGCCAATTGAGGGGGAGTCAATGAAATGTAAATGCTCAAAAGATGTGGAAAGAGTTACATCCCAATGAGGAGTGTGAAAACTACCACCACATGGAGAAAATGAAAGAAAAAGATACTCCATGAATGAAAAGCAAATTTTTGTTTGAAAAATTGTTGATAAAATCATATTGAAATACTTGACTCAGTCGTATTTCATGGTTGGTATAAGGTGGGATTTTTGATTTAAGATGCTCAAAGAGCCACTCCTTCAACAGATTGTCTAGATATATTATCTAACTTATCTGGGATTTCAAACATCTATTGATCTTGGTATTTCATTTTCTTTACTAAAATTGATGATTTGATAAAGGCATTACACATAAGATCAAGATAGATGTAATTGAAGTTGTTCAACTTTAAGTGTTTTAACTTTCGTAAATTTTCGTTTCATTTTTGGATATTTTTGATAGATTTTCATAATCTATTTCTTGTTGTATGAAACGATGTCATTTGTTTAAAGTTGACATGGTAAAGTGCTTACATACTTTTTCTGGATTTTATGTATTTTTCTAATTTTTCTGAAGAAAAAGGTGTAGCCGATCCGGATCGGGTAAGTGATCCGGATCCCGAACGCAGGATTTTTCCTGCGGGTAGCCGATCCGGATCACATTCTCGGCCGATCCGGATCACGGCTAGGGGTTTATATAGAACAAAGAGATTTTGATTTCTTTTACCCTAATCTTGGTTTTCAAGTCTCTAGAGCTTCTCTCTCTAGATTTCTTGCTTTTGGAGCTTCAAAACTCAAAGTTCTTCGGATTCAAGTAAGTTTTATGATCAAAACTCGGTTTTTCACAGTTTTTATCAAACGTGAGTTGAAATCTTGGATCTTTTTCGTTTGTGAATGGTTTTTGATCAAATTTCTTTTGAAATAAGAACTCTGGGTCAATTAGTTTTGCTTTTATGCTGGGATTTCTCTGATTAACGAGTTTTTAGGCTTCGATTTCTAAAAATTCGGTTTTAGGGCATAAAAGAGGAATTTTTGTAAATCATGGAATTGATCTATTTTTAAAATTCTTTTTGGAAAACTAATTTGATTCTTGGCTTCTCTACATGATTATGATTGTCTAGGTACAATGTTTTCAAATTTTTCAAAATTGACGATTTTTCATATGTTCTTGAGTTGGTTTCACAGGACACTTTTCTAAACTCAAAGCACTAGACTCAATGGCATTCTCCTGGTTATTCTGTTACTGGT
>CM054935.1:5199039-5268481 GCA_029168755.2 Tillandsia fasciculata | reverse complement strand
TTATTAATTAGTTCCAATACCCATTAAGTGTTCCGGTACACAATGCAACCTGAAACTTCACAAGTCTGAAGCTTCAAATTTGCGCACCGTCAAGTTACTTTTCGATCCGGATGATGCCTTCGCTTCGAACCGAAACACTCCGAATTCACCCCGTAACATATTTTAAACACGTTACGAGCGATTTTACCGCACTTTGCTATTTCGCGGAGCCGGTGCACTACAGAAAAGCAAACTACTAACAACTCACATCACTATACAATTGTCATCTCAAATACAAAGCCATCTCAAAAACATTGCCATCTCTCAACAGAGTAAAGTAAAATAATTTACAAACTGTACAGTACTATAAGCTCTAAAAACTAAAATAGAAACCATCTACTCTCCTCAAGCATGGGTAGGGATCTAGCTCGCGACTCCCTATCCTCGATTTGAAGGAACTGATGGTGCATGAATTGGAATAGGGACCTCTATAAAAATGATCATCAACGGAGGGTGTGAGAACTACATCAAACAGCAGTTCTCAGTGGGTACCATCTCTAAGAAGAACGGTCTGCCCACTAAGTCTACTAGAGGCATGATAACAAAACTACTATAAGTAAAAAAGAGATAAGCTAGAATAAAATCTACAGCTATCATGCCTCTATCTCTGATACTCAATGGGTGAAACAGATGATAGTATGCAAGTACTTGATCTCGAGGTGCCCAATCAACCCAATCACACTAACTGCCTCACCGAGTCCAATTAAACCTCCTCCCACCTACTACCATTATCCACACCGGGCAGGATTTACGTAGGGCGTTCCACAAGGACTGTATCAACATCGCGCGAACACAAAGTATCAGGCTCAGCTCCGGATCGACACTCGAGGGGAGCGACCCCACCGAGGAATAACCGCGTATCTCTGTCAAGCTCAATATGGCTCATGTAGACTATAGTCCAAATCAGCGATCAACCAGATCGAAAACTCACAACTCAACAGCTAAAAAAATCGGCGGGAAAAACACTCAACGGCCCAGGACCACCGTCTACCCAAACGGCTCCCGACACTAAAACAAGATCTAGCCTCAACTACCACTAACAACATCGGCCGGAAAACACTCAATGGCCCGGGACCACCGTCTACCCAAACAGCTCCAAACAACACTGGCCGGATAACACTCAACGGCCCGGGACCACCGTCTACCCGAACGGCTCCGGACACTAGAACAAGATCTAGCCTCAACTGCCAGACTACACTCGGCCCCCAGGCACGAGCGCAATATGCATCTTACACTACCCCGACCACTCAGCCCACAACCAGGGCGAGGATAAACTCTAAGTTAGGAGGAAATATGCAAGTAGCGTAGAAGGTCTGAATACGACTAAAATATACCCAAGTTAAGAGTTTTCTAATATCTTGGTCAAATATCATGCAACATGCTAGTCAGAGTTCCACAACTCTAAAACTATTATAAACATCAATAGCAAGCACTACCACAAGTATGCTGAAAACTACAATAATAGACGTAATAAGAAATCCGTTGATTTCGGAAGAAATCCAACCCACCTGGAACGTGTCGATCTGGAATCCGATCGAGCTGAAATTTGGCGTGCATGTTCCTTAGGCTCCAACGGCTCCAATGAACCAAAAATCTCCTAAAAACTCCTGCCAGATTAAGCACAAATACAAAAACACCAATTCAGGCACAGAAATCCAGCAACCGTAACTATAAGCGAAAAGGTGCACAATTCCGCACTCATACCTCAACAGGATGATCCCAACATTGGTTCCTAAGTTCCCATTTAACTTAGGAACATCCAAGAATTCATAAAAATCTATCTTTAAGTCCCAAAGTTCAGCTAATCACCTGGTCTTAAAGATGTTGTCCCAAAATCTGTATCAATTCAGCAGGCTGAAACTTAACTTGATGTAGAGACTAAATCCAATCAAACCATAAGTTGATACCAATAAAGAAAATGCTCACCACACTGTTGATGATGTAAACAAGCTCTTAGTTCATCAATAAAACTCCAATTATGCCACGAAATTGATCTCACAACTGAAATAACATATAAGGGTTCACTAACATCAACATGCAGGATTTCAGCACCTTGGTTCTCCAAAAAGACTTAATAAGACGTATAAAATACCTTTAAAAATCTAGAAATAAGGTGCTCAGCTATTCCACTGGAAGTCTAGATCAATCTCGAGCATTTAAATCCTCAATTCCATAAGAAAAAGACAAAGAAATCCCATAAGTATTCATCTTTGTCCAGAATTTTTCAAACTGTACACAATAAGCTCAAAGATGGCTATAAATACATGTTCAAATGCTGGAATGAAGGATTGCCACCAATACCAAACTTGTAGATCAACCTGAGAAGAAGCTTCCCTCCAAAATTCAGCTCAAAATTCACTCGCACAACCCAGGGGAAGCTAAAGAAGAAATGTCGACGAATTTGCCAACAGCTGCAGGGATGCTCCAAGATCAACAATGAAGATGGAGGAAGGAAGAAGAAGCTCACAAACCCTTCCAAAACAGCCAACAATGGTGGGAGGTGGTAAAGAACCCTTCTCTGGTCACAAGGAGCTCTTTTATAGCCCCTAACATATAAGAGAAAGTCCCGATAGATCCAGAAATAAAACTGTCAAACCTCATCCAAAATCCCGAGTTTCGGGCGCCCAAAATCACCCCGCTTCAGCGCCCGGAAACCACTCACCACGTGGCGCGCATCCAGGGAGCACCCGAAACCCTATCGCGCCGCTCCCTGTGTGCCTCTCCCTGCACACCACGTGCCTCACTGCGGAGCTGGTATGCGCCAGCCAACCCGCGGCGCCACGTGGCCCGCGGTATGGGCGGGCACGCCGACTGTGCCGGGTGCGCCGCGCCTACAAGGCCGGTCCAATTCGGAGGCGCCACATGTTCGCTTTGACCTGCGGTCTACGGCTTTTAGTTTCTGATCATTCGGGCGCCCAAATCACAAGATTGGGCGCCCGAATCCACAGTAAAAACACAATAGTATATTTTGATCGGAATTTCGCGCTGAGTCTATTTCTCGCATTCGTTTTGCACGCAAATGTACTCAACACTCGAAAAAGGTGTCAACATGTCGCTGACCACAAGGCCAAACAGCCAACTGGGATTCGGGTCTCCACAGTCGGAGCCTGTGAGATTGTCGAAAGTAAAGAGAAGAGTTTCCTTGAAGTGAAATTTCGACATTTGGTCTTCTCAGCTGTGAATTAAGGTAAGTATGGGATTTTTTGAGTTTTTGGAGTTTCTCGGAGTTTTCCTGAGTTTTCACTACCACAAAATTATGCTATACCGACACTTTTAAGTGTTTCTAAAATTTGAAAAAAGTGTCGCTAGCAAAAATACTGACACTTATGTGCCGTCGCTAGGGTGTATAGCTACACATTTTTGTAATGTGTCCCAAAAATGTGTCTCTATAATCTAATTTTGGATATAGATGGAATATAGATAGGACACTTATACAAAAGTGTTACAAGAATGTGTCCCTATAACCTAATTTTATTATAGTTTTTTTTCCTATTGGCTGAGGGATGAGAGATAGATTTTATTGATCTATTCTCCTTTTCTAGTTAATTGGATGCTTGTTTCTTGTGCTGCGAACTTTGTGGATAGAGAGGTGACTTGGTGCTTGTTGTTCATTGTGAGGACCCGAATCCCCACTCTAGGATTTACTGTTGGTTTGGTGGCTTCAGGGAGTGTGTGTGTGCGCGCGTCGGGCCCAAGAATTGAATTTCTGGTAAATTGGAGCTTGTTTTCTTTTCTGAAAGTCCATTTTGGGTGTGTGAGGGGTTTGCACGCTTATTGGAGCTAAGAATGTGACCCGGCACGAAAAATGGATCAAGTTTACTTTTTCGAGAATTTTTGGAAATTTTAGAAGTGGAATTTGGCCGAACGGACCTCGGATTTGGATTCAGCGCGCGAAAACCAGCGAAATGGACTATTTACTTGAATTTTTCGGAGCCCGGATGCGAAAATACGGAAATCGAGGCTAGGGTTACTGTTCCGGCCGCCGGAGATCCGCCGGCGGTGGCGGAGCACGGCGGAGCGCGGCGGTTGGCGGCACGGAGGCGCGCGGTCCACCGCGGGAGGCGTGCACGGGCGCGGGCCACGTGGTGCGCTCCGGTTGGCCGGCGCAGCAGGCGCGGTCCATGGGCCTTAGTGGGGTGCACGGTGGACCGTGGGTAGGCCATGTGGCATCCTGTGGTTTGTGCGGTGTTGCACACGCGGTCCACGGATTTTCTGCTCTGGTGCACGGTAGACTAGGGGACACGTGGCGTTGTGTGATTGGCGGGTCCTGGTGCTCGCGGTCCACGCGGCGGAGTTGGCCCTTGGGGTGCGTGCCCGACCCGGCGCCGGCGCCGGCGCGCGGCCGCGCACGTGGGCGCGGCGTGGGGTTTGACCGGGCGACGTGGGGGCGCCACGTGGCGCCCCGTGGTTGGTCGGGGCGCAGCGGTGCACGTCGCCCTGCCGGGGCACGTGGCATAACGGCGTTGGTCGGCGCGCGTGCGCCGGGTGCGGGGAGGCTTCCTGGGACACGTGGCGGCCTGAGGGCGATTCGGGCGCACACAGTAACGGGCCGGGCACGTTACTGTAGCAGCCCGAATTATTCGGGCGCCCGAAATGTTGGGCCAAGTCCAAAAAAGCTGGATTTTCGGGCTGGGCCTATAAATACCCGGATTGCTGGGGCTTTTTGCCCCCTTTCCCGAGCTCCTCATGTGAGGACCCGAATCCCCACTTTAGGGTTTACTGTTGGTTTGGTGGCTTCAGGGAGTGCGTGTGTGCGTGTCGGGCCCCAGATTTGAGTTTCTGGTGAAATTGGAGCTTGTTCTCTTTTCTGGTAGTCTATTTTGGGTGTGTGAGGTGTTTGCGCGCTTGTCGGAGCCAAGAATGTGACCCGGAACGGAAAATGGATCAAGTCTACTCTTCCGGGAATTTTTGGGAAATTTTAGAAGTGGAATTTGGCCGAACGGACCCCGGATTTGGATTCAGCGCGCGAATACGAGCGAAATGGACTATTTACTTGAATTTTTCGGAGCCCGGACGCGAAAACACGAAAATCGAGGGTCGGTTTACTGTTCCGGCGGCCGGAGAGGCGCCGGCGGCGCGCCGGCGGGCGGCGGAGCGGCCTCGGGCAGGCGGCGGAGCGGCGGCGGGCAGGCGCGCAGGCGCGCGGGCAGGTGCGCGGTCCACCGCGGAGGCGTGCACCGTATGGAGGCGACACGTGGCATCTTGTGAGTGGCGGGCGTAGCAGGCGCGGTCCACGGTTTTCGGCGCGGGTGCACGGTGAACCGAGGGACACGTGGCGTTGTGTGGTTGGCGGGTCCTGGTGCACTCGGTCCACGCGGCTGAGGTGGTTGAGGCGGTTGCCTCGGGGCGCGTGCCCGACCCGGAGCCGGCGGCGGCGCGGCCGCGCACGTCGCGCGGCAGGGGGCGTTGACCGGAGCGACGTGGGGGCGCCACGTGGCGCCCCGTGATTGGGTGAGTGCAGCGGTGCACGACGTCCTGCCGGGGCACGTGGCAGGCTGTGGTTTATTGGCGCGCGTGCGCCGGGTACGGTGAGCCGAGCTGGGCCACGTGGCGGCCCGAGAAGATTTCGGGCGCGCACAGTAACGGGCCGGGCCGTTACTGTAGCAGCCCGAAATATTTCGGGCGCCCGAAAGTTGGGCCCGAGCCCAATTAAAGTGGATTTTCGGGCTTTTTCCTTTGGAGCCTATAAATAGGCCACTTTGGGCCGAGTTTTTCACCCCTTTTTCGTGGGAATTAGCTCTTGAGCCTTTTATGAAAGATTTTCCTCTCCCTCTTGCCAATCTTTTGGTGAAGTTTCAGATTTTCTGGAAGCCGCGACGACAGCGTTTTCTGCCTCGTAGTGCGGAGCGACGGTATACTGTTGGAGGCCCATTTCCGTCGCAGTTTAGTCTGGGAGACCTGCAGAGCTACCCCGAACTCATTTTTGGACGATTTCTTCGACAGCGGTTGCACGAGAGGTATATCTACGTTTTCTGTGTTGATCACTTTTCCCAGAAATGAGCTTATATTGGGGTTTGGGGTACATTCTTACACCACTTTGCTACAGTTTGGAATCCTGACAGCAGCAACTTCGCAGAATTTTATCTTCACATCTGGTTATCGGATTTCGACGATTCAAGAGCCTATCGACTTCTACACTTCGCGAGGATCATCATGATATTTTTAATAGAATTTATTGAGGAGTATTTTCAGGTGAAATTTTCGTGTGAACAGTAACCTTGCTTGCAGATTTTGGAATAGTAATTGTTGTGTGTGATTGGTGTATAATTGAGATGTGTTGTTGTACCCAGGACTGTAAGAGCACTTTTCTGTGCTCCTTGCTCTGTGGATCTGGGAAATTGTCGATTTCTGGACTGTTTATCTGTACCGTTCCGGACTGTTAGCGTGTTCAGGTGGGTGATCCTGCTTTCAAAATCTATGGACTGCACTCTAATTCTACGAATGTAGTAGCATGCATGTTAATTTATGACCCCAATATTATGTGAGAACTGTATGTTAGTACCCACAGTTGATAGCTGTTAAATCTGATGACCTCATTGAACCACTTGCAGTATTTGAACTCTTACAACATGAAAACTCAACTTAGCTTAATTGTCAGTTAATTAATTATTCATGCACTATTAGACTACAGAAATGTGAACATGTATTCAGATTTATTCATCACCCTAGCTTCCCCACAGTGGTTGTACTCTCGTCATTCTGGACATAGTGTTTCTGTGATGATCCAGACTCCCGCAGGAACTGTGCAACATTAAACAGTGACTGTGGGGAGCTTATTCGATGAAACAGAGCTTGTAGAATCGAAATTGGACATTTAATATAAACTCTGCGCGAAAATCAGAGCAAATGGAATTTTCCGAGAGCTTTCGGCAAAATTTCGGATGAGAATTTGGCGAAACGGATGTCGTATTTGGACTCAGCGCGCGAAAACGGTCAAAATGGTATATTCACTTTATTTTTTTGGCACCATGTCACTGTTCACGCCGGAACAGTAACTCCGGCCGCCGGAATTACTGTTCCGGCGACCGGCGGCGACCGGCGGCGACCGGCGGGCGGCGGCGCGGCCGCGGCACGGCGGCGGAGCAAGGCAGAGGGCGGCGGCGCGCGGCGCGCGCGGCGCGGGCAGCGCGGGCAGGCGCGGGCAGGGCGCGCGGGTGCGCGGTCCACGGCATGGCGTGCACCGGGAGCACCGAAGACCTCCCGTGCCACGTGGCGCTTCCTCATTGGCCAGCCGGCTTCTAGAAGCACGTGGGAAGGTGACACGTGGCGCTCCCCTATTGGCTGACAGGATCCGAAAAACCCAGAGCGCGGAGCTGCACGTGCACCACGTGGACACGTGGCAAAATCTGATTGGCCCTTGCACCGCTGTTTCCTGTTTTGTGGACACGTGGCGCGTTTTGGTTGGCCCGTTTCGGTGTTTCCTGTTCGGATCCGATCCGGTGTAAGATTCCCTTGGCCATTATAAATAGCAATCCCCACCCCCTCTCATTCCCACCTCGATTTGCGGGCCTTAGAGTGAGAATCAGGGCATGTGCCCTCTACGAAAAATTTTCCTCTCTCTCTCTTCTCTCTCTCTCTCTAAAATCTCAGAATTTTTGGAGTTACAGATAGTGAGATATCTGCGACGCGGCGCACCGCGACGGTTTTCTTTTTAGGCCCATTTTCCGTCGCAGTTCAGTCGAAAAATCCCTGCGGGCTAACCAGGAGGAATTTTTGGACGATTTTTGTGACAGCACGACCGTAAGAGGTAGGGCTTCGATTTCCGTGTTGATCATTCTACTCCGTTTTGTACTTTTGGCACGATTCCCGAGTCCTCTTTGACCCCCTTTTTGCTGTGGAAATTTCTGGACAGCGTCAACTTCTTCGATTTTTATCTCGGTGTAAGAGCATCAGATCGAGGCGTTTAAAGAGTCGATTTTGATCTACTCTTCGCGAGGAACGCAACCGTAATTTTTCTGGATTTTCCTGAGCACTGTATAGAGGTGAAAAACTCCTCTTTTCTCGTGCTGTTTGAAAAACAGCAAATATTGTACTTTTGGGGATTTTTATTGAACAACTGTTCATTGATTTGCAGGAATTGAGAATTGTGGACAGCCAGGAGACTACCTGGGGTGTAGTTTGAGCTGTTCGAGGTGGGCGGTTGTTGCTTACCTCATTTTTGACAAGCTCACTGGGATTACTATAAATCCCCTAAAATTGATAATTGATGAGAACTATTGGGACAAACTAATATGACAATTGATGAGAACCATTGGGACAAACTAACAGGACAACCTAACAGTACAAACTAACAGGACAATTGATGAGAACCATTGGGACATACTAATATGACAATTAATGAGAACTATTGGGACGAACTAATATAACAATTGATGAGAACTATTGGGACGAACTAATGTGACAATTGATGAGAACCGCTGGGACGAACTCTTCTAAAATTTAATATGACCCCACAGATTTTATGATGACTTATATCGGGACACTGTGATTGGAACAAAGGCTATAATTTCGCATGCAAATAATTTTTCCAGTAAATCAATCTTCTTTTAATATTTAACACCTTTCCACAACTTTTGAAAAGTACAATTGCATGCTGGGTTGGACATCTAGTTAGCCCTATTTATCGCTACACTATCATATTGGGATTTGAACATGTTTCATTGTTGTCCTTTTCATCCAGATGCTTGTTGCTCAAGTATGAGCAGGGGTTTGGGATAGTATAGTCGAGATTGCATTAGATTGTGGATTTGTGGGGTATTGCGGTGACCGCGGACAGTAGGCGGTCGACCAGATGTTTATCCTTGCATCAGATTTGGGGTTGAGTCTGGTTTATTTGCATCAGCTGGGGATTGGGTTTTCTGTAGTAGACGGAGTTTCCCATTTTGATCATAGTCATGATCCAGTCCTGCTATATTGTGATACTTGTGAGACATGTGCTACAGAGATACTGTGATACTGATGACAGAGATACTTGTGATACTGATGACAGAGATACTTTACTCGTGTGGGTCGCTCCCCTCGAGTGCCACTCCGGAGGTAGGCTTTCTTTTTCGGACCCAGCCTTGTGTGCCGGTCTGATACTTATTTTGGGATGCGAGCCGTGCGGGCCGATCCCGCGGTTTCGAGCCTTGCGTGCAGATTCCGCTGAGCAGGCAGCACCAGTTGTTACTGGTATCCAGATTGGGTTTATTTGGACAGATACTGTTTCTGATGCATGCATACAGTTTTGACAGTATAGTAGTGGTAGTTTACCTGTTTTAGCAACTTATGTATCCCCTTTTCCCTTTTGCCTCTAGTAGTCCTAGTGGGTGCGTCAGAGTTGAGGTTTTTACCCACTAGGGGAGGCTGCTGGTTTATCTGGTAGTTCTCACCCCCCATTGTTATTTTCTGTTTCTTTCTTCTGCTTTATTTTGCAGAGTCATCTGCGGGAGCCGCTAGGCCTTCGGCAGCGGATCGAGGTAAGGAGATCGCCGAGTAGATAGATCTCCTGTGAGACTGAGAGTGCTACTAGACAGATATTGTACCCCTCACTCAGACTGTGATATCCTCTTTTATTTTGGGTCTGGCTTTCGCCAGCTGGTTGTACTATTTTGGTGCGCTGGGAGATTATTGTATTATTACAGCTTGTACCTTATCAGTCTGGGATTATTATGTTTAGTTCAGCTCTGCTTTATGCTCTTTTATTATTATATTATATCTGAGCAGGTTACCATCGCTTCGTGTACGCGGGAAGTTCCGTGTGCACGGCGGATCTGTAGACGGACCCGGGGTCTGGTTTACACCCCGGGGCGTGACAGATTTAGTTGGTATCAGAGCTTAGGGATAAGTTAGTTGGGACTTAGGAAACCCTAGGCTTTTGGGCAGACCCTAGGATAATAAGGGCGTGAGAGACGTGACATTTTGCGAAAGTCGTTGATTTATTTGTTTGACTCTTCCAAGTAAGTGAAGAGAGACCGACATACCCCATTTCTGGTGAGCAGTTATGTTGGCTGCAGACAACATAAAGTCACAGAAATAGGGAAATGTCTTTGACTTTCGCTAGATTGGGTCGTGTGGGATTTTATTTTGCTGATTTGTGGCTTCTGGTAACAGTATGTCGCCCCTTCGTCGTTTTTCCGCCGGGGGTATTCCTACCCCTTCTGAGGAGCCCGAGCAGGCAGTATCTGCTGAGCTGGGGGAACTGCGGGCCTTGGTGACCCATTTGGTGGCGAGGAGCTTTCGACAGGACCAGCGTCTGGAGCAGCTGTTGGCGCAGAGGAGTGATCCGGCAGTCGGGGAGAGGGCCAGGGCTCCTGAGCGGCATTTTGAGAGAAAACGCTCAGCCCCGGATGTTGATAGACAGGCCAGTTCTCGGAGACGGCCACAGCTTCGCGACAGAGACAGATGTATATTCTATGAAGGACCTCATTTGTCGCACACCTGTGACTTGAGATGGGGTCGATGCTTTCGTTGTGGGCAGCCGGGCCACATTCGAGCTACATGCCCCCTCCCAACCTTTGTAGCACCGTCTTCTGTTTCGACTCCTATCATATCTCAGCCAAGGGCACGATCGAGGCAACAGAGATCGCAGCGGCGATTTCAGCGGCGGCAGCAGTCATGACAGTTGCGAGTTCCTGGCAGTTGTATCTTTTGCGGAGGTCATCATTTTCCTAGTACTTGTGATCAACGGTGGGGACGTTGCTATCTGTGTGGACAGCCTGGGCACCTACGAGTTACGTGCCCTTCGGAGATAACCGTGACACCTACTTCGGCGTTTGTCCCTACCACTTCCCAGCTACGACCGGGAGCTTCACCGACAGACCTTCAAGTAGATCAAGTTTCATTCCCCCGCCCTTCTGGAGAGAGACAGCCGTTGTCGAGCGGTCAGGATGACTTAGCGCTGGCGGAGAATTCTACTATAGCTGACCGAGAAGAAGCAGGTATGATTTACTTTCTGGCATAAGGACTCGTACCTCGTTTATATAGGGGCATCTCTTTTATTTTTAGAGAACGTGCATCATTGCATAGGGTTAGAAATAGGACTCTCACCTTGTGCACGGAAGGTGTAGATTCTCGATTGAACTCTGCACATGGAGGAGTGCTGTTAGCCCCGCCCGATTTAGATCGAGTCCTGGATTATGCCAGCGGACCTGTTGGTCCTGAGACAACTGAAGGACTTCGATGTGGTCCTCGGGATGGACTGGCTGGCTCGGTATTTTGCGACTATTGATTGTGCCGCAAGGACCGTCACTTTTAGAGAGCCAGACCAGAAAATATTAGTATACCGGGGATGTCAGAGTGCTTTCTTTGCCTCTATGGTTTCGACTTCCCGAGCGAGGCAAATGATCCGTCGAGGATGTGTAGCCTTTTTGGCTAGTGTCGTTGAGGGGCCTACGGCGGCGCCGGGACTCGAGGATATCCCCATTGCCCGCGAATTCCCAGATGTTTTCCCACCTGAACTGACTAGTATGCCGCCAGATAGGGAGATTGAGTTCGTGATTGACGTAGTTCCAGGAACTGCGCCAATCTCTAAGGCTCCTTACTGGATGGCACCGGCTGAGCTGAGAGAGCTTAAGGCGCAACTTCCGGATTTGATGGATAAGGGTTTTATTAGGCCGAGTGTATCACCTTGGGGTGCGCCGGTGCTATTCGTGAAGAAGAAAGATGGGTCACTTCGACTGTGTGTGGATTATAGGGAGTTAAATAAAGTGACCATCAAGAACAAGTACCCTTTGCCGCGCATCGATGACCTTTTTGATCAGCTGCAAGGGTCTTGTGTCTTCTCTAAAGTAGATCTACAATCCGGTTACCACCAGTTGAAGGTGAAGGCCGAGGATATTCCGAAAACGGCATTCAGATCACGGTACGGGCATTATGAGTTTACAGTTATGCCTTTTGGGCTAACTAATGCCCCTACCGCATTCATGGATTTAATGAACCGGATTTTCCGACCATACTTAGACCGATTCGTGGTAGTTTTCATTAATGATATCCTGGTCTACTCCCGAAGTGATGAGGAGCATGTCACGCCCTGGGTGTAAACCAGAACCCGGGCTCGTCTACAGATCCGCCGTGCATGCGGTATTTCCCACATACACGAAGCGTCGGTAACCTGCTCAGATATAAGAAATAACAATAAAAGAGCATAATAATCAGAGCTAAACTAAAACTACTGTATCTCAGACAGAAGCTGGAAGTAAAAAGTACAACAGTGAAATAAAATACAGATGTCTCTCCCAGCTCACCACTAAATATACAAACAGCTGGCATAAGCCAGACCCAAAAGAAAATAAATAAAAGCTGTCTGAGAAGACCGGGTACCCAAAAATCTCCAGCTACAACCCTCGGGTGGCTCTCTATCTAGTCCGCAATCCGCTTACCTCGATCAGTTGCCGACGGCCCAGCAACTCCCACAGAGGACTCTGCAAAACGAGGGAGAAGAAAGAAACAAGAAAGACAATGGGGGTAAGTACTACTATAAACAGTAGCCTCCCCTAGTGGGTAAAGCCTCAGCTCAGATATGCCCACCAGGTGCTCAGAGGCAAAAAGGGAAAGGAGAAGGAAAAAAAAGGGGGTGCAAATAAATGCAGCAACTGATAAATGCTATCCCTAATATGCCTCTACATGACCAGCCAACAAGTAAGGAGAAAGTAATGCATCAGTATCAAGAAGCCTGTCAAATCGACCCAATCTGACCGCCAGTGAACACTGGCACTGCCTGCTCTACTGTCGAACTCAAGAACTCAGCCTGGTGCCCGGCGCTCTGCACCGTGGAAAGCCTACTCCGGAGTGGCACTCGAGGGGAGCGACCCGCACGAGTAAAGTATCACTGTAACAAGCATCTCTGTAACCACTGTCTCATAATAGCAGGACTGGATCATGACTATGATCAAAGTGGAAAACTCCATCCACTAAAGAAAGCCCGATCCCCAAAACCCCCAATCTGATGCAACAGTAACAACCCGGTCAACCACCCAAGATCCGTGGTCGCCGCAACACCCTGTCAAAAGCCCAACCTGTCCCAAATCCCCAATACCTGGCTACACTGTCCAACACACGCTCGAACCTGAGCGACTATGCCGCAAGTCTATCGATAATAGGAGAAGAAAAGAATAAATGCATGGTTTCTCCTAAGTCAAGTCCCAAAAGATAGTGTAGCAGTAAAAGATGTCAATATTTAAGTGACCCGTTTAATCATGCATTATCTCAATATGTTGTCCATTTTCCAAGAGTAATCAGTTCAGAGTGACATAAGCTAAAGTGACAGTCTCATAAGAATATTTAGCAATTTTATAGTCCTCAACTATTATTTTACCCCTAAACATGCAGTCCAACAATTTTCACATGGATCAAATAACAATTAAGTAATTCCCCTAGAGCATACAAGACTATCAATCAACAAATCAGCATCAACAATGTGGGGGTGCTCTGATGTTCCTAGTGGGCATAACAAAGGAGAGGAGTACAACAACCACCCACCTGATGTGTAAACTGTCCAAGTCCGCACAGCAAGAAAATACCAAAACTCCAAATCCTTGCTCCCACGATTTTAGCACACCCGTAATATTCCTGGTACAATACAAAGCTCACTAATTACACTTAGGCTCCCAATTATTGCTCTTATAACCACATCCAACCTCGGATTCAAAACTGTTAAATTATCACCTGCAGAAAGTGCCCAGGAAATTCCAAGAAAAATATCACAGCGATCCTCGCGTCGATAGCTTCGCAACGGTACCTTGCACGCCCAAATCTGAGTTTGGTGAGTCAAGATAAAAATTCGGCAAGGGGGTACACTCATACAAAAATCTGTGCTAAAAACTGTGCACTGTTCACTGAGGAAACAGTAATTTTCACCTCGAAATAAACCTCAGGAAAATCCAAGAAAAATACGAGCGTGTTCCTTGCGATCCGTAGATGAAAAAGTTGTATAAGCTCGTTTCCGTCTGACGCTCGTGCGCGAAGATATGACCAAAATACCCCGCTGCTGTCAAGGAAGTTCACACAGAAAATGGGGTCACTGTTTGCCTCGGGATCCATGCCAAAACCTCGAAACGGGAAAGCGCGACCAAAACGAAAGATGAAGTCCTACCTCTTAGGAGTCTGCCGGCGCAAGAATCACAGCAAAGTGATCTCGGGGTAGCCCAGGGGAGCTAAAACACTGTCGCTGCGCCGTAAAAGAACACAGGAAAGCAACGTTGCGTCGCGCCGTAAAATGGGAAACCTCGGGATTCGAGCCTTCTAAAATCCTAGAACTTGGCAGGAAGATCAAGGGTGAAGAGGTGAACAACTTTGCTTGAGGGGGGCTCGGGCAGAAAGTGAAAGGGTTGAGAGAAAGAAAGCAAAGAAGGGGGCTCGGGTTGGTATATATAGTGCTGGAGAAACAATTGCAAAAAATACCAAATAAGTCCAGGTTTCGGGCGCCCGAAATTTTTCGGGCGGCTACAGTAATGGGCCCGGCCCATTACTGTTCAAGCCCGAAACGCTGTGGGCCGGCCACGTAGCCCACAACCCCGGTCCTTCGCGCCCCGCTGTGCCCGGTGCACGTGAGCCCGCCAATGGCCGCGCGACACGTGGCCCGGCAATCCGTGCACCGCGCACGTCGCGCCGTGGACCGCGCACGTCGCCGCCTGCCCCGGCCGTACGGCCACCTGCCCCGCCGTACGGCCAACTGCCCCGGTCACCAACTCCACCGGTTGCGTGGACCGGGAGCACAACACCGGACCAATCACCTCACGCCACGTGTCCACCCGGTCTACCGTGCACCCGGGTTCAAATTCCGTGGACCGCGTCTGCTGCGCCGGCCAACCGGAAAGCGCCACGTGGCCCGCCCCCGGCGCACGACCTCCGCGGTGGACCGCACTCCTGCCCGCGCACCTGCGCGCCTGCCCGCGGCCTGCCCGCGCCGCGTGCCGCCGCCTGCCGCCTGCCCGAGGCTGCGCCGCCGCCCGCCGGCGCTGCCCGCCGCCGCCGGCCGCCGCCGGCGATCGCCGGAGACACTGTTCCGGCGTGAACAGTACCCACAAGCTCAAAAACAGCAAGAAAATAGCCCATCTTGACCGTTTTCGCGCGCTGATTCCAAAAACGACGTCCGTTTCGCCAAAATCCGCCTCCAAAATTTGCCGGAGGCTCCCGCAAACACCAAAAACTGCCAAAACTTCCGGAGCCCGCTTTTGGGCATCCGGACTCAGAATTAAGCAAATAAAAAGCCATTTTCAAGCGTTTTTCCGCGCTGAATCCAAATCCACCCTCTGTTTGGCCAAATTCCTTTTTCTAAAATTCGGCAAAAGCAGCCGAAGGCCAAAACAGCCAACCAAAGCTCACAGGGTCCATCTGTGGCATTCCTTTGATGCACCATGGGCCAGATACACCATCAACAGGTGTTTGCACAGTGGATTCATGGGAAAAAGCTGTAAGGAGTTTAGGGGCCCTACAAAGCACCTGAGGGTGGTGCTGCAACTTCTGCAAGAGAATAAGTTGTTTGCCAAACTGACAAAGCGCGAGTTTTGGCTTCGGGAGGTAGTCTTCTTGGGCCATGGTGGTGGACCCAGCAAAGATTGAGGCGGTTCGGGATTGGCCCCGACCGACGACGGTTTCTGAGGTACGTAGCTTTATGGGCTTAGCTGGGTATTACCGTCGGTTTGTGGAAAGCTTTGCAAAGCTCTCCACACCCCTCACTCGCTTGACGCGTAAAGGGGTAAAGTTTATTTGGAGTGAGGACTGTCAAAGGAGCTTTGAAGAGCTGAAGAATAGACTGATGACCGCTCCTATCCTTTCCCTTCCTGTTATGGGGAAAGGATATGTGATCTACAGTGACGCATCACACAGCGGACTTGGTTGTGTGTTGATGCAGGAAGGGAGGGTAATTGTCTATGCATCAAGGCAACTCAAGGATTATGAGAAGAATTACCCTACCCATAACTTGGAGCTTGCTGCCGTAGTGTTTGCACTGAAGCTTTGGCGTCATTATCTGTATGGAGAGCACTGTGAAATCTACACCGACCACAAGAGCTTAAAGTATCTGTTCACGCAGAAGGAGCTAAATTTGAGACAACGTAGGTGGTTAGAGCCATTAAAGGATTATGATGTAGATATTCTCTACCACCCAGGTAAGGCTAATGTGGTCGCTGACGCCTTGAGTAGGAGAGCGGTGCAAAGTTTGTCTATGTTGATCACAGACCAGGCACCGCTATTAGAGGAGATGAGACGGCTCGAGATAGAGGTTGTGTCCCCTGGGGTCACTGTTAGACTAACATCTTTAGTTTTGCAGCCCACTCTGCTGGACAAAATCAGAGAAAGACAGAGTAAGGACCCCTACTTGACTAGGATTAGAGATCAGATTCCGAGTAATCGGTCAGGGAACTTTACAGTGGATGTTTCGTGAGTACTTAGGAACAGAAACTGAGCATGTGTGCCAATAGATGTGGAGATTAGGGAGCAGATATTGCGAGAGGCCCATTATACACCTTACCCTACATCCTGGTGGGACTAAGATGTATGAGGACCTCAAGGCACACTTCTGGTGGAAAGGCATGAAGTGGGATATTGGGAGATTTGTGGCTTAGTGTTTAACTTGTCAGCAGGCAAAAGCTGAGCACCGAGTGCCAGCTGGCGAGTTCCAGAGTCTCCCAATCCCCGAGTGGAAATGGGACCACATTACGATGAACTTTGTGGTCAGACTACCGAGGGCACAGGGAAGAGCCGATGCTATCTGGGTAGTTGTAGATCGACTTACCAAGTCGGCGCACTTTCTGCCCATGCAGACTACGTGGCCACTTGAGCGACTAGCCCAGTTATATCTAGATGAGATAGTAAGATTACATGGAGTACCAGCCTCCATAGTATCAGATAGAGACCCGAGGTTTGTTTCGCATTTCTGGAGGAGTTTGCAGACGGCCTTGGGGACTGAACTCAGGTTTAGTACAGCTTTTCATCCGCAGACTGATGGGCAGTCTGAGCGGACGATACAAATCCTGGAGGACATGTTGAGGGCTTGCGTCCTGGATTTCGGCAGAAGGTGGATTCGACATTTATCTTTGGCTGAATTCGCGTACAACAATAGCTTTCAAGCGAGCATTCAGATGGCTCCGTTTGAAGCGTTGTATGGACGCAAGTGTCGGTCACCACTTTATTGGAGTGACGTGGGTGAGAAGCGGACCTTGGGACCAGATGTCTTGATAGAAGCAGAAGAGAAGGTCCGAGTGATTCGACGGCATCTTCGGACCGCCCAAAGCCGACAAAGGAGTTATGCCAATGATCGGCGACGAGACTTAGAATTTCAAGTCGGAGATCATGTATTCCTGAAAGTCTCGCCGACCAAAGGAATCAGGAGGTTCGGCATTCGTGGGAAGCTTAGCCCCCGATACATTGGACCCTTTGAGGTATTGGAGCGTATCGGGCCAGTTGCCTACCGACTTGCGCTTCCTCCGAGGCTTGCTGGTGTCCATGATGTATTTCATGTTTCCACTTTGAGGAAGTATGTCTTCGACCCATCGCACGTCATCGACTTCACACCGCTTGAGATCAGCAAGGATTTGCTGTATGAGGAGCGCCCACTGCGAATCCTGGATCGAGAGGTAAGAGAATTGCGCAATCGGGCCATTCCCTATGTGAAAATCCAATGGGGCAATTATGACGAGCGCGAGGCTACATGGGAGCCCGAGTAGGAGATGAGGAATGCTCACCCCTACTTATTCGAGACATCGGACTAAGGATTATTGTTTAGTCTCGTTTCGAGGACGAAACTCTTTTTAGTGGGGGAGGATGTGATGATCCAGACTCCCGCAGGAACTGTGCAACATTAAACGGTGACTGTGGGGAGCTTATTCGATGAAACAGAGCTTGTAGAATCGAAATTGGACATTTAATATAGACTCTGCACGAAAATCGGAGCAAATGAAATTTTCCGAGAGCTTTCGGCAAAATTTCGGATGAGAATTTGGCGAAACGGATGTCGTATTTGGACTCAGCGCGCGAAAACGGTCAAAATGGTATATTCACTTTATTTTTTTGGCACCATGTTACTGTTCACGCCGGAACAGTAACTCCGGCCGCCGGAATTACTGTTCCGGCGACCGGCGGCGCGGCGGCGGCGGCGCGGGCGGCGGCGCGCGGCGCGGCAGCGGCGGAGCAAGGCAGGAGCGGCGGCGCGCGCGGGCAGCGCGGGCAGGCGGGCAGGCGCGGGCAGGGCGCGCGGGTGCGCGGTCCACGGCATGGCGTGCACCGGGAGCACCGAAGACCTCCCGTGCCACGTGGCGCTTCCTTATTGGCCAGCCGGCTTCTAGAAGCACGTGGGAAGGTGACACGTGGCGCTCCCCTATTGGCTGACAGGATCCGGAAAACCCGAAGCGCGGAGCTGCACGTGCACCACGTGACACGTGGCAAAATCTGATTGGCCCTTGCACCGCTGTTTCCTGTTTTGTGGACACGTGGCGCGTTTTGGTTGGCCCGTTTCGGTGTTTCCTGTTCGGATCCGATCCGGTGTAAGATTCCCTTGGCCATTATAAATAGCAATCCCCACCCCCTCTCATTCCCACCTCAATTTGCGGGCCTTAGAGTGAGAATCAGGGCATGTGCCCTCTACGAAAAATTTTCCTCTCTCTCTCTTCTCTCTCTCTCTAAAATCTCAGAATTTCTGGAGTTACAGATAGTGAGATATCTGCGACGCGGCGCACTGCGACGGTTTTCTTTTTAGGCCCATTTTCCGTCGCAGTTCAGTCGAAAAATCCCTGCGGGCTAACCAGGAGGAATTTTTGGACGATTTTTGCGACAGCACGACCGTAAGAGGTAGGGCTTCGATTTCCGTGTTGATCATTCTACTCCGTTTTGTACTTTTGGCACGATTCCCGAGTCCTCTTTGACCCCCTTTTTGCTGTGGAAATTTCTGGACAGCGTCAACTTCTCCGATTTTTATCTCGGTGTAGGAGCATCAGATCGAGGCGTTTAATGAGTCGATTTTGATCTACTCTTCGCGAGGAACGCAACCGTAATTTTTCTAGATTTTCCTGAGCACTGTATAGAGGTGAAAAACTCCTCTTTTCTCGTGCTATTTGAAAAACAGCAAATATTGTACTTTTGGGGATTTTTATTGAACAACTGTTCATTGATTTGCAGGAATTGAGAACTGTGGACAGCCAGGAGACTACCTGGGGTGTAGTTTGAGCTGTTCGAGGTGGGTGGTTGTTGCTTACCTCATTTTTGACAAGCTCACTGGGATTACTATAAATCCCCTAAAATTGATAATTGATGAGAACTATTGGGACAAACTAATATGACAATTCATGAGAACCATTGGGACAAACTAACAGGACAACCTAACAGGACAAACTAACAGGACAATTGATGAGAACCATTGGGACATACTAATATGACAATTAATGAGAACTATTGGGACGAACTAATATAACAATTGATGAGAACTATTGGCACGAACTAATGTGACAATTGATGAGAACCGCTGGGACGAACTCTTCTAAAATTTAATATGACCCCACAGATTTTATGATGACTTATATCGGGACACTGTGATTGGAACAAAGGCTATAATTTCGCATGCAAATAATTTTTTCAGTAAATCAATCTTCTTTTAATATTTAACACCTTTCCACAACTTTTGAAAAGTACAATTGCATGCTGGGTTGGACATCTAGTTAGCCCTATTTATCGCTACACTATCATATTGGGATTTGAACATGTTTCATTGTTGTCCTTTGCATCCAGATGCTTGTTGCTCAAGTATTAGCAGGGGTTTGGGATAGTATAGTCGAGATTGCATTAGATTGTGGATTTGTGGGGTATTGCGGTGACCGCGGACAGTAGGCGGTCGACCAGATGTTTATCCTTGCATCAGATTTGGGGTTGAGTCTGGTTTATTTGCATCAGCTGGGGATTGGGTTTTCTATAGTAGACGGAGTTTCCCATTTTGATCATAGTCATGATCCAGTCCTGCTATATTGTGATACTTGTGAGACATGTGCTACAGAGATACTGTGATACTGATGACAGAGATACTTGTGATACTGATGACAGAGATACATTACTCGTGTGGGTCGCTCCCCTCGAGTGCCACTCCGGAGGTAGGCTTTCTTTTTCGGACCCAGCCTTGTGTGCCGGTCTGATACTTATTTTGGGATGCGAGCCGTGCGGGCCGATCCCGCGGTTTCGAGCCTTGCGTGCAGATTCCGCTGAGCAGGCAGCACCAGTTGTTACTGGTATCCAGATTGGGTTTATTTGGACAGATACTGTTTCTGATGCATGCATACAGTTTTGACAGCATAGTAGTGGTAGTTTACCTGTTTTAGCAACTTATGTATCCCCTTTTCCCTTTTGCCTCTAGTAGTCCTAGTGGGTGCGTCAGAGTTGAGGTTTTTACCCACTAGGGGAGGCTGCTGGTTTATCTGGTAGTTCTCACCCCCCATTGTTATTTTCTGTTTCTTTCTTCTGCTTTATTTTGCAGAGTCATCTGCGGGAGCCGCTAGGCCTTCGGCAGCGGATCGAGGTAAGGGGATCGCCGAGTAGATAGATCTCCTGTGAGACTGAGAGTGCTACTAGACAGATATTGTACCCCTCACTCAGACTGTGATATCCTCTTTTATTTTGGGTCTGGCTTTCGCCAGCTGGTTGTACTATTTTGGTGCGCTGGGAGATTATTGTATTATTACAGCTTGTACCTTATCAGTCTGGGATTATTATGTTTAGTTCAGCTCTGCTTTATGCTCTTTTATTATTATATTATATCTGAGCAGGTTACCATCGCTTCGTGTACGCGGGAAGTTCCGTGTGCACGGCGGATCTGTAGACGGACCCGGGGTCTGGTTTACACCCCGGGGCGTGACAGTTTCTCCCCGAGTCGTGGGCTGGGAGGTGTATTAGCTGGGGATTGCATTTGCACTCGCGTCTGTGGACCGGGTGGCGTCTGTAGCAGTCTGTAGACCAGTTTGCATTATGATAGTGATAGTGATAGTGATAGTGGATCTGGGATCTTTGGGACATGGTCATAGTGACAGTGTGGATTTTTAGCCAGTGAGTGAGACAGTGATTGGATCATAGCCTGCATGAGCCACATTTGTGCTCGACAGTGTTGCGCAGTTATTTTACTCGTGTGGGTCGCTCCCCTCGAGTGCCACTCCGGAGTAGGCTAGACCGGGTTGTGGTACCGGTGTTGAGATTGAGCTAGATACCGGGTTGGAGTACCGGCGTGAGATCGAGCTCTATTGCGACTTGTCGATGCTTCTGTCCCTCTAGCTGTGCCAGTTTTGGCAGCTACGGACATACCTACAGCAGTAGGTAGGCGCAGGTTTGACTGGACCCATTGTGGCAGTCAGATTGGATTGGGTGTTTTGAGTTGAGTATCAGTAGTGGCATATCGTCCTCCTGTTCTTTCCCTTGAGCATTGTAGATAGAGGCACAGTAGCAGTAGATGTTTACTTTCCAGCTTTTTATACTGCACTTCTTTTGTTACTTTATGCCTCTAGTAGACTTAGTGGGCAGGTCGTCGGGCTTGTTGGCGGCACCCACTGAGAACTACTGTGGGAGGTAGTTCTCACACCCGTCGTGGTGTCTTTTCCCCAGGGTCTTCAGCTCCAGTTCCTGCAGCACCAGTTGCTGATCCAGCTCTTCCAGACCGAGGTAAGGGAGTCGCGAGATAGATCCCTTCCCCCTTCAGCTTCAGTGTGTTATAGAGGTACCCTTATATTTTGGTTGTGTCATGTTTGAGAGATTATGTAGTGAGGTATCGAGTTGTACTCTTTTGTTCTTTCGAGAGACTTATGTATTCTGGTGAGGATGTTTTGTATATTTTATGAGTGACTGTACTACCTTCTGTTCATAGTTAGTTTACTTTTACAGCTCTGATATCTGTTAGTACAATTGTTCTATTTTTGCAGGTTAGACGCTACGTCTCTACAGGGCTTCCTGTAGGGACGGCGGATCTGTTGGCGAGCCCGGGGTACAGTTTTGACCCCGGGGCGTGACACCTCAACCCATGGTCCCTTTAGAAAAGTTGTAGATCTTCGAGTCGCGCATCTTCTGGCAGAGGCCCGAATTTTCTGGAAGCTCCGGCGACGACGTTTCCGGTATCTTGGCGCAGTGCGACGATTTACTATTGGAGGCCCGTTATCGCCGCATTTCGGTCTAAAAATTCCATAGAGCTACCCCGACAGTCTTTTTCGGCGATTTTTGCAGCGTTGGATTCACGAGAGGGATATCTTCGACTTTTGTGTTGAGTGTTTTGTCTAGATATGGGTTTTTGGCACGATTTTCGAGGCTTTACTGAGCCCCTTTTTGCTGTGAGAATTCCTGGACAGCACCCACTTGTCGGATTTTTATCTCTTCATCCGGACATCGGTTTTCAACGATTCAAGAGCCTATCGACATCTACACTTCGCGAGGATCGCCGTGGTATTTTTATCGAAATTTTTGGAAGAATATTTTCAGGTGAAAATTTCGTGGCAATAGGACTGTTCATGCAGGATTTTTGGAACTTGAAATTTGTGTGAATTTGTATGTAATTGTGGATCGTTATTGTACCCAGGACATTGTGAGCACTACAACGGTGTTGCTAGCTTGGAGGATTTTATGCTTTGGCTGTTTCTGGACTCTCTTACCTGTGTGACCCTGGACAGTTGTGCACTTTCAGGTGGGTGGCCCTGTCCTCAAGACTTATGGAATGTTCATTAAATCTGCTTTAGTAGAACCATGCATGATAGTGTTACTCATGTGTAGTATGTTAGAATGTGATAGCTGATAATTCTAGTGCTATCTGATGATCCTGTAAATTAATGTTATCTTGGAACTTGATCTAGCACCCCAGTCATTTATGTCATGTCCAGCTAGACTTTAGAAAACTGCAACCTGGGTTAGGTTTCATCATTGCTTTAGATTTTTCCACATTACTTGTTACCTCTGCCCTTCTGAGCATAGTGCTTTACTCACCCGAACAACGGGCTGAGAGGTTGAGTTTCTTTTAGCGTGGGATGCGTTTTACACTCGTGCTAGGGAGCAGAGTGGAGTCTGGTAGAGGTAGTTGACCGTTCATCTAGAGCGGGAGCCGTTTGGGGAAAACGGCGGTCCCGAGATGTTTTATTATCGCCACTAAGTTAGTGGCAGTTGTTTACCAGTGTCTGAGGGACCTAGGACCCAGACTTTTTAGACACACATGATTTCGGAAAATTAATGTTTTCTTCCAAATCTCGAGGGGTCGCCGGAGCCTGTTCTTGTCTGATTGGGTGATGGCAATAGCCCTTCGGGGTTTGGAAAAATCCATTTATTTTAACCGATTTTCTTAAAGAAAGTAAAATATGCTAAATTTGGTTTTTCCAAGATTAAAATAGTTTTTAATAACAACTGTCATCTTTTTATTGCAATTTCTTCTCCGAGATAGATTAGGTGATCTGGGTTCTAGGGACCGTTCCTATTTTCGGGACGAAAGCCACGGGGGCCGAGCCTAGGACCTGTTCTTGTTTGATAGGGTTGTAGGTGTTGGTCTTCCGGGACTTTTGGGCCCTGTTTGGTGTCCTCCGCTTGTTGATCAGAGACTGTCGTGTTCCCGAACTGTAAGGGGTCGGGAACCTCGATAGGCGGAGCCTAGGGTCTGTTCTTGTTTGATAGGATTCTAGGCACCGACCTATCGGGATTCTCGAACCCTTACAGTGTCGGTTCTTCCTGAGTTTAGTGTTCTGTGGTGGGAGCCGTCGGGTGGACGGTAGTCCCGGTTGTGAGTATTTCTAGCCATTGAGTGAGAGATGTGACATCAGCAGTGTAGTTCCAGCTAGTGATTGAGACAGTGATTTGGATCATAGCCTGCAGGAGCCACTTTTGAGCTCGACAGAGATGCCCGGATACTTTGCTCGGTGGGGTCGCTACCCACGAGTGCCACTCCGGAGTTGGGCCTGTTACTTGCTATCACGACTTGTCGACGCCGTCCCTTTGGATGAGCCAGTTTTGGCAGTCACGGACACCCTACGGTAGACCCATCCTGTCGAGGATGTGCGGCAGTAGGGGAGGCGCAGGTTTGACTAGACCCTTTGTGGTGGTCAGTATAGATTGGGTGACTATACTAGAGAGTCAGTAGTTGCATCATGATTTTTATTTGTCCCGCTTTTTGAGCATTTTAGATAGGGGCATAGTAGCAGTAGAATTTATCTTTCAGCTTTTCCTTTCAGCACTGTTTTTGTTTTCCTCATGCCTCTAGTAGACTTAGTGGGCAGACCGTTGGGCTTGTTGACGGCACCCACTGAGAGCTACTGTGGGATGTAGTTCTCACACCCATCGTGGTGTCTTTTTCCCCAGGAAGTTCTACGCCTGATCCTGCTGTTCCAGCTGCTGCTTCTTCTGACCGAGGTAAGGGAGTCGCACGCTAGATCCCTACCAGTTGTTGTCATCCTGAGAGTAGATGTACCCCCTTTATATGATTAGAGTGGTATGTTGAGCGACCTTGTAGTGAGGCATTGAGTTGTACTTTTCTTCTTTCTTTGAGAGACTTTTGTATTTATTTTTGGTGAGGACTTGTTGTATTGTGAGAGTTGTATTTTATATTATTTCTAGCAGTTTACTTTCAGCTCTGATATCTATTTAGTATAGTATTTCTTTTTGCAGGTTAGACGCTTCGTCTATACGGGATTCACTGTATAGGCGGCGGATCTGTTGGCGAGCCCGGGTCGCAGTTTCGACCCGGGGCGTGACATTCATTGTTTTGGATGTGATGATCCGGACTTTTGTAAAGACTTTTGTAGCTTTAGTAGTGATTACAGGGAGCTTACACAGTGTATCGGAGCTCGTAGTGTCGAAAACGGATCTCAGAAATGGATCCGGCGCGAAAAAGGGATCAAGTGGGCCTTCCGGGGGCTTTCGGCAAAATTTCGGATGAGAATTTGAAGAAACGGACGGCGGATTTGGACTCAGCGCGCGAAAACGATCAAAATGGTATATTTACTTGAAATTTTTGGCGAAAGTTACTGTTCACGCCGGAACAGTAACTCCGGCGAGGCGGCGGCGGCCGGCGGGCGGCGGCGCACGGCGGCGCACGGCGGCGCGCGGCGGCACAGCAGGCGGAAAGCGGCCGCGGGCAGCGCGGGCAGGTGCGGGCAGGCGCGCTCGGGCGCGGGCAGGCGCGCAGGCGCGCGGTCCACAGGCAGGCGTGCACCGGGAGCACCGAGAAATTCATTTGCCATGTGGCAGCACCGAATTGGTCCGGCGGCGTCAAGGAGTGCGGCTTGTCTGTGACACGTGGCACGCTGTGATTGGCCGACACATTCCGGAAGACCCGGCGCGTAGACCGGAAGCGTGGACCACGTGAACCGCGTGGGGACACGTGGCATCACGTGATTGGCGGGTTCACGCAGCCCACGTGCTCGAGGCACGTGGAACACGTGGGCGGCTGGGACACGTGGCACTTTCTGAGAAGGCTTTCATGGCTGTTTCCTGTTCTGGGACACTTGGCGCAGTATGGTTGGCTGATTTTGCTGTTTCCTGTTTTGGCCTGGGATTCGGTGTGGAGCCCGAATAGGAATTTGGCCCATTATAAATACCCCTCCCTCTCTCTTTGCAAATTGCAAATTTTAGAGAGAGAAATTGAGATTTTGCCCTATATGAAAGTTGTTCCTCTCTCTGTCCTCTATCTACCCTAGCAATTTCAGAATTTTTGGATCTTCCGACAGCGAGTTATCTGCGACACGGCGCACTGCGACGATTTTCAGTTTCGGCCTATTTTCCGTCGCAGTTCAGTCGGAAATTCCCTGTGTGCTAACCAGGAGGAATTTTTGAACGATTTCTACGACAGCGCGACCGTAAGAGGTAAGGCTTCGTTTTTCATGTTGATCACTTTGCTCCGTTTCGCACTTTTGGCACGGTTCCCGAGGCACCTTTGACCCCCTTTTTTTGCTGTGATATTTTTTGGACAGCATCGACTTCTCCGATTTATATTTTGAGCTAGGAACATCGGATCAAGGCAAATAAATAATCGATTTTGATCTACTCGTCGCAAGGAACGCAACCGTAATTTTTCTGGATTTTTCGGAGTGCTGTACAGAGGTGAAAAATCCCTTCTTTTCCGTGCTGTTTGGAAAAACCACAAAGGCTGTATTTTTGGGGTTCGTGTTTACTCTGGATTTGTTATTCTGTACAGTTGTGCACTGTTTTCGACGAGTTGTCGGGGTAAAGGACTGTGAATAGCAAGGAGGCTTTTTGGGTGTGGATTGCGCTTTTCGAGGTGGGTGGTTGTTGCTTACCTCATTTTTGACTAACTCACTTGGAGTATTAGAGATTCCCTATTTCGAAACTGATAATCGATATTCCAATTATGAATTGCATGAGTAGACCCCACAAATTATATGACAGCTCATTTATGTTAAATTGGGACACTATTGTTGAGACAAATGCTATATCCTATTCTCGCATGCAAATGACTTATCATGTTTGGGACATTTAAACTACCTTTTTCAAATAAATATCAAACACTTTTCTTCAGTTTTTAAAGAGGACAATTGCATGCTTGTTTGGACATCTAGTTAGGCCACTATTCATTGCTACACTATCATATTGGGACTTGACTTAGGAGAAACCATATTTCGTTGTTCTCTTTGTAATTCAGACGCATGAGGCTCAGTTTGAGCAGGATTTTTGGGATAGTGTAGTCGAGGTCATCGAGTCGGGGACGGGTTTGACTCAATTATATATTGTGGGCATTGTGGTAACCGCGGACATGAGGCGGTTAGCCAGATGTTGATTACTTTATCATATTTTGGACTTATAGGGCGTTGCGGCGACCGCGGACATTAGGCGGTTGACCGGATGTTCACTTATGCATCAGATTGGGTTTCAGATTTTTCTAGTGGATGGTGTTTCCCACTTGTTGATTACTATTGCATCTGATTGGGGATCAGGGTTACTTTAGTGGATGGATATTTCTCACTTTGATCATAGTCATGATCCAGTCCTGCTATTGTGAGACATTGATTACAGAGATGCTTGATACAGAGATGCTTGATACAGAGATGCTTTACTCGTGTGGGTCGCTCCCCTCGAGTGCCACTCCGGAGTAGGCTTTTTGACCGTGCCGTGTGCCGGTCAGTTGGTGAGTTGTGAGTGATGACAGAGCAGGCAGTGCCAGTGTTTCCTGGCCCTTGGATTGGGTTTCTTTGGGCGGTTAGCCTTATAGTTGCATACATACAGTTATCTTTTTGGTACTGCATTTAGAGGCATTGTAGTAGTACTTTCCTTTTCAGCAGCCTTTGTAGCTTACCACTGTCCTTTCCTTTTGCCTCTAGTAGTCCTAGTGGGTCCGTCAGAGTTGAGGATTTACCCACTAGGGGAGGCTACTGGTTTATCTAGTAGTTCTCACCCCCATTATTGTTCTCTGTATCTTCTCCTTTATATTGCAAAGTCGTCTGCGGGAGCTGCTAGGCCGTCGGCAGCTGATCGAGGTAAGGGGATCGCTGAGTAGATAGATCTCCTGTGAGACTGAGAGTTGTATTAGACAGATATTGCACCCTCCACTCAGACTGTTGTATCTTCCTTTTATTTTGGACCTGGTTTTAACCAGCTGGATGTACTATTTTGGTGAGCTGGGAGACTATTGTATTTATACAGCTTTATTTGTATTTCAGTCTGAGTTACTATGTGGTTCTTCTATTTCAGCTCTGTATTATGCTCTTTTATTGTACATTTTATATCTGAGCAGGTTACCGACGCTTCGTGTACATGAAAAATTCCGTATGCACGGCGGATCTGTTGGCGAGTCCGGGTTCTGGTTTCCACCCGGGGCGTGACATTGGAGGAATTGGAACTGAGTTGAACGTGTTGTGTTTGGGGTTTGGTGTTGGTGTGTATTGGTACTGAGGACTTGGAGTTTTAGCCTGGAGCTTCTTCTAGTGATTGTTTGAGCTTCTTGTTGCTATCCTTGCAGAAGTCAAAGGGTGGTTGCGTGTGTGTGAGTGCTGAAGCTTCTTTCCAGCAGCACCTTGACAGTAGGTGGTACCGCACCACTTTGACTTCTTATGGAGTTTGAATAGCGATCCAGCTGGGTTGGAATTCTTCCAAAATCTGCGAATTTCTCATTATGTCTATTGTTTAGATGTCCAGTATGCTAGATTTAAATGCTTTTATATCCGTTAAAAATCTGATAGTTATCTAGAAAATTGTGGAAACATATTTTGGAACCCTGGATATTTTTCACATATTCTCGAGACTAGAGGACACTAGAAAATATTTATTATCAACTATTTTACCTATATCTGGACCTTTATAAAAATTATTGTACTATTTTTACTGTTATCTACTTCTACATTTTCTTTCTCCCCCGAGTGGAGGGCTTTAATGGTCTGAGTAGTATGGTTTGCATTTACATTCGTACATGTCTTGGGCCGAGTAGATTTTTATAGCCTTTACTGATCGAGATTCTAGTGTCGTGTGATTTTGTGGACACAGTGGTTTTGGGTTGTTGAGAGTTCTTCGACCTTTGTTGTGAGTTTATTGAGCATTGTGAGCTTGTCGATCTGATTGATCGTGAATTGGACTATAGCCTGCAGGAGCCTCTTTTTGAGCTCAACAGAGATGCGCCATTTTCCTTAGTGGGGTCACACCCCTCGAGCGCGCCGCTTCGGAGCTGGGCCTATTGTGGTTGTTTTTGCGTGATGTCGATGCAGTCCGGTTGGACACCCTACGTAAATCTCATCCTCTTGTAGATGTGTAGTAGTAGGTGGGCGCAAGTTTGACTGGCATGGACCCGATGTGGCAGTCAGTGAGATTGGGTTAATTTGAGCACCTCAAGAGCGAGTGGTTGCATACTATTGTTCCATTTTGTTATTTCTCTAAGCAAGATAGTTAGTTAGAGACATAGTAGTTGTAGTTTTATTTTAGTTCTTTTCTACTATCAGCATTTCAGTTACTTTTGCCTCCAGTAGTCTTAGTGGGCAGATCGTTGATCTTGGAGACGGTACCTACTGAGGACTACTTTGTTGTTGCAGTTCTTACACCCGCTGTTGGTGTTTCTTTTGCGGAGACTTCTACTTCTATACCTGCACTTCCTGGTTCATCTGACCAAGACCAAGATAAGTGAGTGTGAGTTAGATCCCTACCTAAGCCTGGGAGAGAGCTAGATGTACCCTTTGAGTTGTTGGATTTAGTACTGTACAGTCTGTTTATACTTTTATCTGTATTTACTCTTGAGAGGTGGATTTTGTACTTATGACTTTTTAGATGTATAGTTATGTGAGATTTGTTTTAGTTGTTTTATTTTCAGCTCTGATATTTGTATAGTTGTAGATACTATTTTTGCATGTTAGACGCCTCGTCTGTACGGGGGTTTTCGTATGGGTGGCGGATCTATTGGCGAGCCCAGATCGCAGTTCGACCTCGAGGCATGACACCTTGGACCAAAATGTAGAAATTTCAACATTTTTTATTTTCTTCTCATTTTAGCTTCGGAACTCTGATTTTTATTCCGTTTTCTCTCCAAATCGAATCCAACATTTCCAGAACTCTCCCTATACATGTCAAACACTTCCCAAACCTTCTCACATGGTAAATTTATAATTTTACCCCATTGAAATGTTTAAATTTAGAAATACGATCATTCCTCAAAAAACTCCGTTTTCACTCTACGGAGCTCCAATTTTCTTCCAATCTTTTGAGAACTTTGAAATACTTTTTTAGACTTGTTCATAGTTGTTTCTTAATTGTTCTTACATCAATTGGTCAAAGTCTAATATTTTATATTTTCGTTTTCGCGTCGAACCTGTGCCGAAAACACTCCAACAAGCTTAAAACTACACTCGGACTATAGAAATAGTCCTTCAAGCCAATTTTTACCAGAACTTCATAATTTGTAAAAGTACAGGTCATTACAACCACCACCACCAAAATAATAGCACTTATGCTATATTTATAGCTTACATAAAAAAAAAACCCCAAATTCTAAATTAATTAGATTTCTACTCTAATTAATATTTAAATCTTAATAAATATATCTTCAGCAGATTTAGATATTTATCCTAATCTTACTAGAATTTAATTACAAATCTAACCAAATCCTAACAGTCCTTGCGTTTCAAATATATTCTTCTAAAATAATTTTGGATTGATGTCCCCGCTACTATTTTTCTATTGAAGATGCTTGTTGATATTGGCGATGAGAGAAATTAGGAAATGGTTGGCTGTCATCGTCTTCTTCTTCTCATCGGGTCGTCATCTCGGAGAGAGAAAGCGAGAGGATTCCACCACCGCCACTCCTTACGATGAATGTTTTGGAGATTGGTGATATGGGAAGTGGGCAAAGGGTTTGTCATTGTTACTTTCCTCTCCTCATGGGTTTGTCGCAATCAGAGAGGAGGGGGGGAGGGTGGCGGAGGGTAAAGAGGGAGAAAGGGAATGAATCTCACCGCCGCCCCTTCTTCTGATAAGGATGCTGTAAAGATTGGCGATGAAGGAAGGGGCAAAATGTTGGTCATTGTCATCTTTTTCTCCTTGGGGCTCGTCATCAGTGAAGAGAGAGTGTGACATCCCAATAGCCCCACATCAGATAATGTAAGAGAATGTGAGAGGCTTATATATAATAGGTACACTAAAATTAATAACTTGGCTTAAATATTTTATGTCGATGGTTTAATAGGCTAGATCGTTATAGCTGATATTAAAGATAGTTCACCAATCGAAAGTGTGAGATGGGCATCGTATCGTCTAGTGATTTAGGACCATATATGTGTGTGATTGAGCTGACTGAAACGTTAGGATTTAAATGGTGGGTATCACATCGTCTGGTGATTTAGGACCGTATATGTGTGTGATTGGACTGACATAAACGTTAGGACTGCGAGCACACTAGAACTAATAACTTAGTTTAAGCATTTTGGGCTAATAGATTGGGTCTAACGAGTGAGCAGAGACGAAAAGGGAAAGATGGGTAAAAGAGATATTTTACCTTCTATTTAACTCAGGTTTTGGCTGAGGATAAAGTTCTTCTATGGTTAACTCAAGATTAGCTGGCAGATATAGTAATAGTAAGGATATATATAAATGAATTGAGCTGTTATACTTTTAAAAGTACTAAGTCATTGGTGTTTGTAGGTTTTTAGCCCTTGGATGAAAAGATGCGTGGTTAGGATGATATTACGTAGGCCTCTTGGATTAAGTGAGTGGTTGGTGAAATAGAATGATCTAAGAGATGAAATTAGTCAAAAGGGTAGATTTAACAATAGAAAACTTACAAATAACAATTTTTTTATGCTTGTACAAGCATAGTAACAAGACTCTATATAAATAACAGAAAATCTTTAAAGAGACAAATGTTGTCTTATTGCTAGTAGTATACACATACTAAAGCTCCCCAAAACACAGAATATTTGTTAAAGCTTTGGAGCATTAAAGACAAGATAGAATTAAAAGGTGATTTAGTTAATAATTAAAAATACATAATAGTGAAAAAGTAATATATAAAGGGAATCGATCAAAGAAAGGGAATCGATCAAACCATAGGAATGGACAAGAGAAGCAGACTTTAATAAAAAAACCGGCCGCTGTTATTTGGACAATGGAGGTCACGGAAAGTCAGTCGGTTTGTTGCCAAGCAAATGCAAGGTGGCCACATCTTATAGCAATTAAGTGTTAATGGGTGCATGTTACCCAGAAGGAATCACTAGATATAAACACAAGTTTGATAAGGTACGTCTTCAATAACAAGTAATAAATTAATGCATTCATATATATAAAAAGGTCGGAACGTGTGACACTCCGGAATTTGAATTAGTTTTATATATAAATGATATAATAGGACTAAATCTCTTAATCCGACTATAGCATTTTTAGTGGTAGCAAAATCAAAGAGGTTAAGAGAGTTAAGCGTGCTAGAGATAAAGTAGTTCTAGGATGGGTGACCCTTGGAAAGTTGGGGCGTCACAGTTGGTATCAGAGTCATTTACCAGCCGGAAATATGAGATGAGTCTCGGTTGAGTCAGGGTTATATACCGAGTAGAGCGAGACTCTCCGGCTAATGACCGTTGTGGGTGGAGTGCAGCTCCCCACAAGGTCGGCTAAGGCTGGCGAAGACGTCATGGCTTAAGGGGGAAGAATGTGACATCCCCGAAATTTGGATTGGTTTTATATATAAATGATATAATAGAACTAAATCTTTTAACCCGGCTATAACATTTTGGGTGGTACTAAGATCCAAGAAGTTAAGAGAGTTAAGCATGCTAGAGCATTTTGAGTGCAGCTCCCCACAAGGTCGGTTAAGGCTAGCGAGACGAGTCTCACATCGTCTGGTGCTTGTGAGTGTTTTTGAGCCTGACGAGAACGTCATGGCTTAAGAGGAAAGAATGTGACACCCCCGGAATTTGGATTAGTCCTATATATAAATGATATAACAGACTAAATCTTTTAATCCGGCTATAGTATTTTGGATCGTAGTAAGATCCAAAAAGTTAAGAAAATTAAGCGTGCTAGAGATCGATAGAGTAATTCTAGGATGGATGACCTCCTGAAAAGTTAGGGCGTCACAGAAAGATCAGAAATGTTAAAGATTTTCTTCTTTTCTTTTTTTTTTCTCTGGATTGTTGTAAAATGGTGATGTGTGGTGGATTGTTATCTGATAAGTATCTGATTGCATGCTTCTCTGAATAATGGTGTTGATTGCCATTTTAAAGCACTGAAAGATTATTAAAAAAAAAAAAAAAAAAAAAAAAAACTTTAAAATGCTTTCAAATATTTTGAATCCTTTTACTGCTTAAAACATGTGTGCATGGTTGGACACAGCTTTTCCAAACTAGGTCTTAAAATTAACTAGCATGCATAACAGCATATACCAATTTACATGTAGCTAGTTAAACGATACGCTTTCCAAAATGCTGTAGAATGCCACACAAGTCCAAAAGCATTAAGGAGCTTCACTAGCTACTAGCTCTTAGCTCCTATGTTAAAAGATGCATATATGGAGGTGCAAATCTCCATGCATCTGCTGCTAGATGCTTCTCTATTCGAAATTTTCGCCGTCATTTTATAACATTGAAAGAGTGAGCTCTAAATCGCTCTTTATTGAAAATCTGATACTCACTCTAATATTAGATTTTATAAATCCGCAACTCACTCCGATACCGAGTATTGTTCATCCGATACTTAATTGCACCAGATTCAATTCTTGTAATTCCACAACAAAAACGTTAAATCGAATTTCAACCATAAAAATATTTCCTTAACAAAAGAATTGAAAACCACACAACTACAAAAGCTACAAAAGAAAGGAAAGAATCAACTAGAAAATGCTTCATTAAACAAGAGAAGAGTTACACCGACTTTTTGTTCTACAAAAAGTAGTTTCAACTCGAACTCTTTTTCTAATTTTGCATGAAATATATATAATGCTCCACCCAATATATGCCCAAATATTATATAATTAGAAATCCTACTCTAATTAATATCTAAATTTAAATTAATTTATCTCTAATAAATTTAAATATTAGTCATAATTTAAATAAGATTCAATTGCAAATCTAACCAAATCTTAATACTAAATCTTTAATTTTATTGTAACTTTAATTCAACCATCAAGACTTCGCTTGGTTAAGGTGTAAAAGAGAATTAGTTGTACCGGGGATAAGTATAAATTTTGGAACAAGCTAGAACTAATGTAAATTTGTATTTGGTTGGATTTTAGGTTAGTACTAGGTATAAAAAAAAATAGTGTTTGGAAATAATTGAAGAATAAGAGGAATAGAGAATTAACTTTTGTGTTAAAAGACTAAAATATCCTTTCCTTTTTAGTTTTTTTTTTTCAAAATTAAAATTTCAAAATTTATTCAAATTTTAATATTTATTAATTTTAATTTTTATAAAAATTTTAAGTGGGAGCAAAAAAAAAAGTTAATTTTTAAATTTTAAGTGCGAGTAAAAATTTTAATTTTTAAATTTATATAAATTTTAAAAAAATTATAAAAAAAATTATATAAATTTTAAAATATTAAAATTAATTTTTTTAAAAAAAAATTAAAATAAAATTTTTAGATTTATTAAAATATAAAATTAAAAAAAAAATAAAATTTATAAAATTAAAAATTAAAAATTTAAATATCTTTTAAAATTTAAAATTTCTAATTAAAAAAAAAAATCAAAAGAAGCATTCAAAAAAAAAAAAAAAAAAAAAAAAAAAAAAAAAAAAAAGAAGAAGCAAAGTGCCCATTCCCAGGGCACTCTGCCTTGAGAAGGAGCCTTATTCTGCCTTGAGAAGGAGTCTTATGCTGAATTGTTCGGGAGGGGGGAACCCAAATCTCCCCTAATAACCCGATAAGGGAGGGAATAGGTATACCCACCTATTCCCTCCCTATTCCTGTTTTGTTTGGTTACAAAAGAAGAATATCCTTTCTTTATATCGAAACCAAATACCATCTAAAAAATTAAAAATTTTGTACTTTAAATAATGTATATATATCCAAAGTAAACTCTCCTCATGCATGTGTAGAGTTTGGTTTGGGGTCGCGGTCACTTGGCCACAGCTAGCTGGCTCTTATTGAGTTCACTGTTTGGGTTTAGGTTTCTTGCATGCACCACCCTCCTTTGGTTAATTAAAAATACACGGGCGACACACTCCACTGTAGGCCTTTTATTGGAATAGACCTAACTTTGTTTTTATTTGTTAACACCTTTAATTGTAGCTTGGAATAAATTGGAATCATTGTAATTAATTAAAATTATTATTTTTAATTAAATTTGCGGTTTTATTGCGTTGATGGGGCCATTATATATTATATAATTTGCCATCAATCATTAGCAGAATCCGTACGTAGTACTATCATCAATACGCCGAACAATAAATAATTCATGATGAAGATGCTCAAATTATGAATACTATTGTATCATAATTCATGGAGAAAATCATTTCAAACTAAGTTTAATTATTTTTAAATAAACGAAACAGATAGTATGTTATATTTTTAAAAAAAAAAAAAAAAAATTTATAGAAAAAATAGTGGAAACGATTCCGTTGCAATATCCTTCCTGACCATTAGTCCTTTCCTTCCTGATCATCAGTGATCATTTCATTTCTTTTTACATTCTTATAGATTGAAAGCTATGCCTCACGGATACGAATACGAAATACGAAGCACGACTCGAATGTAATAATTCAACAGATTTTTAAAAATAAGAGTACGGATATAATAAGGACACGACTGATAAAATATAATATTTTAATATAATAATATATATATTTATTATATATAATATATTAATTTTGTAAAAAAAATATTATATTTTTACCGTCAAATATATATTGTCGACCTATTAAGATCATAAAAAACAACTAAAATATATACAAAAATTACTATATTTCTTATACGAATGAAAATTAATATGATATTTTTAAAAAAAAAACATTATCTATCAAACATAATTTATTTAGATCATCCATTAAAAAAAAAAAAAAAACCAAATTCAAAATATTTATCATCAAATATTGTTTACGCCCAAAAAAAAAATAATAATAATGTACTCCTATTTTTTTCAATGTGAAATAATTTCAACATCTTTATTTTCATGATCTTCATCAGTAAACATTAAACTTTTCTAATTCTGGTTCATCAAGTTAAAGATTAGCCAACTCAAAAATGACAATGTCGTTGAAAGAGTCAAAACTATTACCCGCGATATTCCACATCTTAGTAAATCCTTCTTAATATTGTGATTTCTTCTTGACAAATGATGAAAATTGGTATGAACAAATACTAAATCTTCCGCTCATTGTGGTGATAAATTGTTTCTCTTTAATGAATAGATAAATAAGTAAGTACTCCAATTTCTCTCACAACAAAAAGAAGAACTAGAATATTCAAGTATTTTAAGAGCAATAGTTTATAAAGTTGGTGCATGCAAACCATGAATAAGCCACCATGACTTGGCATCCATCACCGCTCTATCACATAGAGAATCACTATCTGCAAAAGCCCCATAGCACCGAAAAATGCAGCATATTCAAGATTTACTAATCTCCTTTCTTCGAAAATATCTTTTCAAACAATTATTTCTCTCCTCTACAAGTTCAATATCTTTATGTGGAGGTATTTACTTTTTATCTTCCTTAAGTCAGTCATTACTGTAATACCCGCAAATTTATAAAAAATGTTATTAAAATTTTTCTCACAAAAATTACTAATAATAGCTAAATAAAGCTAGACATAATCATACATTGAATTCAAAGAATGTGCCAAACAATAAATAGGAGTATAATTTTTTGTCCATCGATCAACGAGAATACCATAAACAATACAGTAAAATTGTGACTCCTCATCTTTCTGAATTCTTTCATGCCGATATATTACTATATTCACCTTCTCTATCATTAAATCCCACATTTCATAAATTAAATGAGAACAAGGTTTATCTGTATCTCCTCTTCTTAATACATCAAATATAAGGTTGGTAAAGGAAAGGATATAATCAATTTTGTCCCACTATATATCATCAAGTATCTTATCCTTCACAAAAAAGTGTTTTTCCAATATCATCCTCTTTATATGATAACCATTCATCACTAATTACCATGAATTGAATATCTTGTTTTACAAGTTTGAATCTCTTAAGCATCATCACAAAAGAAGCAAAATGTGTAGCAGCAATTGCAAGTAATTTCAAAGCTACAAATTTATTAAACATAGATATATAATCGCATGGAGTGGTTCATAATAAAACTTTTTACAACCATAACATTATCATAAATCTTCATAATCCATTTGCACTCTTCATATGTAGTAAAATTATTCGCGTATCTTTAGCAGCACAAATATTCTTTAAAACAAGATTTAAAGTGTGTACAACACATGAAGTACAAAATATATGAGAAAATTATTGTTCTATAATATTCTTCCCACTACCTTACATACATGAGCGTTGTCAATTATAATTTGGACCACTTTCGATGGCCCAACCTCCAAAAGTACCTCTTTAATTAAATTTGTAATATAATATTTGTCTTTCTCCACACTTTCATTATTAATTACCTTTAAGAATATAGGACCATCCTCTGTTACGGCTATGAAATTAACTAACGGTCTTCTTTGGGGATCGCTCCCGCCATCACAAATAATATGTAAAGATCCGGATCTTCGTGGTCATTACAGTGTGATCGACAACTTGTGGAGGCCTATTTCTGTGGATAACGTTGGTTGCGCGCAATCGGACCCAAGAAACGGACTCAGTGCGAGAAATAGATCAAGATTGCTTAATTGGGAGTTTCGTCGAAAAATAAAAGTGAATTCTTGCAAAACGGATATCGTATTTGGATTCAACGCGGAAAAATGAGTGAAATGGCTATTTGGTTGCATTATTTAAAATTTTGGACTTCGGAATTAGACTCAGCGCGCGAAAACAGCAAAAGTGGCATTTTTGGAGCTTAATGGATCTATTTCAGGCTGCCGGTCCTTGGGATTGCGCGTGCGCCAGGCACACTGGCCGCTCGACCATCCACGCGGCAGCACAGGAGAGGCGGGCGTGGGCCACGCGGCGCGCCTGCGTTGGGTAGAGTGCGCCCACGTGGGCGCGCCGCCTTGCGCGTCCCCGCGCAGGGGACACGCGGCGCCGCGCCATTGGCGAGCGCCGCGTCGGGCGTGGCCGCATCCGGGCCCTCCACCCGAGGGCAGGGCGCACGGATGGGTGCCACGTGCCCCTGGCGCGCGGCGGGCTGGGCCGGGGTTTGGGCCTGGCCCAGCACTGTGCTCCGCACAGTGAACCCCTTAGGTTCTTTCTTCTCTTCTTCTTCTTCTGCTTCTTCTTCTTCTTCTATTTATGAGCTTCCTCCTCCTCCTTCTTCCTCTTTGGGATCCTTCCAACTTTGGGGACTTCTACAGAGGACTCACCTGTAACTCCTCTGCATCTTCATCAGCAAAGAGATGGATTATAGAGGCTTCATCACCATCATCTTCTCCACGAGGCAAGCACCACCATTGTTGCTGTTGGTGGACCTTCCCGTCGCGTTTCAATACAAAAATTCCCCAGGACTCATTTCTTGGATTTTTGAACTCATTTTTGGTTCTATGTTTTCACAAGAGGTAAGGCTACAATTTTTGTATTCAACTCTTCCCTCAGATCTCATAATTTTATAGAGTTTTAAGGCCATCTTTGGGACCCTTCATTTCAGTCTGGAATCCTAAATAGTCCTTAATGTTTTGGCCTTTCTCGGCAGTAGGATGAAAATTTTTGGATGATTTTTGCGGAAAAATTTTCAGGACTCGAAGATATACAATATTGGTATGTATCATTTTCCCAAATCTGAGTTTTTATTAGGGTTTATGTATGATCTTTGGAGCACCTTGCTGCATTCGTGTACAGATGGAACTTGGTGGATAGTTCAAAGTGTTTATGGGTTTTCTCCGTCATCCGAGCATGAAATTTGGAATTCTTTAGCTCAATTTGCATCTACTCTCGACAAGGAATCCAATGGTACCTCTCTTGCAGGATTTGGAGCACGTTTGGTTAGGTAACTTTAATGATCTTTCGAAGTGCTGTTATAAGGTTTACTGCAGTCCCTGTTTTAGTTTTGATTTGAGCAATGCACCTTGGAATGCAGATAACTTTGTGGATATAAAGTCTTTTTCAGAAATTCAAGTTGGGACTTCTTCTTAACTTCAAGGTGAACAAATTCTCTTCGGTGATATGTGGATAAATCCCTTTGGAAAAGCCCCTAATTAAGCTTGGAAATGCTAGCAAATTTATGTTAGCAGTTTTTGGACAGCATTGTGATTTTTGTTTCATTTGAATGTTAAGGGAAATTAATAGTGGATTTTTTAGGACTGGAAGATATTTGTATGAAAGAGGATATCTTTGTTTTACTGTTGGAGACTTCATTTTGAGGTATTTGAGGTTGCACATATTTTTTATTTAACCTTGTTGCACTTGCTGAAATTCTGGAAATTGATTGCGCAGCGTGCATTGCTTCAGTGATTGCGCCCAATCCGTGAGGCGGATTTGGACAATTTTTGTGGCATCGGACTCCTGGGAGGATAAGGATTACTCACACCAAATTTTAGCTAAATCGGGCTGCGGATCGTCAAGTTTCTGGTGGGTGATTGTGCTTTGCCGAAAACAACGATTTACCTACTCGTGCTATTGGTTTTCCTCATGGCATAGTTGATTGTTGTTCTCTTCTCCTTGGTATAATATGCTTGGATATCCATGTTTAGATTAAGTTAACTGATCCTCAGTGTATACACATGTGAATGAATAGTTGATTGATGTTGTATTATCTCATATGAAGCGATTATAAGCGATCATCCTTAAATTTATGGCTATGTAAGAGTAATTGGGAAAATTAATCTTTAGTCTACCCTTTGTGATGAATGGTTAACTTGATTCATGTGAGAAAGATTTTGGTTGATGTATGTGAAGGATTGGCTATTGTATGAAGAGGACTTGCTTAATTTATGAGAGAATAATTTTGGTTGCTATATGCGAATGGTTCATTAACTCAAGTGTGAATGTTGGGTTGGTTGATGTGAGAAGGACATGGTTGCTATGTGAGAAGAGTTATTGTGGCTTTATGTGAATGTCATATGGGCTAAGTGTGAATGGCTATCATGGGTATGTGAGGGTGATCTTGTTGATGATTCTTGAACCTATGTCGTGAGAGGTTATATGTTAAATGATTCTTGACTTATCTATATGAGTATAATTGACTTTGTCGACCTTAATTCTACATCTTGTAATGGTTGTCATAATGGTTGATCCTTAGACTATTTTATGAGAGATTGTGTATTGTGGTTGGTCGGCGATTTGGCTTATGTAGAAAGAATTTTGTTGGTGGATTCTATGTGCATCCTATGGGAGATCAATGAAGGTTGTGGAACCTTAGCATATTCATTGGTGATAGTTGATTGAATGTCCATATTTAAGTGATGTTAAATGATCTTCGGCATATCTATGTGTGAACGGATGGTTCATGTGAGGGTGATTAGTGGTGGTGTGAGAATAGTTAACTTCTTAATCTTGATCTAATTTGTGTGAGATTAATTGTTGTTGGTTATCTCCTGACTCTCGTTATGTGAAAATCGTGATGGTTACTATTCTCTTTTTATTTCCAAATGAGAAAACTTGCATGCTTGTACAAAGTTGGTTTATGACATATTAGCATTTAACCTCCTATGCGATTGATTATTATATTGGGATATCATGCTCTAATGGGTGTAAGAACACTGTTAGATGTCTTTCTTTTATTCTACATAAGGACACTTGCATGCTTGTATGGACATCTAGGTAGGCCACCTTTTTCTGCTACACTATCATGTTGGACTTGACTTAGGAAAAACCATGTTTCTTGCTTTTCTCCTTTCATACTAGGCTCAGGGTATTTGTAGCTCGTGCGCGAGAAGAGGTTTTTGGGATAGTGTAGACAGATTCTTGTGATCTGGGACAGGCTGGCTTGAGGGCAGGGTATTGCGGCGACCGCGGACATTGGGCGGTCGACCGGGTAGTTTCGGTTGCATCAGATCGGGGGGATCGGGCTTTCTTTAGTGGTTGGGTTTTTTCCACTTTGATCAGAGTTGTGATCCGGTCCTGCTGATTTATATTACTATGATACTTATTACTGAGATACTTTGCTCGTGTGGGTCGCTCCCCTCGAGTGCCACTTTGGAGTGTGCGACATATAGGCTTTGAGTCCTTGAGACTCCTTCTTTTCATCGGTGTTATGCGTCGGCCAGCATACCCGATACGGCAAGGCACAGCAGGCAGTACCAGTTCTTACTGGTTCATTGATTGGGTTTATTCAGGCAGGCATGTTAGATACTGATGCATGCATTTAGCTATACTTCTTAGCACGGCATTTAAAGGCATACTAGTTGTAGCTTCCTCTTATCAGTATTTCTGTTTATAGCTTACCACCTCTCTTATTCCTTCTCTTGCCTCTGGTAGACTTAGTGGGTACGTCAGGGTTTGAGGCTTTACCCACAGGGGGAGGCTACTGGTTTTACTAGTGGTTCTCACCCCATTGTTGTTTTTTCCCTTTCCTCTCTTTGTTTTGCAGTGTCTGCTGCGGGAGTTGCGGATCTTTCGGTTGACGGTTCGAGGCGAGGGAGTCGCGAGATAGATTCCTACCAGTGTTGATTTCTACAGTGGGGTAGAGTACCAACCCGGATTGTGGATTTCACTGTACACAGTTGTATTTTATTATTTCAGTTTATCTCCCTTTTTGGATTTATAGATGTTGTATAGGTGGCTTTTACTTGTATTACAGTTTCGGTGGACCAGATTATTGTATCATTATTTATGGGAGATGGATATTGTACTTTATTTTTCAGTTGTACAGTGATTCAGACTTTTATTACAGCAATTTTTCTTCAGCTCTGATATCCATTTAGTCGTTAGATGATACTTTTGCAGGTTGGACGCTTCGCCTATGCAGGGTTTTGCATAGGTGGCGGATCTGTTGGCGAGCCCGGGTCGCAGTTTCGACCGCGGGGCGTGACATAATATTTATACCTTTTTCACTCCATGTTCTTTTAATTGGTTCTAATAAATTTTCTACATGTGATCTTTCCTTTTGAAGTAACGTAGTTCTTAGCATATTAACATCAAGATAAATATAGCCACTAATTGTATAATTAGCCACGTATGTGTAGGAATTAAAACAGTGAGGGTTTCTAGCTAAATTAAATGACAAGCTGTCGGTGTAGAGCATTCTAGCTATTTCACTATGTAATTGTTCATGGGCTTGTAAATTAAATGTTTTTTTCAAAGACGTGTCTCCATTGTCTTTTCTTTTTTTTGAAGGAAAACTATTCAGTTAAATAATATTACTACCACTTGATGATTCTCCTTGACTAGAAAATGGTGGCAACGGTACGGATTTCGATTTGGTTTCTTTTGTTCTAAATTCAGCTTCCTCTTTTATTTATTTATTTATTTATTTATTTATTTATTTATTATTTTTTTAATTCGTTTGTGGAGTTATTTTTGTACATTTTTTATTTAATTTCTTGACCGAAGTTTTTTAACAAATAAGCTTTAACTTTTGATATGATCTCGTAAAAGTCATACTGCAAAAGTGGCATTTGAATGAACAATTTTTCCCTCCTTCTACTCGATCAATTTTAATAACATAACCCCATAAAGATTTGTCTGTTTGACTTTGATCTAAAAGATAAACCAAATTTTCATTAAATGATGCCATAATCCTACAATATTAAGAAAAATAAATAAAATATAAAAATATAACAAAAAAATAAAATAATAAAAAATAAATAAATAAATAAAAATAAAAAATAAAAAAGTGAGCATAACTAAAAAATAATATTGATGCAAAAATAAATTTGAATTCAAAAAAGTTATAACACTAATACAAAAAATAGATAGAAAAAAAAATTACCTTTTGAGGTTTTATTGGAGAGAAACTTAGTAGAGAGATTAGATAAAAAAAAAATATTTAAATTTAGGACTATATTTTTTAAATTAAAATTTTTCTATTTTTAAAATTTTAAATTAATTTTATAATATAATAAATTAAATTATAATATTATGTGAAATAATATAGACCAACTTTCACCAAATCCAACCTTTCATATATAAACAAATTACATATCACCTAATTAAAAATTCCAACTTTCCAAATATATGGGATAATCCTGGCGCGGCATGGATGCGCGTCCATGCTGTTAAAGGAAATAATCTCCACATACTTACTGCCATATGTGCATTCATTCACCTTCCATATTCTTCTTAATTATGTACCATATTTATCATTTATTTTTTTCCTTTTGGGATTGATTGATAATTTACCATGTAAGTCTTATTCTTGTATTATATAAAGGGTGTAAACCCTCATGAATGATATATTCAATCAAGCCCAATTCTACCTTTTCCTAGTTAATATGGTATCAGAGCCAGGTTTCCCCAATTACTCTATTTTTTAGACGATAGGTTATCTATCCCGGTCGATATCATCGATTCCATCCAGCATTGCGCGTTGTCGTCGACGTTGTCACCACCGTACTCAGAGCCTGTCTACCTGATCGTCATCATCACTGTAGTCGACGTTGCTACTACTGGTTGTGCAGCAGTAATCACGACGGATTCCGGTACTATCATCTTGACATTACTACGGTGTTCTTTTTCTGAAATCCTCTACTATTTTGGGTAACCTCTATTTTCTGATCTCTACAAAATGAGTTTAGAGTCACCACAACCTATTGTTGTTAAACTTGATGGCACCAACTATACACATTGGGCTTTTCTAATGAGAAGTTTTCTAAAAGGAAAAGGTCTTTGGAAGTACATTACGGGAGAGTACAAATGTAATGAATGCACACCTGATGCTATTGAAAAGTGGGAGATTGACAATAATAAAATATTAACTTGGATTGCTAATACTGTTAGTCCTACTATTAGTATGCAATTCGGAAAATTTGATAATGCAAAAGAAGTTTGGGATTTTCTATCGACCCGTTATAATCAAACCAATTTTGCGCGCAAATATAAACTTGAAATGGATATTCGTATGATGAAGCAGCAAAAAGGTCAATCTGTATCAGATTTTTATTCTCAAATGTCCTTTATTTGGGATCAATTAGCTTTAACTGAGCCAAAATCGACAGTCGATGCTGATAGCTACTATCAGTATCGTGAAGAGACTCGGCTAGTCCAATTTCTTATGGCTCTACAAGATGATTACGAATTTGTGCGAACCTCTATTCTTTATCGCACACCGCTTCCCACCATTGATGCAGCTCTTTTTGAGTTAATTGCTGAAGAGACACGCAAAGGCACTGTCAATTTTTATTTTCCAGATAGTTCTACTGTTCTTGCCACTTCTGCCTCCCCTCGTTATAAGCCTTTTTCCGATGTACATCATGACATGCGATCCAGCCCTACTACACCAGCCTCACGTCCATCGCGTGACTTGTCACAAGTACAATGCAACTACTGTAAGCAGTTTGGACACATCGTCAAATTTTGTACAGCACCAACTTCTCGTAATATGCAGAATAAGAAGAAACATGAACAAAAGGCTGAAGCCATGTTTGATCATTCTTTTCCACAACCTGCCAACTCTGCATCCTCCTCTATGCCTCCAACTACACTTACTGCGGATGATGTACAGGCGATGGTTAAACAAGCTCTCGGTATTGGTACAAAGTCATGTTTGTCAGCCTCCTCTACTTCGCCAGGTATTCACCCTACCACTTGGTTTTTTGATTCCGGTGCCTCCAACCACATGACAAATGATTCTTCATGTATTACAAAACCAACAGCTACTGTATCATCACCTGTAATTCGAACAGCTGATGGCTCTATTGTCACAGCCACTCATACCGGTTTTCTTCAATCTGGAAACATATCCTTACCCGATACACTTCTTGTGCCCAAATTTTCAATGAACTTAATTTCTGTTGGACAACTCTGTGAACTTGGTTTTACTGTGATATTTAACTCGTCTGGCTGTGTTGTACAGGATTGCAAGACGGGGAAGCAAGTTGGAACAGGGCATAAAATTGGCCGGTTATTTGTCGTTAATAATCTTCAGCTCTCCCCTCAGGGTACTTGTTGTGTTGTCTCTTCTTCCTCTTTTTCCTCTTCATCTAAATTTTGGCATCAAAGACTTGGACATGTTTCTTTTTTTCGCCTTAAGTTTATGGCTAATAAAGGGTTATTAGAACATATATCTTTTGATAAAGATCTTTGTTGTACTGACTGCAAACTTGCTAAACAACCAGCTCTTTCTTTTCCTCTTAGTGAATCTGTAATTTCTGCCCCATTTGATTTGATTCACTCTGATATTTGGGGGCCGGCTCCTATATCCTCGATGGGAGGTGCTCGTTATTATGTTATATTTGTAGATGATTACACTCGCTATACGTGGATTTATTTGATGCATAATCGAGCTGATTTTCTAAATATTTATATAAAATTTTCAACCATGATAAAAACTCAGTTTTCGAGAAATATAAAAAATTTTCGATCTGATTCTGGCGGAGAATATATATCACATGCTTTCAAACAATATCTTGCATCTCAAGGTACTCTTTCTCAATTATCATGTGTTGAGACACCTCAACAAAATGGAATCTCTAAAAGAAAACATCGTCACATTGTTGAAACTGCACGTACCCTACTTCTTTCTTCATTTGTTCCTAATGAATTTTGGAGAGAAGCTATGCTCACTGCTGTCTATATTATCAATCGTATCCCTTCACCTGTCACGCCCCGGGTGTAAACCAGAACCCGGGCCCGCTCACAGATCCGCCGTGCATGCGGTATTTCCCACATACACGAAGCGTTGGTAACCTGCTCAGATAAGCAATAATAATAAAAGAGCATAAAGTAATCAGAGCTAACTAAAACTACTGTATCTCAGACAGAAGCTGGAAGTAAAAAGTACAACAGTAAAATAAACTACAGATGTCTCTCACACCGCTACTACAATATATACAGCTGGCAGAAGCCAGACCCAAAAGAAAGTAACTAAATACTGTCTGAGAAGTCCAGGTACCCAAAACTCTCCAGCTACAGTCCGCGGGTGGCACTCTATCTAGTCCGCGATACGCTTGCCCCGATCAGTTGCTGACGGCCCCGCAACTCCCACAGAGGACTCTGCAAAACAAGGGAGAGAGAGAAACAAGCAAAACAGTGGGGGTAAGTACTACTATAAACAGTAGCCTCCCCTAGTGGGTAAAGCCTCAGCTCAGGTATGCCCACCAGGAAGATCAGAGGCATAAAGGAAAGGGATAAAAAGGGGAGTGTAATATGAGCAACTCAGATGAAATGCTACCCCTAATATGCCTCTACATGCTAAACCAATCAGGGTGACAAAGTATGCATCTGTGTCAGAAGCCTGTCTAGATGACCCAATCTGACCGCCAGTGGACACTGGCACTGCCTGCTCTGCCGCCTCGGGTATGCCAGCCTACGCATAACACCGAAGCAAAGGAGTCCCCAGGACTCAAAGTCTGTCAACCGCGCACTCCGGAGTCGCACTCGTGGGGAGCGACCCACACGAGAAAAGTAAGTAACCACAAGTAACTGTCTCTAGCAGGACTGGATCGAGACTCAAAGAAGTGGGAAAAACCCTCCACTAAAGCAAGCCCGATCCCCCAAGTACCCAATCTGATGCAATAAGATGACCCGGTCAACCACCCAAGATCCGTGGTCGCCACAACACCCTGTCAAAAGCCCACACTGTCCCAAATCCCCAATATCTGACTACACTGTCCGATACCCGCTCGAACCCGAGCAACTATGCCTCAAGTCTACCAGGATAGAAGAAGGAGAATTAGATGCATGGTTTCTCCTAAGTCAATTCCCAAAAACAGTGTAGCAGTAAAAGATGACATTATTAGGTGACCCGTTTAATCATGCAGTGTTCCAACGTTTGTCCAATTTCCCAGGATAAGCAATATAGAGTGACCTGAGCTAGAGTGACAGTCTTATAAGAGAAATTATTAGTTTTACAGTCCACAATTACTATTTTATCTTCAGATATACCGTTCAGATTTGATAAGTGGTTAAAACAGGTGATCATTCTAACAATAGGATCTGATTAATAAGAGTTAATTCCCTAAGCATGCAAGTCTACCCATCTTATATTTAGCATCTTCAATTTAGGGGCACTCTAACATTCCTAGTGGCATACCAAAGAGAGGAGTACAACAACCACCCACCTGATCAGTCGAGCTGTCACAAGTCCTACAACTGATAATACCAAAGATGGCGGCTACACAGAGTCCAAACGGTCCCGCGCAGTCCACACTGCTCCTGGGTACAAAAACCGAGCTGTCACAATCCATATATATCCCCAGAACTGCCAAATTTAACAAACAATAACTCCGCTGCGAAGATGAACAAAAATCACCTGCTCACAGTCCTCAGAAAAATCCAAATAAAATATCCCCGCGATCTACGCGTCGATAGCTTCGAAACGACTACCTGCACATCCAAATCCGAGTTTTCTACGCTGAGATATAAATCCGGCAAGAAAATAACCTCTAACCCTACTGTAGAAATTTCCCCAGATCAACATCCGGAAAGAGAGGAGATTCTCACCTTCGAGGCAATCTCCTAAAGTCCTGAGAAAAATACAGCAGATTCCTCGCGAAGAGTAGATGAATTTAGGCTCCTGAATCACCCTGATCCGATGTCTGTACGCGAAGTTATGGCCAAAACACCGTGTCGCTGTCCAAAAATCCGCAAAGAAAGAGGGGCAACAGAACACTCAAATACCTCCAAAATCCGAAATTAATTTGGGAAAACTTTGAATATCAAAATCAAAGTCCTACCTGTCGTGAGTCCAACGGCGTAAAAATCGTCGAAATCGGGTGTCGGATAAAACCAGGAAAGTCTACGCACCGAGAAGACGCAAAACGGGTCGAAGATGAACTAAGCGCGCCGCGACGGAAAACGGCCAACCTCGAGAACCGTGCACCACCACAACTCCGGGAAGGTACTGTTGGAAAGGTCTCTGGCAGGGGAAGAATTCTTCTTAAGGCCTCACTGTGAAAATCCCTAAGGAAAAGGGTGAAAAATGGGTTTAATCTCAGTAAAATAGCCTAAATAGGCTTAACGGGTTTCCCGGATCCAACCCGTTAACCCGGCTGATCCGGCGCGGCCCGGGTCGGACCAAATGCCGTCCAACCCGCCTGGGCGCCCGCCACGTACCCCCAGAACACGGACAGCCGTGCGGGGCCCCAGAGCGCGCGCCGCGTGCCTTCCGCTACAGCGGCGGGGCGACGCGGGTGGCGACGCGTGGCGCGACGCCACGCGTCGGCCGCTCCGCCGCCCCCGCTCACCGCTGAAGAGCCCAGTGGGCCGGGAGCGCGTAGACCCGCCAATACCGCTGCGCCACGTGTCCTGCACCCGGTCCACGCGCCGCTCCGCACTTTTCCCTGGACCGAGCCGCGCGCACCCGCCAATCTGCATGCGCCACGTGGCCCGCCCCGCGGTCTATGCACCAGCGCGCTTCCTCCGTGGACCAGGCGGTGTGGGCCGACCAATCCCGAGCCGCCACGTGGCACTAGCCGGTCCACGGTCACCCCCCATGCACCCGTTTTCCCCCGAAACTTCCGGTAGCCCGTTTTTTGGTCATCCGGACTCCAAATTCGGCAAATAAATAGCCGTTTTCAAGTGTTTTTCCGTGCTGAATCCAATTCTACCATCTGTTTGGCCAAAATCCTTCCCAAAATTTTGGCAAAGCACAGCCGAAGGCCAACACAATAAAAGATACCACTCAGGTCCAACAGTAGCACCACTTTGATGCACCTTGGGCCAGATACACCAACAATAGGTGTTCTCAACTGTAACTTCAGACGGAAAACAGTACGGGGTTTACGGTCTCCACATCCTCCCCCACTAAAAGGGAGTTTCGTCCTCGAAACAAAAGGAAAGTAAACCTGCGTACCTCAATCAGGAATCTCGAACAGGGAAGGGTAGGTATCCCGCATCGCCGTCTCAAGCTCCCAAGTGGCCTCTCGTTCCTCATGGTTGCTCCAAAGAATCTTCACATAAGGTATTGCCCGATTGCGCAATTCCCTCACCTCACGAGCTAGAATCCGCAATGGGCGCTCCTCGTAAACCAAGTCCTCGCCGATATCCAAGGATGCGAAGTCGATGACATGAGACGGATCGAATACATATCTCCTCAAGGCCGAAACATGGAAGACATCATGAACACCAGCCAAACGGGGAGGTAGAGCAACTCTATACGCCACAGGGCCTATCCTCTCAAGTACCTCAAAGGGTCCAATGAAGCGGGGACTGAGTTTCCCCCGCACTCCAAACCTCCGGACCCCTTTCGAGGGCGAGACCTTCAAGAAGACGTGATCCCCAACCTGGAACTCGAGGTCTCGCCGCCGAACATCTGCATAACTTTTCTGGCGACTCTGGGCCGTCTCCAAGTGCCGTCGTATAACTCGGACCTTCTCTTCCGCCTCCAGCAGTAAATCTGGTCCCAGCGTCCTCCTCTCACCCACATCACTCCAATAAAGGGGCGACCGACACTTGCGTCCGTACAACGCCTCAAATGGAGCCATCTTAATGCTCGCTTGAAAGCTGTTGTTGTACGCGAACTCAACCAGGGGTAAATGTCGGTGCCAACCTCCTCCAAAATCCATAACACACGCACGCAACATATCCTCTAGCGTCTGAATGGTGCGCTCTGACTGGCCGTCTGTCTGTGGGTGGAAAGCCGTGCTGAAACTAAGCTGAGTACCCATAGCTGACTGTAGGCTCCCCCAAAACCGTGACACAAATCTCGGGTCTCGATCTGAAACAATGGACGCTGGTACTCCGTGCAGCCTAACAATCTCAGCCAAATAAAGCTGTGCCAAGCGCTCCATGGACCAAGTCATCTGCACAGGCAGGAAATGAGCTGACTTGGTAAGTCTATCAACAATCACCCAAACTGCGTCGGCTCCACTCTGTGACCTCGGTAACCCAGTCACAAAATCCATGGTGATGCGGTCCCACTTCCATTCGGGAATTGGAAGACTTTGCAACTTGCCAGCAGGTACCCGATGTTCCGCCTTCACTTGCTGACAAGTTAAACACTGAGCCACGAATCTTCCAATATCCCGCTTCATTCCAGACCACCAAAAGAGTGCCTTGAGGTCCCTATACATCTTAGTACCTCCAGGGTGGACGGTATAAGGTGTATAGTGAGCCTTTCTCAGAATCTGATCCCTGATCTCCGAATCTGTAGGCACACACACTCGGTCCCTGTACCGCAGTACTCCCGAGTTATCCACTGAAAAATCCCCTAACTGCTCTGCCTGAAGCTGCGATCTGATCCTCGTCAAGTAGGGGTCCTCACTCTGTGCCTCACCAATCCTATCCAACAGAGTGGGCTGCAGGATCAAGGACAAGAGTCTAGCAGAGACCCCAGGGGACACTACCTCTATCTGTAGACGCCTCAACTGCTCCACAAGTGGTGGCTGCTGAGTAATCATCATGCTCAAGCTCTGTGCTGATCTCCTGCTCAAAGCGTCTGCAACCACATTGGCCTTGCCGGGGTGGTAAAGGATACTCAAATCATAATCCTTTAAAAGCTCCAACCACCGGCGTTGCCGCAAGTTCAGCTCCTTTTGAGTAAATAGATACTTTAAGCTCTTGTGGTCTGTATAAATCTCACAGTGCTCCCCGTAGAGATAATGCCGCCATAACTTCAGGGCGAACACCACAGCGGCAAGCTCTAAATCGTGAGTAGAGTAATTTTTCTCGTAATCCTTTAATTGCCGTGAAGCATAGGCAATTACCCTACCATGCTGCATCAGGACACAACCCAAGCCGCTGTGTGAGGCATCACTGTAAATCACAAACCCGTCGCCCATCACGGGTAGAGCTAGGACTGGTGCTGAGATCAATCTCCTCTTAAGCTCTTCAAAGCTCTCTTGGCACCGCTCAGACCAAATAAACTTCACCCCCTTTCTCGTCAGACTGGTCAGGGGAGTAGAGAGCTTCGCAAAGCCCTCAACAAAACGACGGTAATAACCTGCTAATCCAAGAAAGCTACGAACATCAGTAACCGTCGTCGGTCTAGGCCAATCCCGAACTGCATCAATCTTCGTCGGGTCCACTGCCACCCCTGCGGCTGATATAACATGGCCTAGAAAAGCAACCTCCCGAAGCCAAAATGCACACTTCTTCAGCTTGGCAAACAGCTTCTTCTCTCGCAGACGCTGTAGCACGATTCTCAAATGCTCCTCATGTTCTACCTCACTTCGGGAGTAAACCAAAATGTCGTCTATGAAAACAACAACAAACCGATCCAAGTACGGCTGAAACACCCGATTCATTAAATCCATGAATGCAGCAGGGGCATTAGTTAGTCCAAAAGGCATAACTGTAAACTCATAATGCCCGTACCGGGTCCTAAAAGCCGTCTTGGGGATGTCCTCGGCCCTCACCCTCAACTGGTGGTAACCTGACTGAAGATCCAACTTCGAGAACACTGTTGCGCCCTGCAACTGATCAAACAGATCATCAATTCGTGGTAGCGGGTACTTGTTCCGAATGGTCACTTTATTTAGCTCTCGATAATCCACGCACAAGCGAAGTGATCCATCCTTCTTCTTCACGAATAAAACAGGCGCTCCCCACGGAGATACACTGGGTCTCACGAAGCCCACATCCATCAAATCCTGCAACTGAGCCTTCAATTCCCTCAGTTCCGCTGGGGCCATCCTGTAAGGTGCCTTTGAGATTGGTGCGGTCCCTGGAACCACATCAATCACAAACTCAACCTCCCTCTCCGGCGGCAAAGTCGATAGCTCAGAGGGAAACACATCCGGGAACTCGCGGACGATAGGGATATCCTCGATTCCCGGTGCCGCCATAGGCACCTCAACGACCGTCGCCAAGAAAGCGATACAACCTGTAATGATCCGGACCCCCGCAGAACCTCCGCAACATTAATAGTGACTGTAGAAGGCTTGTACTGTGCAACGGAGCTTGTAGAAACGAAATTGGATATTTTTATTTGACTCTGCGCGAAAATCGGAGCAAATGGGATTTTCCGGGAGCTTTTTGCAAAATTTCGGATGAGAATTTGGCGAAACGGACGTCGGATTTGGACTCAGCGCGCGAAAACGATTAAATTGGTATATTCGCTTTATTTTTCCGGCACCGGGTACTGTTCACCGGAACAGTAACCGCCGGCCGGAATTACTGTTCCGGCCGGCGGCGGCCGCCGGCGAGCGGCGGCGGGCGGCGGCGCACGGCGGCGGGCAGCGGCACAGCGGCGGCGCAGCAGCGGAGCGCGGCGCGGGCAGGCGCGGGCAGCGCGGGCAGGGGGCGCTGGTGCGCGGTCCACAGCTTGGCGTGCACCAGGCGCACCAAAGACTCCCCGCGCCACGTGGCGCTTCCTCAGTGGCTGGCCGGCTTCTAGAAGGCTGTGGGGACTGTGACACGTGGCAGCACCCCGTTGGCCGACAACCTTCCGGAAGACCCGGAGCACGGGGCAAACACACGCACCACGTGGCCACGTGGCGAAATCCCATTGGGCCTGCACAGGCTGTTCCCTGTTTTGTGGACACGTGGCACGTTTCGGTTGGCCCGTTTCGGTGTTTCCTGTTTGGATCCGATCCTGTGTGGGAATATTCCCTTTTGGCCCACTATATAAGAAGTCCCCACCCCCCTCTCTTTGCACCTTGGATTCCGAGCCAAGAGAGAGAATCAGAAAAACTTCTCTCTACGAAAGTTGTTCCTCTCTCTCTCTTCTTTCTCTCTCTAGAATCTCAGGAATTTAGGAGTTACAGTTAGTGAGATATCTGCGACGCGGCGCACTGCGACGATTTTCTTTTAGGCCCATTTCCCGTCGCAGTTCCGTCGAAAATTCACTGCGGGCTAACCAGGTAGAATTTTTGGACGATTTTTGCGGCAGCGCGACCGTAAGAGGTAGGGCTTCGATTTCCGTGTTGATCATTTTGCTCCGTTTCGTACTTTTGGCACAGTTTTTAGGTCCTCTTTGACCCCCCTTTTTACTGTGGTAATTTTTGGACAGCACCGACTTCTCCGATTTTTATCTTGACGTAGGAGCGTCAGATCGAGGCGTTTAAAGAGTCGATTTTGATCTACTCTTCGCGAGGAACGCAACCGTGATTTTTCTGGGATTTTAGGAGCTCATTTTAGAGGTGAAAAATTCCTCTTTTCCCGTGCTGTCTGAAAAACAGCAAATATTGTACTTTTTGAGATTTGTATTTATACCGGGAGCGCTGATTTGCAGGATTTGAGGACTGTGGACAACCAGGAGACTACCTGGGGTGTTGTTTGAGCTGCTCGAGGTGGGCGGTTGTTGCTTACCTCATTTTTGACAAGCTCACTGGGATTACTAGAAATCCCCTAAAATATGACAATTAATGAGAACCATTGGGACAAACTAATATGACAAATGACAAGGACCGTTGGGACGAACTCCCCTAAAACTAATTGATGAGAACAATTGGGACAACTAACATGACAATTAATGAGAACCATTGGGACAACTGACAGGACAACTAACAGGACTACTAACAGGACAAACTAACAACTCCCCTAAAATTTAATATAACCCCACAAATGATATGATGACTTATATTGGGACACTGTGATTGAGACAAAGGCTATGATCTCGCATGCAAATGACTTTTATTCAGTAAATCAATTGTTTTAAACCTTTGACACTATTTTACAACTTTTAAAAATAAAGACAGTTGCATGCATGCCCGGACATCAGGTAAGGCCACTATTTATTGCTACACTATCATATTGGGATTTGAACATGTTTTCATTGTTGTCCTTTGCATTCATATGTTGTTGCTCAAGTGTGAGCAGGGGTTTGGGATAGTGTAGCCAAGGTTGCATTAGATTGTGGATTTGTGGGGTATTGCGGTGACCGCGGACAGTGGGCGGTCGACCAGATGTTTGTCCTTGCATCAGATAGGGGTTGATTCTGGTTTATTTTGCATTAGATTGAGGATTTGTGGGGTATTGCGGTGACCGCGGACGGTAGGCGGTCGACCAGATGTTGTCCTTGCATCAGATAGGGGTTGAGCCTGGTTTATTTTGCATTAGCTGGAGGTTGGGTTTCCTCTAGTGGATGATGTTTCCCACTTATTGAGTACTATTGCATCTGATTGGGTATCAGGCTTCTTTAGTGGATGGTCTTTCCCACTTTGATCATAGTCATGATCCAGTCCTGCTTTTGAGACTTATCATACCGGCGCGGTTGTTGCCCGGTGAATTTTGAGACTTATCATACCGGCGCGGTTGTTGCCCGGTGATGCTTTACTCGTGTGGGTCGCTCCCCTCGAGTTCCACTCTAGAGGCTGGGGCCAGACAGTTGTTGACAGTTTTGCTATCACGTCGGCGCGGATTTTTGCCCGATGATGAGAGCGGAGCAGGCAGTACCGATCGTGGATCAGATGACGGATTGGGTTATTTTGGACAGCTTTTGTTTACTGATGCATGCATACAGTTTTGATAGCCAGTACCGCAGTAGAGGCATAGTAGTGGTAGTTTTACTGTTTCAGTACCTTACTTATCCTACCACTTCACCTTTTCCCTTTTTGCCTCTAGTAGTCCTAGTGGGTGCGTCAGAGTTGAGGTTTTTACCCACTAGGGGAGGCTATTGGTTTATCTGATAGTTCTCACCCCCATTGTTATTTTCTGTTTCCTTCTCCCTTATTTTGCAGAGTCATCTGCGGGAGCTGCTAGGCCATCGGCAGCGGATCGAGGTAAGGGGATCGCCGAATAGATAGATCTCCTGGGAGACTGAGAGCTGTAGATAGAGGCTGTACCCCTCACTCAGACTGTGGTATTCCCCTTTTATTTTGGGTCTGGCGTTAGCCAGCTGGTTGTACTATTTTGGTGAGCTGAGAGATTATTGTACTTATTACAGTATTATTTGTAGTCCCAGTCTGAGATACTATGTGGTTCTTCTATTTCAGCTCTGTATTATGCTCTTTTATTGTTAGATTATATCTGAGCAGGTTACCAGCGCTTCGTGTACGCGGAAAATCCCGTGTGCACGGCGGATCTGTAGACGAGCCCGGGTTCCGGGGCGTGACAGATTAAGTTGGTATCAGAGCTTAGGGATAGGTCAGTTGGGACTTAGGAAACCCTAGGCTTTTGGCAGACCCTAGGATGATAGGGCGTGAGAGACGTGCTGTTCTGAGGCGAAAGTTGGTGGTTGGGTTATTTGACTCTTCCAATGAAGGAAGAGGGATCGACATAGCCTACTTCTGGTAGACTGTTATGTTGGCTGCAGACAACATAAAGTCACAGAAATAGGAGAATGTCTTTAACTTTCGCTGGATTGGGTCGTGTGGGGTGATGATACTGAGTGTGGTTTCTTGTGGTAGGATGCCTCCGCAACGTAGAATGTTGACGCGTTCGCAGCCTTCTTCCTCTGAGCCCGAGCCGGAGGAGTCCGAGCAGGGCCAGCAGAGTGAGGTGCAGGAGCTTCAGGCTCTGATGGCCCAGATGTCAGAGGCCGTGCGGCGTCAGGAGGAGGCCATAGGTCGGCTGACGCAGATGTTAGAGCAGAGGGCGCAGCCTGTTGTTGCACCCCCAGAGAGTTCTCCCGTACCTTCCTCCCCTGCTGTGGCTCCCCCAGTTGGACCGGTGACCACGGCATCCCCTGTTGCTCAGGGAGCAATTCGGCCATTGACTCCTGCTGAGGAGCAGGAGTTTGCTGACAAACTTACTCAGTTCTGTAAGCGGGGACCGCCCAGGTTTTCAGGGCGGGATACTAAGCCTTGGGAGATTGGGACTTGGCTTTCGTCAATGGAGAAGTTATTCCGGGACTTCTTCATAGCCCAGAAGTACAGGGTACATATGGCTGTACACTGTTTAGACGGGGATGCTGATGCATGGTGGCGTCGGGTGGAGCCCCTGGAGTTTCGGATCACTCGACAGCTACCCTGGGCAGAGTTTAAGAAGATGATTCTGGATACGTACTTTTCCACAAGTATGAAGAAAAAGCTAGAAGATGATTTGAAGAATCTTCAGCAAGGCGACCGGACAGCATTGGACTACTTTCAGGAGTTCAGGCGGTTGCTCAACTGCGTACCCTATGTCGCCAGAGACGGACCGCACCAGGTGGAGCTCTTTGAGTCGGGTCTGCGCCCAGAAACCTATACTTTGGTGCATGCTCAGCGGCTGCAGACCTTGGAGGAGGCAGCAGAGCATGCACAGTGGGTTGAAAGGGGAGACCACGTCATTGCCAGACGTGGGGGCTTGGTCGCTCAGAATTCTGACAAAAAGCGTCCAGCACAGCACGACGAGGGACAGGCCAGTTCCTGGAGGCCGCCCCGACCGCCACCACCTCAGTTCACGGGCCGTGGACGTTCAGAGCAGCGAGGGCCTGGTGGATCCCAGAGACCCCCGCAACATCAGCAGCAGCAGCAGTCGGGACAGCCACGGCTTCGCGATAGAGACAGATGTATATTCTGTGGAGGACCTCATTTGTCACACACCTGTGATCAGAGGTGGGGTCGTTGTTATAAATGTGGACAGTCAGGCCATGTTCGAGCTTCATGCCCCTTTTCGACCCCAGCAGCATCTTCTTCAGTTTCGGCTCCCTTCGTATCTCAGCAACGGTCGTCAGCTCAACGGCCTTATGCTCCAGTGAGCGGATCCCCATCTTTTTACCCTGCTGATCACCCGCCACCAGCTCAGAGCGGTCGGGTTTATGCCGCTCAGGTGGAGGACTTTGCAGCAGCCGACCATGTGGTGGCAGGTATTATTAATTATTTTGCTTTTGGCATTAGATTTTGCATTGTATTGCACTTGAGCATGCTAGATATGCGTTAGGAGTACATTTACTTCATTGCATGGGTTAGGGGTAGGACGGTCACCTTATGCACGGGGGGTACGTATTCCCGATCTTTTAGCGCATGGAGGTGTGTCGTTGGTCCTGACCGGTGCAGATGAGTCCTGGATTATGCCAGTAGACCTGATGGTCATGACTCAGCTGCGGGACTTGATCGTGGTACATAGATAAACTGGCTGGCTCAGTATCCCTTTTCGCGGCGGTTGATTGTGCTGCGAGGACGATCTTTTGGGGAGCCAGGCCAGGAGAGGTCTGTGTGCCGGGGTTGCCGCAGGGCTTTCTTTGCCTCTGAAGTTTTGACTTCGCTAGCGAGGCGGATGTTTCGCTTTGGGTGCGGAACTGTTTTTGGCTAGCATAGTTTGGGGCCTACTTGGCGCCGGTGCTTTTGAGATGTAGGAAGTAGGTTCACTTCGGCATTATAAGGGATTACCGGGAATTAGATAAAGTGATAATTTGGGGGATTTTTAGGAACCTCAGGAGTACAAAGGTACTCGGATCGAGCATCTGTGCCCGTGGACATGAGGATTGGATTACCAGGTGCCCTGGGAGGAGCGGATGCATTTGCTGGTATAGACTACTTAGTCACTTGAGCGGTTAGTCCTGTTGTACTTAATTGAGGTGGTGCGGTTATCTAAGAGCCCGCCTCTATTTTGTATCCGTTAGAGACCCAAGATTTGAGCCTTGGGGACTAAACTCAGGTTTAGTAAGGTTTTTCCTCCGCAGACTGATGGGCAGTCAGAGCGGATTATGCAGATCTTGGAGGGTATGCTAAGAGCATACATCTTGGATTTCGGCGGAGGGTGGATTCGACACTTACCCTCGGCTGAGCTCGCGTACAACAACAGTTTTCAAGCGAGCATTCAGATGACTTCGTTTGAAGCGTTGTATGGACGCAAGTGTCGGTCACCCCTTTTTTGGAGTGATGGGGGCGAGAGGCGGACCTTGGGACCAGACGTATTAGGCAGAGGAGAAGATCCGAGCGAGTCGGAAGTATCTTCAGACCGCCCAAAGCCGGCAGAGGAACTATGCCGATGTTCGGCGACGAGACTTGGAATTTCAGGTTGGAGATCATGTATTCCTGAAAGTCTCGCCGTCCAAAGAAATCAGGAGATTCGGCATTCGTGGGAAACTTAGCCCCCGATATATTAGACCCATTGAGGTATTGGAGCGTATCGGGCCGTTCCTTAGGTGAAAATCCAACGGGGCAATCATGACGAGCGCAAGACTACTTGGGAGCTCGAGTCGGAGATGAGGGATGCTCACCCCTACTTATTCGAGACGTCGGACTGAGTATTATTGTTTAGTCTCGTTTCGAGGACGAAACTCTTTTAGTGGGGGAGAATGTAATGATCCGGACCCCCGCAGAACCTCCGCAACATTAATAGTGACTGTAGAAGGCTTGTACTGTGCAACGGAGCTTGTAGAAACGAAATTGGATATTTTTATTTGACTCTGCGCGAAAATCGGAGCAAATGGGATTTTCCGGGAGCTTTTTGCAAAATTTCGGATGAGAATTTGGCGAAACGGACGTCGGATTTGGACTCAGCGCGCGAAAACGATTAAATTGGTATATTCGCTTTATTTTTCGGCACCGGGTACTGTTCACCGGAACAGTAACCGCCGGCCGGAATTACTGTTCCGGCCGGCGGCGGCCGCCGGCGAGCGGCGGCGGGCGGCGGCGCACGGCGGCGGGCAGCGGCACAGCGGCGGCGCAGCAGCGGAGCGCGGCGCGGGCAGGCGCGGGCAGGCGCGGGCAGCGCGGGCAGGGGGCGCTGGTGCGCGGTCCACAGCTTGGCGTGCACCAGGCGCACCGAAGACTCCCCGCGCCACGTGGCGCTTCCTCAGTGGCTGGCCGGCTTCTAGAAGGCTGTGGGGACTGTGACACGTGGCAGCACCCCGTTGGCCGACAACCTTCCGGAAGACCCGGAGCACGGGGCAAACACACGCACCACGTGGCCACGTGGCGAAATCCCATTGGGCCTGCACAGGCTGTTCCCTGTTTTGTGGACACGTGGCACGTTTCGGTTGGCCCGTTTCGGTGTTTCCTGTTTGGATCCGATCCTGTGTGGGAATATTCCCTTTTTGGCCCACTATATAAGAAGTCCCCCACCCCCCTCTCTTTGCACCTTGGATTCCGAGCCAAGGAGAGAGAATCAGAAAAACTTCTCTCTACGAAAGTTGTTCCTCTCTCTCTCTTCTTTCTCTCTCTAGAATCTCAGGAATTTAGGAGTTACAGTTAGTGAGATATCTGCGACGCGGCGCACTGCGACGATTTTCTTTTTAGGCCCATTTCCCGTCGCAGTTCCGTCAAAATTCACTGCGGGCTAACCAGGTGGAATTTTTGGACGATTTTTGCGGCAGCGCGACCGTAAGAGGTAGGGCTTCGATTTCCGTATTGATTATTTTGCTCCGTTTCGTACTTTTGGCACAGTTTTTAGGTCCTCTTTGACCCCCCTTTTTGCTGTGGTAATTTTTGGACAGCACCGACTTCTCCGATTTTTATCTTGACGTAGGAGCGTCAGATCGAGGCGTTTAAAGAGTCGATTTTGATCTACTCTTCGCGAGGAACGCAACCGTGATTTTTCTGAGAATTTAGGAGCTCATTTTAGAGGTGAAAAATTTCTCTTTTCCCGTGCTGTCTGAAAAACAGCAAATATTGTACTTTTTGAGATTTGTATTTATACCGGGAACGCTGATTTGCAGGATTTGAGGACTGTGGACAACCAGGAGACTACCTGGGGTGTTGTTTGAGCTACTCGAGGTGGGCGGTTGTTGCTTACCTCATTTTTGACAAGCTCACTGGGATTACTAGAAATCCCCTAAAATATGACAATTAATGAGAACCATTGGGACAAATTAATATGACAAATGACAAGGACCGTTGGGACGAACTCCCCTAAAATTTAATTGATGAGAACAATTGGGACAAAGTAACATGATAATTGATGAGAACCATTGGGACTACTGACAGGACTACTAACAGGACTACTAACAGGACAAACTAACAGGACTCCCCTAAAATTTAATATAACCCCACAAATGATATGATGACTTATATTGGGACACTGTGACTGAGACAAAGGCTATGATCTCGCATGCAAATGACTTTTATTCAGTAAATCAATTGTTTTAAACCTTTGACACTATTTTACAACTTTTAAAAATAAAGACAGTTGCATGCATGCCCGGACATCAGGTAAGGCCACTATTTATCGCTACACTATCATATTGGGATTTGAACATGTTTTCATTGTTGTCCTTTGCATTCATATGTTGTTGCTCAAGTGTGAGCAGGGGTTTGGGATAGTGTAGCCAAGGTTGCATTAGATTGTGGATTTGTGGGGTATTGCGGTGACCGCGGACAGTGGGCGGTCGACCAGATGTTTGTCCTTGCATCAGATAGGGGTTGATTCTGGTTTATTTTGCATTAGATTGAGGATTTGTGGGGTATTGCGGTGACCGCGGACGGTAGGCGGTCGACCAGATGTTGTCCTTGCATCAGATAGGGGTTGAGCCTGGTTTATTTTGCATTAGCTGGAGGTTGGGTTTCCTCTAGTGGATGATGTTTCCCACTTATTGAGTACTATTGCATCTGATTGGGTATCAGGCTTCTTTAGTGGATGGTCTTTCCCACTTTGATCATAGTCATGATCCAGTCCTGCTTTTGAGACTTATCATACCGGCGCGGTTGTTGCCCGGTGAATTTTGAGACTTATCATACCGGCGCGGTTGTTGCCCGGTGATGCTTTACTCGTGTGGGTCGCTCCCCTCGAGTTCCACTCTAGAGGCTGGGGCCAGACAGTTGTTGACAGTTTTGCTATCACGTCGGCGCGGATTTTTGCCCGATGATGAGAGCGGAGCAGGCAGTACCGATCGTGGATCAGATGACGGATTGGGTTATTTTGGACAGCTTTTGTTTACTGATGCATGCATACAGTTTTGATAGCCAGTACCGCAGTAGAGGCATAGTAGTGGTAGTTTTACTGTTTCAGTACCTTACTTATCCTACCACTTCACCTTTTCCCTTTTTGCCTCTAGTAGTCCTAGTGGGTGCATCAGAGTTGAGGTTTTTACCCACTAGGGGAGGCTATTGGTTTATCTGATAGTTCTCACCCCCATTGTTATTTTCTATTTCCTTCTCCCTTATTTTGCAGAGTCATCTGCGGGAGCTGCTAGGCCATCGGCAGCGGATCGAGGTAAGGGGATCGCCGAATAGATAGATCTCCTGGGAGACTGAGAGCTGTAGATAGAGGCTGTACCCCTCACTCAGACTGTGGTATTCCCCTTTTATTTTGGGTCTGGCGTAGCCAGCTGGTTGTACTATTTTGGTGAGATGGGAGATTATTGTACTTATTACAGTATTATTTGTAGTCCCAGTCTGAGATACTATGTGGTTCTCCTATTTCAGCTCTGTATTATGCTCTTTTATTGTTAGATTATATCTGAGCAGGTTACCAGCGCTTCGTGTACGCGGAAAATCCCGTGTGCACGGCGGATCTGTAGACGAGCCCGGGTTCCGGGGCGTGACACAACCCCTGCTCATCATTCGCCGAGCTCTCGATGACGAGATAGTCATCGCAAACAGGGTACTCTGGCAGCCTCTAAATACGAACTCCTCCTGCCCTGGCTCACAAAGAGTCACTGTCCTCTCTCTGCAGTCGATAGTGGCGGAATACCGGGATAGCCAATCCATCCCCAGCACCAAGTCGAAATCATGGAGCTGCTGCAAGACAAGCAAGTCTGCCGGCAAAATCCAAGGCCCCAACTGCACCGGCATGCCAAACAATGCTCCTCGACATGCATAACGTGATCAGGAACCCGCACCTCTAATGCATAGGACAAGGACTCTACCTCTAGATCATGCAGGGATGCAAATGCTCGACTAATGAAAGAATGAGATGCTCCAGTGTCGAATAAAGTGCGAGCCCGAATACCAAGGAGTAGAGTAATACCTGCCACCACCTGGTCTGCCGCGGAAGAATCTGCTAACTGGGCGGCATACACCCGCCCGCTCGGTGCTGGAGGTCGAGAATCTGTAGGATGAGAGGTGGACGGCCTGCCCGCTGGGGCATAAGACCGCTGGGCTGGTGGCTGCTGTTGCTGAGGGGAATATGGAGTCGACGCCGAAGAAGGTGCCGAGGAAGTAGAAAGGGGGCAGGTAGCTCGCACATGCCCCGGCTGTCCACAACGGAAGCATCGACCCCATCTCTGGTCCCAAGTGATGGCGGCATGCTGACCTCCGCAGAAGATACATCGATCGGAAGGTCGTGGCTGTCTCGGCTGCTGCTGCTGCCTCGAGGACTGCTGCTGCGATCGCTGCTGCCTCTGCTGCGATCTCTGTTGCTGGTGCGGCTGCGGATGCTGCTGCGGTCTCTGGGGTCCACCAGGCCCTCTCCTATCAGGTCGCCCACGGCCGTAAGACTGGGACTGCGGCGGCCGTGGCGGTCTCCATGAGCTGGCCTGTCCCCCGTCCTCCGGGGCTGGTCGCTTCCTGTCGGCACTCTGCGCGACCGCGGCCCTCCGTCTGGCCACCTCCTGATCACCTCTCTCTACCCACTGTGCGTGCTCTGCGGCTGCCTCCAAGGTCTGAAATCTCTGAGCATGCACAAGTGTGAAAATCTCTGGGCGAAGGCCTGCCTCAAACATCTCTACCTGGTGCGGACCGTCACGGGCGACGAAAGGCACACAGTTCAGCAACTCCATGAACTCCTGGAAATAGACATGGGCCGATCGATCGCCTTGCTGCAGATTCTTCAAGTCGTCCTCCAACTTTTTCTTCACACTGGTAGAGAAGTAGGTGTCCAACACCATCCGCTTGAACTCCTCCCAAGGCAACTGCCGAGTGATCCGAAACTCCAGTGGCTTTACTCGCTGCCACCAAAAGTCTGCATCTCCGTCCAAACAGTGCACCGCCATGTGCACTCGGTACTTCGGGTCGACGAAGAAGTCCCGAAAAAGCTTCTCCATCGCCGAAAGCCATCTCCCAACATCCCGGGGCTGAGCATCCCGCCCCGAGAATCTAGGTGGTCCTCGCTTAACAAACTGGGAGAGTTTGTCAGCAAAATCCTGCTCCTCCTCCGCAGTCAAAGGCCGGATAGCTTCAGGAGCCCCGCTACTCGAAGATGGTGCCAACGGCACAAAAGGTGCAACAAGGGGCACAGGAGCCTCAGGAACAGCTGGGGGTGGTGCCTCCCTCCGAGCAAGCAGTTGCTCAATCCTCTGCTCCTGGCGGCGCTGACCCTCCGCCAACTGGGCCACCAAGGCCCTCAACTCAGTAAGCTCGGGGGGTGTAGGCTGCTCTGGCTCAACAGGGGGCGAAGGGACACCCCGAGTGGGAATCCGACGTCGAGGAGGCATCCTGCCACAAGGAACCAAACATCAGTAACAAAACCCCACACGACCCAATCTGGCGGAAGTCAAGACATCCCCCTATTTCTGTAACCTTATGTTGTCTGCAGCCAACATAATGGTTCAACAGAAATAGACTATGTCGATCCCTCTTCACTCACAGGAAGAGTTAACTATCAAAATCACCGACTTCCGCAAACTATCACGCCACTCACGCCCTAACATCCTAGGGTCTGTCCAAAAGCCTAGGGTTTCCTAAGTCCCAACTGACCCATCCCTAAGCTCTGATACCAACTTAATCTGTCACGCCCCGGGTGTAAACCAGAACCCGGCCCGCTCACAGATCCGCCGTGCATGCGGTATTTTCCACATACACGAAGCGTTGGTAACCTGCTCAGATAAGCAATAATAATAAAAGAGCATAAAGTAATCAGAGCTAACTAAAACTACTGTATCTCAGACAGAAGCTGGAAGTAAAAAGTACAACAGTAAAATAAACTACAGATGTCTCTCACACCGCTACTACAATATATACAGCTGGCAGAAGCCAGACCCAAAAGAAAGTAACTAAATACTGTCTGAGAAGTCCAGGTACCCAAAACTCTCCAGCTACAGTCTGCGGTGGCACTCTATCTAGTCCGCGATACGCTTGCCCGATCAGTTGCTGACGGCCCCGCGACTCCCACAGAGGACTCTGCAAAACAAGGGAGAGAGAGAAACAAGCAAAACAGTGGGGGTAAGTACTACTATAAACAGTAGCCTCCCCTAGTGGGTAAAGCCTCAGCTCAGGTATGCCCACCAGGAAGATCAGAGGCATAAAGGAAAGGGATAAAAAGGGGAGTGTAATATGAGCAACTCAGATGAAATGCTACCCCTAATATGCCTCTACATGCTAAACCAATCAGGGTGACAAAGTATGCATCTGTGTCAGAAGCCTGTCTAGATGACCCAATCTGACCGCCAGTGGACACTGGCACTGCCTGCTCTGCCGCCTCGGGTATGCCAGCCTACGCATAACACCGAAGCAAAGGAGTCCCCAGGACTCAAAGTCTGTCAACCGCGCACTCCGGAGTCGCACTCGTGGGGAGCGACCCACACGAGAAAAGTAAGTAACCACAAGTAACTGTCTCTAGCAGGACTGGATCGAGACTCAAGAAGTGGGAAAAACCCTCCACTAAAGCAAGCCCGATCCCCCAAGTACCCAATCTGATGCAATAAGATGACCCGGTCAACCACCCAAGATCCGTGGTCGCCACAACACCCTGTCAAAAGCCCACACTGTCCCAAATCCCCAATATCTGACTACACTGTCCGATACCCGCTCGAACCCGAGCAACTATGCCTCAAGTCTACCAGGATAGAAGAAGGAGAATTAGATGCATGGTTTCTCCTAAGTCAATTCCCAAAAACAGTGTAGCAGTAAAAGATGACATTATTAGGTGACCCGTTTAATCATGCAGTGTTCCAACGTTTGTCCAATTTCCCAGGATAAGCAATATAGAGTGACCTGAGCTAGAGTGACAGTCTTATAAGAGAAATTATTAGTTTTACAGTCCACAATTACTATTTTATCTTCAGATATACCGTTCAGATTTGATAAGTGGTTAAAACAGGTGATCATTCTAACAATAGGATCTGATTAATAAGAGTTAATTCCCTAAGCATGTAAGTCTACCCATCTTATATTTAGCATCTTCAATTTAGGGGCACTCTAACATTCCTAGTGGCATACCAAAGAGAGGAGTACAACAACCACCCACCTGATCAGTCGAGCTGTCACAAGTCCTACAACTGATAATACCAAAGATGGCGGCTACACAGAGTCCAAACGGTCCCGCGCAGTCCACACTGCTCCTGGGTACAAAAACCGAGCTGTCACAATCCATATATATCCCAGAACTGCCAAATTTAACAAACAATAACTCTGCTGCGAAGATGAACAAAAATCACCTGCTCACAGTCCTCAGAAAAATCCAAATAAAATATCCCCGCGATCTACGCGTCGATAGCTTCGAAACGACTACTGCACATCCAAATCCGAGTTTTCTACGCTGAGATATAAATCCGGCAAGAAAATAACCTCTAACCCTACTGTAGAAATTTCCCCAGATCAACATCCGGAAAGAGAGGAGATTCTCACCTTCGAGGCAATCTCCTAAAGTCCTGAGAAAAATACAGCAGATTCCTCGCGAAGAGTAGATGAATTTAGGCTCTTGAATCACCCTGATCCGATGTCTGTACGCGAAGTTATGGCCAAAACACCGTGTCGCTGTCCAAAAATCCGCAAAGAAAGAGGGGCAACAGAACACTCAAATACCTCCAAAATCCGAAATTAATTTGGGAAAACTTTGAATATCAAAATCAAAGTCCTACCTGTCGTGAGTCCAACGGCGCAAAAATCGTCGAAATCGGGTGTCGGATAAAACCAGGAAAGTCTACGCACCGAGAAGACGCAAAACGGGTCGAAGATGAACTAAGCGCGCCGCGACGGAAAACGGCCAACCTCGAGAACCGTGCACCACCACAACTCCGGGAAGGTACTGTTGGAAAGGTCTCTGGCAGGGGAAGAATTCTTCTTAAGGCCTCACTGTGAAAATCCCTAAGGAAAAGGGTGAAAAATGGGTTAATCTCAGTAAAATAGCCTAAATAGGCTTAACGGGTTTCCCGATCCAACCCGTTAACCCGGCTGATCCGGCGCGGCCCGGGTCGGACCAAATGCCGTCCAACCCGCCTGGGCGCCCGCCACGTACCCCCAGAACACGGTACAGCCGTGCGGGCCCCAGAGCGCGCGCCGCGTGCCTTCCGCTACAGCGGCGGGGCGACGCGGGTGGCGACGCGTGGCGCGACGCCACGCGTCGGCCGCTCCGCCGCTCCCGCTCACCGCTGAAGAGCCCAGTGGGCCGGGAGCGCGTAGACCCGCCAATACCGCTGCGCCACGTGTCCTGCACCCGGTCCACGCGCCGCTCCGCACTTTTCCCTGGACCGAGCCGCGCGCACCCGCCAATCTGCATGCGCCACGTGGCCCGCCCCGCGGTCTATGCACCAGCGCGCTTCCTCCGTGGACCAGGCGGTGTGGGCCGACCAATCCCGAGCCGCCACGTGGCACTAGCCGGTCCACGGTCACCCCCCATGCACCCGTTTCCCCCCGAAACTTCCGGTAGCCCGTTTTTGGTCATCCGGACTCCAAATTCGGCAAATAAATAGCCGTTTTCAAGTGTTTTTCCGTGCTGAATCCAATTCTACCATCTGTTTGGCCAAAATCCTTCCCAAAATTTTGACAAAGCACAGCCGAAGGCCAACACAATAAAAGATACCACTCAGGTCCAACAGTAGCACCACTTTGATGCACCTTGGGCCAGATACACCAACAATAGGTGTTCTCAACTGTAACTTCAGACGGAAAACAGTACGGGGTTTACGGTCTCCACATCACCTGTCATAAATAATGAAATTCCTTTTAAACGCCTCTATAATGTTAATCCTGATTACTCACATCTTCGCATTTTTGGTTCAACCTGTTTTGTTCTTTTACCCAAAAGAGAGTGCAACAAACTAACTAAGAAAACTGCTATATGTGTTTTTCTTGGTTATGGTCTTCAACAAAAAGGCTATAGGTGTTATGATCCTAGCGCTAAAAAGTTGCGTATCTCTCGTCATGTCACTTTTTGGGAACAAATACCTTTGTTCACTCTTCCAACATCAAAGTTTTCATCCGGTTCTCCACTTTTAGACCCATTTCAAGAGAATCTCTCTTCTAATCTTCCTTTACAAGCAACTGAGAATGGTCAACATGATCCCTGTCTCAACTCCCCTTGCACGTCTAGCAATCAAAACAATATGCAACCATAAAGATCTCATCCAACTCGTCAAAGACAGCCACCAAGTTATCTCAATGATTACTATTGCTACATTTCCTCTATTCTCTCCCACTATGAACCCAAATCCTATCATGAAGCCTCCTCTGATCCTAAGTGGCAACAAGCCATGAATAAGGAACTCGCTGCTCTTCAAAAGACCAATACTTGGGAACTTGTTGAATTACCGCCGGAAAATATGCTATTGGGTGTAAATGGATTTATAAGATTAAAACCAACTCAGATGGTTCTATAGAACGATATAAAGCACGACTTGTTGCAAAAGGTTTCTCCCAAGAATATGGAATCGATTATGAAGAAACATTTGCTCATGTCGCACGAATGACAACTGTGCGCTGTCTGCTGGCTGTGGCATCTATATGAGGTTGGAAACTTCACCAGTTAGATGTCAAAAATGCGTTCTTAAATGGAGATCTCCTTGATGAAGTTTATATGACTCCTCCTTTGGGTTTTTCTCATGCTCCAAATTATGTGTGTAGGCTTCGTAAGGCCTTATATGGTCTTAAACAAGCTCCAAGAGCATGGTTTGAAAAGTTTCGCTATACTATCCTCCAACAGGGCTTTTCTCAAAGCAATCATGACTCTGCTATGTTTATTCGATGCTCATCACATGGTAGAGTTATTCTTCTTTTGTATGTCGATAATATGATTATTACAGGTGATGATATAGGAGGAATTTCTGATATCAAACATCAGCTCAGTAGACATTTTGAAATGAAAGATCTTGGACAACTTCGCTACTTCCTTGGTATTGAAGTAGATTACCAAAATAAAGGTCTATTTCTTTCCCAAGTAAAGTATGCTTTTGAATTAATTGTTCGTGCTCGATTAACTGATAACAAGACAGCCGATACTCCTCTCGAACTTAATGTCAAACTTCAGCCTACTGATGGTACATTGCTTTCTGATCCGACTCTTTATCGCCAACTTGTTGGTAGTCTCAATTATCTTACAATTACCAGACCTGATATCAGTCATGCTGTTCAAATTGTTAGTCAGTTTATGTCAGCTCCCCGAATGACTCATTATGCTGCAGTTTTACGAATTCTTCGATATATTCGCAACACATTATATCATGGTTTACTTCTTCATAGTTCATCAGCTCCTCTTCTTCAAGCATTTTGTGATGCCGATTGGGCTGGTGATCCAACTGATCGACGCTCTACTACTGGCTTTTGTATTTTTCTTGGGGATTCACTTATTTTCTGGAAAAGTAAAAAGCAAACTGTTGTTGCTCGTTCTAGTGCGGAGGCTGAATATCGCGCTATGGCTACTACTACCTCTGAGCTTGTGTGGCTTCGATGGCTTCTTAGTGATATGGGTATTCAAATTTCTACTCCTACCACATTATTTTCTGATAGTCAAAGCGCCATTCAGATAGCTCAAAATAATGTTTTCCATGAGCGCACTAAGCATATTGAAGTTGATTGTCACTTTGTTCGGCATCATTATAATCAAAAAATTATTCAACTTCAATATATTTCATCAAAACAACAAGCTGCTGACCTTTTTACCAAGACACATTCCTTGGAGCGTTTTCGAACTCTGGTATCCAAACTTCAGCTGATTTCCAACAAACCATCTTCAGTTTGAGGGGGGGTGTTAAAGGAAATAATCTCCACATACTTACTGCCATATGTGCATTTATTCACCTTCCATATTCTTCTTAATTATGTACCATATTTATCATTTATTCTTTTTCTTTTGGGGTTGATTGATAATTTTCCATGTAAGTCTTATTCTTGTATTATATAAAGGGTGTAAACCCTCATGAATGATATATTCAATCAAGCCCAATTCTACCTTTTCCTAGTTATTACATGCCACGTCTGTGTCAAAGTTTAGCTGGCCGCTCATGAGCGAGTTCATTTTCGATTCAAAATAAACTTGAAAATAACTCGCTTGAAATTAATTTTAAATATAAATAAGTTAATTTGTTTTGTTCGAAATTAATTTCAAACCGAGCACGAGCAAGCCTTTGCTCATTCGTATTCGGCTCGAAATAATTCTCGTGTGTGTGGTGTGTGTGTGTGTGTGTGTGTGTGTGTGTGTATAATATATATATATATATATATATATATATATATATATATAATTAGGCTAGAATACTATGGATAGCACCAAGCCATTGGTTTATCAAGTTTTTAACCGTTAGATAAAAAAAATATGCGGTTGGGATTATAGTGGCCCCCTAGGGTTTACTAGGTGGTTGGTTGAATAGTAAAAATCTTAAGGGACCACTATAATTCCAACTGCATATCTTTTCATCCAACGGCTAAAAACTTGATAGCACCAATTGTTTGGTGCTATTGATAGTATTCTAGCCGGACTATATATATATATATATATATATATATATATATATTCCACCTACTATACTATCAGTAACACGAAGACCTCCGAACTATCAAATTATTTTTAATAATGTGGCTTCCGAATTGACTGTCGGTTTCGTTAGACTTGATCTACACTATAAAAAATATTTAAAAATCAAATTTAATATTTTTTCGATATCATTTATCAAGTGATCAAAGGACTTCAAAAATGACAGTTTTAATGGCTGATGTGGTACGTTTGTAAATTCAACGTATAAAATAATCCAAATAACGTAAAAATTTAATAAAAAATTCTATTTAATATAAAGTATAAGATAAAAACTTTCAATTTAAAAATTAAATACTTTATTATTATTTTTTTAGAAATTTTTATTTTCTGTCGTTCATTTTTAGACAACTCATTGATATGTAAATGATGTCGAAAAATAATAAAATTTTGCTTTTAGATATTTTTAATAATATAGATCAAATCTAATAAAACCGATCGTTGATTCGAAAGGCGCATAACTGAAAATAACTTGGTAGTACGGAGGTCTCCATGCTACCAATAGTATAGTACCTCTCTCTCTCATCTATTCTCTCTCTCTCTCTCTCTCTCTCTCTCT
>CM054935.1:5168883-5198939 GCA_029168755.2 Tillandsia fasciculata | reverse complement strand
TCTTCTAGCTAGGATAATTACCTCAGCGTGACCCCAACTCCTCGCGTAAACTCAAATCTACCAATCCCTGCGGATAGTGGCTTCCACAATTCAAGATCTCAATTCCAAGTTCCATAAGTGACGACCACAGATCGACCATCTCATTTCCAAGGTTGCACTTCTCACTTAGACAAGGCGTAACTGACCATAAAGTCCTCGCCGGGATAATGATATACTAAATCAATCATATAACTCCAATAATTCTGTCCACCGGCGTTGCCTCAACCACAATCTTCCTGAGTAAACAAGTACCTCTGGTTCAAGGGTCTATGGATAACTCCATGTTCTCTCTATCACTGGCAACCTCTACATCAAAGCTGGTATCCTCTTCAGCTTTAACTCCTCGAAGCTATACCGGCCTTGCATAATCCAAAAGCTTCTGACCTTTATCACTATCACTCTTGCAGCTGAAATCACAAGGCTGAAAAACAAAACCTTCCGAAGTCAAAAGCATACTCTCTCAGCTTGGCATACAACTTCTTCTCTCTTAGAAATTACAGCACTATGCTCAAGTGCTCCTCATGCTCTATGTCACTTCGGAAATAAATTCAAGTATCCACGACAGGTACTGTTACTAACCCGTCCAAACCCAGCTGGAATATACAATTCCTCAAATCCAAAAGGCCGCAGGGCCTTAGACAAACTTCTTGACCGCAATGCAAGCTCAAAAAGCCCCTACCGGGTCCTGAACACTATCCGGGCACAGCCCTCGGCTGTATGGTGTTGGGTTGTATGTAATAATGGATCTAAATAGGGGAAAAAAACACCTAGAGGGGGGTGAATAGGTGTAAACAATAAACACTCAAAAAATCATTGCGCAATAAAACCCAATGCGGAAATAAAAATGAACACGCAAGATTTTTACGTGGAAAAACTCCAAACCGGAGTAAAAAACCACGGGACCGATAACACGGTGAAATCCACTAGAATTAACACACGTACAAGGTGATATAACGTACTCACAGACGACTCAACCTTTTACCATACGCTCCTAGTAGATCTTCTCCGCTCGCTCCACGACGCTTCTCGAATCCACGATCTGCGCCCAACGCTGAATCCACAGCGTCCAACGTCGAGTCCACGACGTCCGACCGAATCCACGGTCTTCACCCAGTAGCACGCTTCGAATCCACGAACGTACCTCGCTCCGAATCCACGAGAGCGGTTGCACCTTGAATCCACAAGGCCACGCGAGTCCACGCGCCGATTTTGGGTAAATCGTTGTTTTTGGGTGGTGATGATCCGCCGAATACTTAGATTAGAAATAGATCGGAAATACCATCTAAGTATTCATTGATTTGATTCTACTCAAAATCTGAGTATGGAAAACCTAGAATCAAATCAATCAATATAGATGAAGAAACATAGAATAAATCTATTGATTTCCTTTCTTCTCTATATGTGGATTTTTCTCTTTCGGTCGTATTTTTCTATTATTTCCCGATGCCCTAAAAATGAATATAGGGTCTATTTATAGGTTAGAAACCATTGGAAGAAGATAAGGATCAAAAACAACCTTTTCTGGAAATTTTCAGGACGGCGATCCGGATTGGATTTACTGCGATCCGGATCGCGTAGCGTGAAAGACATTTCCAGAAAAACAGGGTTCGGGATCCGGATCGAAGTCCGATCCGGATCGTTCATACAATTTCACCAAAATCCATTCAGATCCGGATTGGCCAGTGTTCGGGATCCGGATTGAATTGCTGCGATCCGGATTGATGATGAACAAACACCCTTCGGGATCCGGATTGGAAGCCTGATCCGGATCCTGAACATGTCCCATGTCCAGTTTTTGATTTTTATGCAATAAAAATTCTTCCAGGTGTTTCTACACTATAAGAAGTATTCGGATCACCAAAAATCTTTAGTTAAACATACCTGATCCTTTTGAATTCTTCTTTCTTGAGATTGAGGTATATGATCCAAACTTCTTTCATCTTCAATCTTCAAGACTTAATACTTTCACGAAATACGCCAACTCAAATTCCGTAACAATCTCCCCCTTTGGCGGTTTCGTGACAAAACACAAATCCACAAAAGAAAATTCAAAAAGATATTTTTGTTGCTATCACCATACAACAAAAATTTACAATGGAGATCCAAAAATTAAATACATGAGATAAACTCCTAAAACAGACTCTAGACTTAGACATCTGTACTCTCTGCAAAAAGAAATCATTCTTGACAAAAAAATCGTTAGATACCTCAAGAATTGAAACATACAAAACCTAGCAGAGATAGAGTTTATTCTCATCATGACATTTGAAAATTCAGATATGTAAGAAGATCATAATTAAAACCAACATATCTTCTAAGCAATAAAACCAAATGTCAAAGTATGTTAGTAACATCAACTTGTTAGTCATATTACATGCCCAAATAGTTAGTCGAATAGTTAGTAGGGACATGCAACAAATCACAAGATAAAACCAAAGTTGTGATACTTACCTTTCACCAAAGTCAAAGTTTGTTCAAAGTTCTCACATCTCTAAACTCTCTCTCCCCCTTTTTGTCACAAACAAAGCCAAAATTACAAAAATTTAAGGAGAGTTAAAAAGTTCAAAATCAAGAAACCTGAGAACTAAAACTAAAGCAAACTAAAACAAAACTAAATCCTAAACAAATCTGCACAAAAAGTTGTTAGAGCACAAATTATTCATCGGAGTCTGAGTCCTCAGACGCACAATCCCATCTTAGTGAACATTTTCTTGATCAATTTCTTCATTGAGTTTACTCTCTTGGTCAATGTAATTTGAGATGCCGTGATGATCTCAAGTTCCTCAGAAATTCGCCTTTGTTCTTTGGTTATCTGTTCTTGTTCAAAAGATAGTCGCTGTTGTTCTTGAAAATTGAAGTTACCGATGCTTCATCATGTGTGCCGGGTGCTTGTTGAGATGGTGAGGCAGAGGTGCCACACACGGTTTCTTCCCAGTTGAAGGTGTCGGAGTAACATGTGGCAATTTGTGAAGGGACTTCACAATCGTTGACTCATCTATCATCCCCAACAGTGTTGATATGATGTCGAGCTGATATCAATTTAAACTTTTTAAGATCCTCATGATGATCAATGGAAATGGAAGTCGCTCAGAAGGATGAGGATGCTCAACATATCTTGACATTCTATTCCAAATTATGTAGGGAATGTTCATGTTCAACCCTACAGCCTCAGAAGGATGACCTATGAGATATAAGAACAACATTCTATCCCATCTCACTACCTTCGTCTGCATGTTAGGCAGAATGTTGTAACACGTGATGAAGTTAAGAAAGCGGTACTCCAGTCGAAGTTGTTTGGATTTTACAGATTTACCGTCTGCAGATTCAGTTCCTTCCAAACAAATTCCTTCTATCACGGTTTGCCACAAGGCATTTGTCAGACTTCTTCCCGTCAAATAGTTGATTCCGATCTATTGATTCCATTCCAAGGACTTCGCCAATCAACTGCGGAGTGATTTTAAGTCTCATTCCTTGGATATTAGTGTAGAAATGCATTGAGCCACGTTCATCTTCTTGAAGATGTCTTGCATTTGTGTAAAAGTTCTTACACGATACAAACAATACCCAAGTAATTCGGGGAATCGACAGACTTGGATGAGATTAGCTTGCTCAATTAAAGTCCCAAACTCAGGTGAGTGATTTCGGAGAGCTTCAATGTTGACATGTCGTTCACCGATGCATTCACGATGTTGAAAAGCTCTAAGGCGATCAGTGTTAACGACCACTTCTTCCACGCGAGGCGGAGAGTCAGGAACTATTGGCTTGTTGACATTTACATCTCGTGGTAGTCCAAAGCGTCGAGCCAGTCGTTTTCTTTTCACAGAGATAGTCGGTGCAGACATAGGTGCTTTTCCTGTATTCATGGGTGTCTTTCCTTTTGATCCAACAGAAGCCTTTTGTTTAGGTTTAACGGGCATTGGTTCATCATCATCTGTCAACTTGTCCCAGTCTACTTCATCATTTTCTGTTTCAGTCTCCGAGTCACTGATAAGATCAAATTCACCTTTTCGTTGAAGTTTCTTGGCTCTTTTCAATTTGTTGGTTGCTCGAGTATGCACCATTGTAACCAAGAGAAGAATGATCCAGGAGAATGCCATTGTTGTAGTGCTTTGTGTTTGAAAGTGTCCTGTGAAGACCAACTCAAGAACATGAAAAATTTCAATTTTCAAAAATTTGAAAAATTGTACCCAAACAATCATAATCATGTAGAGAAGCTAAGAATCAAATTAGTTTTGCAAAAAGAATTTTAAAAATAGATCAATTCCATGATTTTCAAAAATTCCTCTTATATGCCCTAAAACCGAATTTTTAGAAATCGAAGCCCAAAAATTCGTTAATCAGGAGAAAACCCAGCATATAATCAAAACTAATCTACCCAGAGTTCTTATTTCAAAAGAAATTTGATCAAAAACCATTCACAAACGAAAAAGTTCCATGATTTCAACTCACGTTTTGAGAAAATAAGAAAAACTGTGAAAAACCGAGATTTTGATCAATAAAACTTACTTGGAATCGAAGAACTTTGAGTTTGGAAGCTCCAAGATGCAAGAAATCTAGAGAGAGAAACTCTAGAGGCTTAAGAACAAAAGATTGGGTAAAAGAAATCAAAACCCTCTTGTTCTATTAAAACCCTAGCCGTGATCCGGATCGGATCGAGAATGTGATCCGGATCGGCTACCCGCAGGAAAACCTGCGTTCGGGATCCGGATCACTTAGTCCGATCCGGATCGGCTTCAACTTTTTCTTCAGAAAAATTTAGAAAAATTCCATAAAATCCAGAAAAAGTATGTAAGCACTTTAGCATATCAACTTTAAACAAAAATCATCGTTTCATACAACAAGAAATAGATTATACAAAATCTATCAAAAATACTCAAAAATGAAACGAAAATTTATGAAAATTAAAACACTTAAAGTTGAACAACTTCAATTACATCTATCCTGATCTTATGCGTAATGCCTTTATCAAATCATCAATTTGGTAAAGAAAATGAAATACCAAGATCAATAGATGTTTGAAATCCCAGATAAGTTAGATAATATATCTAGACAATCTGTTGAAGGAGTGGCTCTTTGAGCATCTTTCATTAAAAATCCCACCTTATACCAACCATGAAATTTGACAGAGTCAAGTATTTCAATATGCATTTCATCAAATTTTAAAAAAAAATTTGCTTGGTATTCATGGGTAGTACACTTTTTCTTTTCCTCCATGTGGTGGTAGTTTTCACACTCCTCATTGGGATGTAACTCTTTCCACATCTTTTGAGCATTTTACATTTCTTTGACTCCCCCTCAATTGGCTATCAATTATTTAATATATAAGGTATTCAACCAAAAATTGATCTCGCATTCATACTCGACTAAGCAATCAAATAAGATAATGACTATACCAAGAGATCATTGAGAGAGAAATTGACTTTGATCACTTAAAAGATGACTTAATTAACATAAATGATCATTGCAACATTGAAATATTATGATATCAAAAGCATAATAAATTTCTAAATGCATGAAAAGATGCAATTAAAGTCAATTATGATTTATGCTCAATTAATGTCCTATGTACAAACATAGATAAAGAACAAAAACACAAAAACAAAACCTAACCTAAGCAAAGGTTTCAAAAAGAGGTTATTTCAAGGAAAGCATGCCAATTGCTTTACGCAAGTGAATAAAACGTTTTTGATCCAAAGGTTTTGTTAAGATATCAGCTAATTGATCCTCAGTTGAAATATATGACAGTTGAAGAATATTTGATTCAACTAGCTCTCTAAGAAAATGATATCTAAGTTCAATATGTTTTGTTCTAGAGTGCAACACAGGGTTTTTAGAAATGTTTATAGCACTAGTGTTGTCACAAAGAATGGTTACCGAAGTTGCTGAAATCCGGAAATCGCTCAACACGCTTTTCATCCAAATCAATTGGGTTGAACAACTTCCTGCTGAAATATACTCCGCTTCGGCAGTCGAGAGTGCTATGCAGTTCTGCTTTTTACTGTGCCATGCAACAAGGCAATGGCCAAGATAGAAGCATGCACCACTCGTGCTTTTCCGATCATCCACTGATCCAGCCCAATCGGCATCTGAGTATCCAACAATATCCAAACTTGTTCCCATAGGATACCAAATTCCGAAATTGATTGTACCTTTGATATACCGGATGATCCGTTTCACCGCTTTCAGGTGAACCTCCTTCGGTGCTGATTGATATCTCGCGCAAATCCCAACACTGAAGGATATATCCGGGCGACTAGCCGTGAGATATAGTAGACTTCCAATCATACTGCGATACAGTTTCTCGTCTACATTCTCACTATGTGATTCACTTCCAAGTCCCTTATGGCTAGTTCCCATTGGAGTCGGAAAATCCTTAGAATTTTCTAAATCAAACTTTTTGACCAACTCCATTGCATACTTGGATTGACACAAGTGAATTCCTTCATCGTTTTGTTTAACTTGTAATCCAAGAAAATAAGTCAATTCGCCCATCATGGACATCTCAAATTCGCTTTCCATGGTCTCCGCGAATTTAGAAGCATCATTATCTCTTGTTGCACCAAATACAATGTCATCGACATAGATTTGTGCAACAATGAAATTGTTTTGATAATGCTTCACAAAGAGAGTCCTGTCAGCTCCCCCTCGAGTATAGCCCTTTTCCAAAAGGTGCTTTGTCAACCTTTCGTACCATGCTCGCGGTGCTTGTTTCAGACCGTAAAGAGCCTTTTTCAGACGAAAAACATGGTTAGGTAGTTTATGATCCACAAAACCTTTCGGTTGAGCCACATAAACTTCCTCATTTAAAAACCCATTTAAAAAGGCGCTCTTAACGTCCATTTGAAATAATTTGATTTTAAAATGACAAGCAATCGCAAATAAGATACGAATGGACTCGAGTCTAGCTACAGGGGCGAAAGTTTCATCAAAGTCTATACCTTCTACTTGAGAGTAGCCTTGAGCAACTAACCTTGCTTTGTTCCTGATGATAGTACCATCTTCATTTTTCTTGTTCTTGAAAATCCATTTGGTACCTATCACATTGTGTTGCTTCGGAGGCTTCGTTAATTCCCAGACTTTGTTTCGCTCAAATTGATGGAGCTCTTCCTGCATTGCTTTAATCCAGTAGTCATCTTGAAGAGCTTCATCAACATTCTTTGGTTCGATTTGAGATACATAGCATGCAAATCCGCAAACCAATTGTCTCCGTGTTCTAACTCCTTCTTGTGGATCTCCAATGATGTTCGATTCAGGATGATCCTTGGAGATGCGTAACGTTTGAGGTAAGGAGTAGTCGGAGGTACACGAGATGATTCCTGCACATCAGATAAACTTGAAGAACCGTTAGATGCATCATTATTATCGAAAGAATTGTTAGAAGAAGATGCATTAGCAGGTGTATCATCATCAAGAGAGATATCGAGGGTAGATTTTTCAGATTCAAAGTGAAAAGCTTCATCTACCTTAACATTTATCGATTCTACGATCGTCTTAGATTCTAAGTTAAAAACTCGATATGCTCTACTGTTTGTAGAATAACCTAAGAAAATCCCTTCGTCACTTCGAGAGTCAAATTTTCCAAGATTTTCGCGATCACGTAAAATAAAACACCGACTCCCAAAGATACGAAAATATTTGATGTTAGGTTTTCTACAAAACCATAGTTCATATGGTGTATTCAAAGTCCCCGGGCGCAAATACACTCGATTAATAACATAGACAGCAGTGTTCACCGCTTCAGCCCAAAAATATAACGGTAAGTTCCGGCTATGAAGCATAACACGTGCCATCTCCTGTACGACCCTGTTTTTGCGCTCGACTACACCATTTTGTTGAGGTGTATAAGGTGCGGAGAATTCATGTTTAATGCCGTTAGAAGTGCAAAAATCAATGAATTTGGAATTTATGAATTCTCCACCTCTATCACTTCTAACTCGAGTAATCTTTTCATTCTTTTCAATCATAATACGATGGCAAATCTCGTGAAAAGAATCAAAAGTATCAGCTTTCTCTTTTAAAAATGCTACCCAAGTATATCTAGAGAAATCATCAACCAATAAGAAAATATACCATTTACCTCCCAAAGATGGTTGACGAGTTGGCCCCATTAAGTCCATGTGCAAAAGTTCCAAAGGCCGTTTTGTACCTATGTGGTTCAAGTTCTTGTGTGCAGTCCTAGACTGTTTTCCCTTTTGGCAACCGCCACACACAATGTTTTGTTCAAAAGAAAGTTTCGGAACCCCCTTGACCACATCTTTGTTTGAAATTCTAGCAAGTTCCTTAAAGTTTATGTGACCTAGCCTTTCATGCCAAAGTGTTTCATTTTTCAAAGATGCTAGGTTACATTTTTCAGAAATTTTATAGGAACTACATAACAATTGTTTTCTGATCTAACCCCTTTTAAAAAGAAAGCATGGTTCTTGTCAGTTACAGTACATTCATCAGATGAAAAATTAACTGAATAACCATTATCACAAAGTTGACTTATGCTTATGAGGTTAGTCTTAAGGCCATGAACAAATAACACATTATTTAGAACCGGGCCATCTGGAATAGCTACCGTTCCCTTTCCAACAATTTTGGAAGACCGACCATCTCCGAAAACAACAAGTCCTCCGGAGATTTTCTCAAAGGTTTGAAAACAGTTTTTGTCACCGGTCATGTGACGGGAACACCCGCTATCCAGATACCAAGACGAACTATCATATGCATGCAAGGAAACATTAGTAACAAGACAAGGAAAAATTTCACCTTTGCGCACCCAAACCTTTTTGGAATGCGTCGGTAATGGTCGTGAAGTTATCTCCTAGGTGAAAGCGTCTTGTTGAAGATTGCTGCTCCTTGATGATGTCGTCTTGAGCGGTGAACTACCAAGGCTCTTTTCCTTTGAATGATTTGCATTGATTTCTGAGGAATCACCTTTTTGGTAGTCATTGCAAGAGGTGCTTGAGGTGTGCGTTTGGCTCCCGTCTTGCAATTTCTCCTTATGTGCCCTGAAATGCCACAACGAAAACATACCTTAGATCTTGACGATCCCGAAGAGGATGAAGTAGGCTTGTTGTCGTTGCTTGTCGTGAATTCCGGTGTCGGAGGAGGAGATACCGACTGAGGCACAAAAACTGTCCCACTCGAACTTGGAATGTCTCCAGTTTGAGTGTATCCGAGGCCGAACTTATTTGTTTGACCAAGACCAAGAAGCCTGTCCAACTTACTCCTTCCAGAAGAAAATCGCTTTAAGTCATCCTTTAGTTGGCGTATGGTCTTTGTCATTTCCATTTTTCCTGTCGAGCCTCGCCGTAGAGCTTCAAGAAGTAATTCGCTTTGTCCACCATTTCTCATGTTCTTTCTCGAAAAGCTCATTGGACTCTTGAAGGGAAACATTTGCTTTGACTAAGATTATCCCTTTCCACTTCAAGAGCGTTTGAGAGAGAAGTTGCCCTTTTTACTTCTTCTTCGAGATCCTGCAATCTCCCTCTCAACCCCGGTTTTGCTTTGCCAGTTTCTTTGAATCCCTCAAAAGTTATGGTAGGCAAGAGCAAAATCTTCACCTTCAGAATTATCTCGATTCGTCGTCCGTTGCGTTCTTTTCAACAGGGAGGAGTTGGACAAGGAATCGGATGTACTTGCCATTAAGCACATGAAGGGTGAAGATGTGGACGCGTGGAATGCTGTCGCGTTGTCTTCTTCATCACTTGAGGATGACTCATTTGACGTGGAGTTGTCATCCCAAGTGACGACTTGCATCGCCTTCTTCTTTGCCGGATTCTTGTTGGGACACTCCGTTGCAATGTGGCCGTAGCCTCGACATTTGAAGCACTGTACTTGTCCCTCTGAACTTTTCTTATCCTTTGAGAAGTTCTCTTGCTTTCTTGACTTGTAGCTTGAAGAACCCTTGCCTTTCTTCGACTTTCCGAAGGATGGAGTTTTGCTTGAATTACCCCTTCGAAAGTTGCGGCGAAACTTCCTTGTCAAGAGAGCGAGCTGCTTCTCAAAGTCCTCCATAGATAGGTTCTCGTCATCGTCCGAGGAGGATGAATCCGCGTCTTCTTCTTTGTTGTTTTCAATGCATAACCTGAAGACTTAGAAGAGGATGCCTTTCCAGAAGAATAGTTAGTAGGAAATGTCATTTCATAAGTTTGTAATGCACCAACTAATTCTTCTACACGCATTTCGTCCGGGTGTTTAATTGTTTCAATGGCTGCGACCTTCGGGCGAAATCGTTCAGGAAGAGTTCTTAAATCTTTCTTACAACTTTAAATTCTGGAATCTTCTCTCCCAAGTTAGCACATGAGTTTACGATGTCTTGCAATCGTGTGTAATAGTCAGTGAAAGATTCATTTTCTGCCATAGAAATAGAGTCAAACTTGCTCGTAAGCATTTGCAGTTTCTGAATCTTCACAAGGTTAGTTCCCTCATGCGTAACTTGAAGAACATCCCAGATTTCTTTCGCAGTCTCACATGCCGAGACGCGAGAGAACTCTGTTTGTGACAAAGCATTAAATAGAGCATTAATTCCTTTGCCATTGTAAGAAGATGAATCTATCTCTTCCTTGGTCCATTTCGACCTAGGTTTTAAGGTGCGAACATCAGAAATAATTTCAGTTGGATTAGACCATCCTAATTCAATTGATTGCCACACCCTTTCGTCGATGGAAATTAAAAAGGCTTTCATCCGTACTTTCCAGTACGCATAATTTGTTCCATCAAAGAAAGGGGGTCGATTGATGTTTCCACCTTCAACCATTGTTTACAACCCTATTCCCGCTCTGATACCACTTGTTGGGTTATAACTAAATAGGGGAAAAAACACCTAGAGGGGGGTGAATAGGTGTAAACAATAAACACTCAAAAAATCATTGCGCAATTGCGGATGAACACGCAAGATTTTTACGTGGAAAAACCCAAACCGGAGTCCTAATTCACACGTTGATTAACGCCACACCCTTTCGCTCGATGGCTCCAATTCTCGAATCCAAAAAATCTTTCATCCGTCCACGGTCTTCACAGTTCGACGCATAATTTGTTGAATCCATCAAAAATCGAAAGGGGGTCGATTGATGTTTCCACCTTCAACCATTGTTTACAACCCTATTCCCGCTCTGATACCACTTGTTGGGTTATATGTAATAATGGATCTAAATAGGGGAAAAAACACCTAGAGGGGGGTGAATAGGTGTAAACAATAAACACTCAAAAAATCATTGCGCAATAAAACCCAATGCGGAAAAATAAATGAACACGCAAGATTTTTACGTGGAAAAACTCCAAACCGGAGTAAAAAACCACGGGACCGATAACACGGCGAAATCCACTAGAATTAACACACGTACAAGGTGATATAACGTACTCACAGACGACTCAACCTTTTACCATACGCTCCTAGTAGATCTTCTCCGCTCGCTCCACGACGCTTCTCGAATCCACGATCTGCGCCCAACGCTGAATCCACAGCGTCCAACGTCGAGTCCACGACGTCCGACCGAATCCACGGTCTTCACCCAGTAGCACGCTTCGAATCCACGAACGTACCTCGCTCCGAATCCACGAGAGCGGTTGCACCTTGAATCCACAAGGCCACGCGAGTCCACGCGCCGATTTGGGGTAAATCGTTGTTTTTGGGTGGTGATGATCCGCCGAATACTTAGATTAGAAATAGATCGGAAATACCATCTAAGTATTCATTGATTTGATTCTACTCAAAATCTGAGTTTGGAAAACCTAGAATCAAATCAATCAATATAGATGAAGAAACATAGAATTAATCTATTGATTTCCTTTCTTCTCTATATGTGGATTTTTTCTTTTCGGTCGTATTTTTCGTTTATTTTCCGATACCCTAAAAATGAATCATAGGGTCTATTTATAGGTTAGAAACCATTGGAAGAAGATAAGGATCAAAAACTCCTTTTCTGGAAATTTTCAGGACGGCGATCCGGATCGGATTTACTGCGATCCGGATCGTCGTAGCGTGATAGACAATTCCAGAAAACAGGGTTCGGGATCCGGATCGCAAAGTCCGATCCGGATCGTTCATACAATTCACCAAAATCCCATGTTCGGGATCCGGATCGGAATTGGCCTGTGATCCGGATTGAATTTGCCAATGAACAAGTACCCTTCGGGATCCGGATTGGAAGTCTGATCCGGATCCTGAACATGTCCCATGTCCAGTTTTTTATTTTTATGCAATAAAAAATTCTTCCAAGTGTTTCTACACTACAAGAAGTATTCGGATCACCAAAAATCTTTAATTAAACATACCTGATCCTTTTGAATTCTTCTTTCTTGAGATTGAGGTATATGATCCAAACTTCTTTCATCTTCAATCTTCAAGACTTAATACTTTCACGAAATACGCCAACTCAAATTCCGTAACATCTTCAAGGTTGGATTTGAAGTCCCTGAGGAGTTCCCCTGTACCTGTGGACCATCCTTGGTGCTTGCCGAGGTCGCGCGAAGAAGGAGGAGGATTACCGGCTTCTTCCTCTCTTCAACAACTCCGGCCAAGGTAAGAACTCTTTAACCAAAGGATGTTTGAGCCCTAGACCATTAACAGTAGCCTAATTGGGACCCAGGCATGCCTCGAGCCAAGTCCCGAGCCTCCATGCACGTTGCATGGCCGGCGGGAGCAAGATATGGCCGGAAACCTAAAGAAGCTCCGCCGCGGCTGTTCTTTGCAACCAATGGACCAAAATGGGTCAAATTTGGTAGGCATGGACTGTAGGATCCATAGAATATTTCTGCAAAGTTTGAGCAAGTATGGTTGAGTAATCACGAAGAAAATCAAAGCCCTAGTTTTGGTGGAAATTGCACCACGGCCGAGCTATTTGCTCCGGCGCCGGCGAGCCTCCCCACCTCCGGCCAAGTGGTCGGGAAGCTTCCTGGGATCAAGTATATCCCAGCCAAGCCTTTGCATGAAGCCCATGCAGCCCCGGTGGAAATCCGCCATTAATGGTGGGAAGCTCCAAACCGAGCTTGCTCGCCGCCGTCGCCGTCGTGACCCCATCGTCGGACACAAGTCCAGGACGGTTCTTGGTGATGAGGGGCACTTGTTGGTACATTTGGTTGAGCCCCAGATGCTCAGGTTGAAAGGTCACAAAATTCGAGGTTTTCACTTCATCTTCAACCTTAAGCCATGGCTAAACCGGGGAGCAAGCTTGAAACCAAGTTGATGGAAATGCTCCTGCAACCTAGTAGATTAATTCCATCCAAGTTAGAATGCTTTTGGTGCTGTGGTTGCAGAGAACTAACTCGGGATGGTGGTTGTGTGTGTTGTGGGAGAAGTGCACACCAAGTGTTTGTGGAAATGCCACAGAGAAGAAAAAAAATGGAATTAGGCTTCGATTTAAATATGAAAGATGCTTCAAATCATCCCCTGAGCTTGATGCTCACTTCAGATCAAGTTGATCTGTGAGGATTAAAGATTTGAGCATTGTGTATGTTGTATGTGAAATGTTAGAGAACTTGGCTTTGGATCTGGTTGATCCAGCAACTGTTGGGCTGCAATAGGGCAAGCCCTATGGTTCTTGAGGTATTTTGAGTATAGTATTCAAACAGAATTGGATTTGGCTCAATAGATAAATAGTTGTAGTATAAACAAGCTCTAGGTTAAAGTTATGGCCCAAAGACTGTTCCGGGCTGTTTGCGAAGCCACGACAGTGTGCTCCTGGCTAATTTGGGGTCACTGAACGATGCTCGCGTTAAAAGTTGGTTTTGATGATCCGGAGAAACAAAAATGCATTAAGGCTAGGTTAGAGAAGAAATTTATGACCCGAAGCTTTCCTCGGGTTCCGTGCTGCCACAAATTGGTGAGCACGGTGTTCAGCAAGTTAAATGTCACCCGCTGGAAGTGACGGTTCGTAAAAATGAGCTTCCAGTTGAAAGAACGAGCGAAAACAGTGCTCAATTGACACTATTATTTAAATAATTAAAGGTTTTAAGTTGATCTGGAGAAGATCTGGATTTATGTTAGGGTTAGTGGGACAAAGTTGATCCCTGATCATTATTTTGATTCAGGTTTACTCGGTGACTCTGGTTCTGAGCATACAGTGGATACAGTTGTCGCTTGCAATTTGTCAGGTGGGTTTATCTTCGGTCCGGGCTTTATCATTTCGGCCCTCTGGGGTATAGTATTGGTTGGACCCCTGTTCTTGTAGCCTAGTTGATATTTGAGCCTGCCTTCCTTTTGATCAGTTTCATTCTGCTATATGCTGAGTTATGATCCTTATCTGCAAAATTGATTATATGATACCTTGCATGATTGATCTTTAGTTGCTTCCAGATATTATTACTCTATTCCTGGACATTTGCCATGCCTGATTGGTCATTAGCTAGCTTGCACATTTATACTTGATTATCAGTATATCCTGATCCATGCTCTAGTAGTTGTTGATTATATTCCTGCATATGAGTTGAGATTCAGTTGATTCTGATATTGCATTCTTGATTGGATTAGTTGATGATTATTCCTATATATGAGTTGAGATTCAGTTGATTCTGTTATTGCATTTCTGTTGGAATTGTTCTGGCTTTCTGCCAATTACCTGGTTTTGACAGTAAGTTTCAGCATCAGCATTGTGATCACCACTGCGCCAGCTTTCAGTCACGTACACCGACGGTTTGGCCACCGTCATGGTGTTCTTTACCGGTAAAGGGTCACATCGACCCGTGAGCCCAGCATCTGTGAGTGCATGGGTTATGATAGCATGTTTTGCCTGAGGTTCTGTGTGACCAATAATGGCATTGCCTGAGGTTCTGTGTGACCAATAGTGGCATTTGGCTTAGGTTCTGTGAGACCGAAAGTGGTATTTAGCCTGAGGTTCTGTGTGACCAATAATGGCATTGCCTGAGGTTCTGTGAGACCGATAGTGGCATTAGATTGGGTACTTGTGGTTTCTATCAGTTGATGCATGATTAGCTATTCCTTATAATTGCTCAGTTCCTGTTTAGTATACATCAGCATGCTTTTATTATGACAGTTTAGTATCTTTGATGTACTCAGCACTATATTCATAATTTTATTACAGCACCATGATATATATATCTGCCATGCCTAATGATCATTACTATACGCTAGTATTGTATGCCAGTAGGTACGATCTGCTATTTCTCGGCTCGTCGTGCCCACTGGGATACATGTACAGTGTATCTCACACCCCCTGGGTGACCATTTTTCAGGTCGATCGTGTGTTGGGATGTCGGGACGTTTTCGTGAGGTTATCGAGATAGCTTCGACCCCTGGACAGCCATTATCTTTGTATTAGCAACTGTCAAAGAGGAAAATTGTAATTGTAATGTTTATTTTATATTTGTACGTAGTTAGTTTACTCTGATGTGGTTGTAAATCTTAGCCGTGCATATATAGAAAAGGCTCAATCCCAAGGGGGATTGGGACTCTTCTATATATGTGGCGGTCTGTCATTCCCTAGCTTGGTTTTAAAACTCTGATTTGAAAAAAAAAAAAAAATTTAGACGCTGATTTTCGAACTCGGGACGTGACAACCGAATCATCCAGTGCCAAATATAGGTTTGCCAAAGCTATCTTCTCTTTCTCTTCAAATTGTTTATCCGTCATCCCTTTTGCCTTTTTCTCTTTTCCTTACAGGGCGATCTCACAAGCATCTTTAATCAAGACTATTTGTGTCAAGCTCCGGCGTCGAAACTGCGACCCAGGCTCGCCAACAGATCCGCCACCTATACGGAAAACCCCGCATAGGCGAAGCGTCCAACCTAAAAAGTCATCTATATAGCCAAACATGTATCAGAGCTGAATAAGAATAAGTAACTACAGAATCAAAACTGAACATCTGAAAATAATACACTCCAAAATACATAGTCATATCCCACTATGAACAATATACAGTAAAACTCTCAGACTGTCCAGTACAACAATAAAATCTCACATATAGGGTACATCTACCTCTGACTCTCAAATAAGCTGGTAGGAAACTATTCGGCCACGCTCTTACCTCAAACTGCTGCCTCCGCTCGAACGGAAGCCGGAACAGCTACCTCAGAAAAACCTGTCACCATAGCCGGTGTGAGAACTATACCGTCACGTAGTTCTCAGTGGGTACCGTCTCCAATTCTACCGTCTGCCCACTAAGTCTACTAGAGACAAAAAGATAGGTAAACAGGTAATATGAAAAGCTGATATAAAAGCTACAGCTACTATGCCTCAAGTATCATGCTTAAAGAAAAGACACTCAACTATGAACATGCTATGCATCCACTCACTTAGGAGGTGCCCTCATCAACCCAATCTATATCATGCTCAAAGGAAGAACACTCAACTAAGAACATGCTATGCTTCCACTCACTCAAGAGGTGCTCACATCAACCCAATCTCTCTGACTACCAAATCTGGTCCAGTCAAGCCTGCGCCTCCTTAGTGTATCAACGTAGAGTCCCCTAGTGTATCAACGTAGGGTGTCCAATAGAAATATCATAATATCACGCAAAGCAGCCTCATCAGGCACATCATCATCATCATCGCATCCGGAGCGGCTCTCGAGGGGCGCGACCCAACCGAGGAAAAAGCGTGTCTCATCAGGCTCAATAAGCGGCATCTGCAGACTATGATCCAAATCCACGATCATGCAGATCGACAATATCCAACTCACAACACTAACCACTAGCTGGAGATGCTCTACAGCCGGGATCACCGTCAACCCAAACGGCTCCCAAAATAGGACTCCAACTCAATCCACTAAAGAAACTGGCTGGAGATACTCAACAGTCGGGATCACCGTCAACCCAAACGGCTCCCAAAATAGGAATTCTACTCAATCCAATAAAACCAACACCAACGAAGGGTCCGAGAACCCAGAAAGACTAATATCTACGACCCCAATCAAACAAGAACAGGCTATAGGTGTAGCCTTCCATTGTTCTCAACTTGAGGGAAAAAAATAGCCTTTAGAACCCAGATCACTCACCCTCATGGTGAGATAGTTTGTAAGAAAATGTGATCTTTATTGCTGAAAACCATTTCCACTCAAACTCTCTCGGGGTGAGGATAAAAATAGCTCACTTTTTAGAAAACCTTCTTATTTTGAGAAATCCACTTTTATAGATTTTAGTTCTTGTGAAAATCAGTTTAAAACAGGTTTATTTTTCGAATCCCGAAGAGCTAGTGCCTTTGCCCTATCACACAAAAACGGACTTCGGCGATGAAGGTGCCTACGACGGCAGCACTGGGGATTGAGGACATTCCTGTTGTCCACGAGTACCCAGTGGTTTTCCCTACTAAGCTTTTACGAAACCACAGGCGACCCCTCGAATTTCGAAAGGAAAAACACTTTTTACTAAAATTATGAGTGTCCAAAAACATTCTGGATTCAAGGTCCTGATATCACATGCACACCATGGCCACGACCTAGGTGGCGGCAACAACACAGAGAATACCCGACAACACGGGACCCCGTTTACTCGAACGGTTCCCATCACTGGCATACTACAAGCCACAACTACCAGACTCCACTCGGCCCCCGGGCACGAGTGTAACATGCATCCCACAACAATCCGATTACTCGGCCCACTATCTGGGCGAGAAAAACTCAATGTCCAGGAAAAGGAGTGCAAAGAGGTGGAAAATAGAACATACAAGAATCTTGCCCATGTGAACATATTCTAACAGTCTGGCTAAATAAATGCAATCATATGTCGGAGTGCTAGTCAAATCACATAACTCTATCACAATACATCAACAATAACATCCATTCTAGTATGCTCAATGCTACACTACTAAAATTAGGGGGAAGTTCGCAAACTTGGAGGAAAATCCAACCCGCCTAGATGCGTATGTCGGTCCAAATTCCAAAAGGGCTAAAATTTAACGTGCGTGATCCTCAGGTTCTCGCGATTTCGACGCACCAAAAATCATCAGAAAACTCTACCCGGTTGCTGAGATATAAGCCGAACATCGCGACAAGGTCAACAAGTAATTTCTTGCACATTTGTCCATAAAACAGGAAATTACCTCTTGCGAGATGTCCTCCAAAAATTCCAACAAAAATACAATTGCGTTCCTCGCGAAGTGTAGATAGAAATTGAGTCCTTAAACTCCTAGTTCCGGCAATCGTAGCCCGAGAAATTGTAAGATTACTCCTCTGCTGTCCAGAAAAAGTGTCACAGAAAAAAGGGGTCTAAAGATACTGCACGAGCTCCCATAAAAACTCAAAACGAAGCAGAGCAATGGATATCAAAATCGAAGGCCTACCTGTCGCGGAAACGTTGCCGCAAAAATCGGCAAAAAAGTCCAAAAGGTCAGCTCAGGGAGCTCACCGACGGAGAGTCGACGGGAAAAATCGATGTCGAAGAAACAGCGCGACTCTCGAGATCATGCGGGGAAAAATAGTAGACGATCTCCAAAAAATCTCCAAAACTCCAAAAATTGAAGAAAACTTGAAGTAGAATCTCACTGTAAGAATTGGATCTCAATTCGGATCTCAGAAACCCCTAAAAAATGGCACTCAATTCGGATCCACAATGGGCTATTTATAGCCAAAACCATTCGGGCTCCACACCGGATCAGGGCAAAACAGGAAACAGCAAAAATGGCCACTTGGGCCGTGCCGCGTGTCACATAACACGAAATAGCTGTGCAAGTCCTCCTAGAAAGCGCCATGTGTCCCCCGCCGCCCTCGTGTTTCGTGTGCCTCGCGCACGATGGCGGCTTGCGCCCGCCAATAGGGATGTGCCACGTGTCCCCCACGCGGTTCACGTGGTCCACGGCCCCGGTGTACGCGCCGGCTCTTCCGAAAAGTGTCGACCAATAGATTGCTGCCACGCTGCGCCGCCCAGCCGCCACCATTGTCCAACCAATCAGGAGCTACCACGTGGCAAATCCAAAATTCCATGCTCCCGGTGCACGCCCTGCCTGTGGACCAGCCCGCCTGCGCGCGCCGCGCTTGCCCACGCCTGTCCGTGCTGCCCACGGTCGCGCTCCGCCGCTGTGCCGCCGCGCTCCGCCTCCGGCCAGTTGCCGCTGACCCCTAGAACAGTAATTCCGGCAGTCAACAATAACTTTACTATTTCGAAATCCGAAAAATACAAGTAAATAGCCCATTTTCATCGTTTTCGCGCGTTGAGTCCAAATCCGCTGTCCATTTCGCCAAATTCTCATCATAAATTTTGCCGGAAGCCCCCGAAAAAGCAAACTTGATCCGATTTTCGCGCCGGTTCCAAATTTGGGGTCCGATACGAACACAAACAACTCGATCACTCATTACAGGCCTCAAGAAGCCACTTCTTGCTTTGTAAATCCATCTCGGAGGTCCGGATCATCACAACTTGCATCTTCAGTTTCCACAACACAAAGTTTGCTCCATCAAATCGAGGAATCTCATACTTCGTCGCTGTAACTTTTTCCGCCATCATTTCACTGTTAACGAACTACGAAGAACCAAACGCTCTGATGCCAATTGAAGGGAAACTGGCCGAGGGTTACCGAGCACACCTCAAACCCACACAACACACGAGCACAACAGAAATAAAATCTTTTGTAGATGAAAGTACACGAGAACGATTGTAGAAAATAAGCACGAGAATAACTAAGCAAATAAAACGAATAAGAAAATACAAGGACACAGGATTTATGTCGTTCGGCCAACAATGTGTCAACCTACGTCCACGGGCAAGACCACATGAATGCGTTCTTCGATTAATCCACGACACAAGAGTATAAGGAGTAAAATTAGATTACAAGAAACTATCTCTCGGAAGCTCTCCACGTTTTTCTCTCAATTAGCGTTTTTTCAATAAATCTCTGAAATATAAAAGATGAATTACAAGAGTTAATATAACTCTAAAAAAACTTAATTCTAATAGGAAACGATCTCCACCGTCCATCCGAGTCTCCGATTCGCTTCTTGTCGTTGATCTCCTTTTAAGAATTCTCTTTAAAATGTTCCTGAATCATCCCTAATCTTTAGGAATAAGATTGGATCAAATTAGGGTCAAATCCAATATATTCAACCCGTCGCGGAGTTGAGTATGGGTACTTAACTTTGAGTACCAGTACACAATACAAAAACAGGGTCACGTACCGGTACCCAGATTCACGTATTGGTATACCATACAAAAAATAGTTTTTCACAGTTTCGAATTTTGAGGAACTCCTGAGATAATCTATAGTACCGGTACACAAACTTCAAGTTTCGGTACCTGTTAGCAACGAGCGCACAAACCAAAACGAAATCAAAAGCGATCACCACACATTCACAGATCTCAAATGTACAACAAAGAAAATAAACACACACAGATTTATGTGAAATTTTTTTTGCAAGACAAAAATCACGGGCAAAAGAGGAGAGTTCCACTATATCGAAAAAAAGGGAATACAAAGTTCTTGATGATGGTACAATCGCTCGATCTCTCTAGGGCAAAAGAAAAGAGAACAATAATCTTAACGGGTTTTTTCTTAGCAAATCTGATCCATTCTGCGGGGGGCTATTGACCCGAGCCCTTCGCTTTCACCACAGACATTCATTTTTCTTTTCCCAAAATTTTAATAAATTTTGTCGTCGCACCGCGAAACTGTCGGCGAACCGAAAACATAATATTGAAGTGATTTCTAATTTCAGAGTCACATCTAACCGTACCCAACATCCAGAAACCTCAATTTTTTGACGTTTTTATCGTGATATCGACTCGAAACATGGCTTTACATAATTCAACACCAATCCGGTGTTCTACTACTTTGAACGTGACTCGGCCCAAACTAACCTCCTACTGGTAGGCAGGATGGTGGCCTATTTAACTAACAATCCTTCCCAGCACCTACATAAATTTGCAACGTATGCTGGAAGCCTAGAATTGAATTCGCAACATGACTCTAATAACACTTGTAGGATCGTTAGCGGTAACTATAATTTCAAAAACTCGACCGGTTAGAATTGATAACAAATCCACTTAAAGCGTGCAGACATACAACACCAACAAGTTTCGATTGTTACTTGACCCAATACGATCTCCTGTCATTTCGAATGTGACTCAGCTCAATTGAGCCTCCCGCCACTTTGATCGTGACTCGGTCCAATCTGTCCTCTCGCCACTTGGCAGGATGCTGGCCATTTAAACCAACAATATATTGCTATTTATTTTTTTAAAGAAAGCTGTCTATACACTTGCTTATAGATGCATATGGTACATCCCGCTTATCCAAAGATTTATTAGATCTCTTTTGCATTTTTAGTATAAAATAAAAAGTTTATAAGATTAGCAAAAAAAAACCACTAATCTCACTACAACAAAACTATACTATAGCGACACTTTTAAGTATTACTAAATACAAAAAAAAAAATGCTGCTGAAAAAAATACCGACACTTGTTATTAGTGTCGCCATATGTGCCGTTGCTAGGGTGTATAGCGACATATTATTATAATGTATCAAAAAAATGTGTCCCTATAATCTAATTTTGGATATAGATGGACTATAAATAGGACACTTGCAAAAAAGTGTAACAAACATGTGTCACTATAACCTAATTTTATTGTAGTGTCTTTAGACGAATAAAATATAAAATTTATACTTTATAAATAGGTATACACACTACAACAAAATTAGATTATAGGAACACATGTTTGTGACACTTTTGTATAAGTGTCCTATCTATGTTCCATCTATATCCAAAATTAGGTTATAGGGACACATTTTTGACACACATTTTTGAGACACATTACAAAAATGTGTCGCTATACACCCTAGCGACGGCACATATAGCAACAGTTATAATAAGTGTCGGTATTTTTGTCAGCGACATTTTTTTTAAATTTTAAAAATATTTAAAAATATCGCTATAGCCTAATTTTGTTGTAGTGACATATAGTATTTTTCTCGATACTCTTTACAATACATTCTAGAGGCTGAGAGTACTTTCATTATAAAGTGCACAAAACTACTGGGAGGCTAACATACGGATACAATCATAGTACAACAACTAGGCCCAAGTTTTGGAATGTTTTTTCAAACCCCTATTGCTTTTGCACTTTCGAGCTTTCAATAAGTTGTCACGCACCTTGAATCTCCACTATTTTGAAGCATAAGTATAATCAAATGGTTTAAGACCTCCACTAGGAAGAGGTTCCCACCACCATTTTTACGCATTGGAAGAACCGCACTTCAAAATACTTTTGACTATTTTTTCTCGGTATTCTTAAACATATATAGATATGTTTAGAAAGAGAATTCACAAACTAGACTCGAAGCTTAATTTGGTACTAAGTACCGTTTAAGAAATGACATTTACTGGTGCGGAACGGAGGAGGATAGAAGTGAGGAATCAGGAGGATACAACCGAGGCCCACTACAATAAAATTAGATTAGAGAGACATATGTTTGTGACATTTTTATATAAATGTCTTAACTATGTTTCAGCTATATCCAAAATTAGATTATAGGGACACATTTTTTAGAGATATTATAAAAATATGTCGCTATACACCCTAGCGACGGCACATATAGCAACACCAACCATAAGTGTTGGTATTTTTGCCAGCGAATCCTTTTTTAGATTTTAGTAATACTTAAAAGTGTCGCTATTGCATAATTTTGTTGTAGTGGCCTTATCTACTATTCGGAAAGAGTAGTGATTTTTTTTTTTTTTTCCTCTCCCGAGAGCTTATTGTTTCATTTCTGTTACTTAATTTATCTTTAAATGAAACCAATAATATGTTATATATATATATATATATATATATATATATATATATATATATATATATATATATATATATATATATATATATATATATATATATATTCTGAACTCCAGCCTTTTGCAAATATATATTTAAATTTTCAAAGTCGGTAAAAAAAATCTCTTAAACTTTATTAAATAGTTCTATAAGCTTCTCTTCCCAACTCAAGTGAATTTAATAATTATACAATTATTTTGATTAGATGTGGTGTGCATAATTTTCTAATAGTTAAAAGGATAAAGAAATCTATGTTTTTTCTAATTGGATAATTAAGTATCACGATGGAAGAATAAATTGAACGGAACTATAATTTTTTCGCTTTTTTTATATATTAGAATACATAAATTATCTTTTGTGTTTTGAAATTTTATAAAACTATAAGCAATATATAAGAACAAAATGATTGTCTAATTAATAACTTTAATTGAAGAGAGGATTTATTGAACTATTTGATAAAATTTAAGGGGTCTCTTCGCCAACATTGAAAGTTCATGTGTATATTTACAAATAAGCTAAAGTTTGAGGTGTCTCCATAAATTTTAGCCTTTAAAAAACAGAAAATTGAAGAGAATAATACCACCTTACCCATAATAGAATAACAACTACTTTTGTGGCCTAGTGTCGTGGTAACTAAAATAAAGTAAACATTTTCCATTTAACTGCCTATACTTTTCGATGATAAAATAACAACTACTTTTGTGTTCTAAAATTATGGTAACTAAAGTAAACATATTTTGACTTCGAGTGCCTACTTTTGGGTAAAAATATTTTGACTTCTGAGTGCCTACTTTTGGGTCTGTAAATTATAATTCACATCACAGTAAAATGACCAAATTTTTACTGGTCTAACAAATGGCTTGTGTTGTTGGCAAAATATATATATATATATATATATATATATATATATATATATATATATATATATATATATATATATATATATATATATATATATATACTGGAACACTATTAATAGTATAAATCATTGGTGCTATTAAGTTTTGAACCCTTGGATTAAAAAATATGTGGTTGAGATGATAGTGAGTACCTTGAGTTTAATAGGTGGTTGGAAAAATAGTAAAATCTAACGGATGAAAATGATCAAATGGGTTGATCTAAGGGTAGAAAATTTGATAGCACCAATAACTTGATACTATTAATAGTATAGTAGCCGGACTCTCTCTCTCTCTCTCTCTCTCTCTCTCTCTCTCTCTCTCTCTCTATATATATATATATATATATATAGGGTTGAGCTACTATACTTTTATGAGTATAGATTCCTTCGTACTCATAAGTTTTCGGTCCTTAGATAGAAAAATGCATGGTTAAGATTATAGTGGTACCCTAGGATTTATACTATTTCACCAACAACCAACTAAACGCTAGGAGGACCACTATCATCCTAACCGCACATTCCTACATCCAATGGTGGAAAAATTATGAGTACAAAAGAGTTTATACTCATAAGAGCATAGTAGCCCTATGCTATATATATATATATATATATATATATATATATATATATATATATATATATATATATATTTATATAGAGCCGGGCTACTATATTATTAATAGTGCCAAGCATTTGGTGCTACCAAATTTTTCGCTGTTAAATCTATCTCTTTGATGATTTCCATCACTTAGATCATACTATTTTTCCAACCATCCACTAAACCCTTGGGTTCCAGTATCATTCTAACCGCACATCATTTCATCCAAAACTTAAAAACCTAATAGTATCAATGACTTGGTGCTAATAATAATATAGTAGCCTAGTTATATATATATACACGCACACTAAGAAACAGTTAATTCTTCAATGGCTTAAACATGCATTTATAAAAACAATTTAAGATGGTATCGTAACAAAAGGTCTTGAAACGAACTTTATTAGGCTTCTAAACAGAGTCTCATGTAAATCCCTCTCATTTAATTCAATTTTACATCTTGAACTTACAAAAAAAGTCACATCATAGAAAAAATTAATTTGAATATCAAATTTTAAAATATTATTCTCTGATAGCTTTACCTTAGATATATGACTGTTTCACAAGTGCTCATAAGCTGTTACTCTCCTTCAATTTCAACAAATTCTCATACCATTTTTCCCACCAATTAAGTAACCCAGAAATTGAATTCCACCAAACAATCAAACAAGTCTGATGAAGAGCTGGCAGATTTTGATGTCAGTCAGTTAGAGGGTTTTATCACAGAAATAAATTTGCACAGCAAAACCTGTGTCCTTCCAAATCTCTCTTTTCTTGTGAATGCAGGCCCACACATATAATATGATAATATCCTGACAAAAGTTCTCTATGATAACATTTTTTTCCATTGTTATTATTTTTTATTGTTTTTGCTTATGAGAAACATCCAAGTCCTCTCACATGGCTCTACTCACTCCAGGTTGTGACCACTGTTGTTTGGATGCCACTCAATTTATTCTGTCCTCAACCTTATTTTTCAGGGACATCCACATACAGTTGTGTGTAGGACCATCCCTCATATTCCTCCCCTTTGTACACCTCCTCATTACTCTATATAAACAAATTTATTATGAGCACTTTGGACATCATATGTAGAGAGATAAAGAGTGTATGTATGTGTGTGTTTGTAGATATATTGAGAGATAAAAAGAAGCTATGGAAAAGAACTACCACATACTACTGTTCTCAGTTTTCTTATCCCTACTCATTATTGCTTTAACACCCACAGCTACTGCCCAACTGAGCCAGAATTACTATGCCAGCATCTGTCCTAATGTCGAGTCCGTCGTCCGCGGCGTCGTCTCGCAGCGGATGCAGCAGAGCTTTGCCGCCGCCGCCGGCACCCTCCGCCTCTTCTTCCACGATTGCTTCGTTCGGGTTCGCCTCCCTCGAAAACTCATACTATGTTCTAGCTTCTTTGATCAGGATACTGAACACTTTGACACACAGCAATTAACTGACATGGTTTCAGGGGTGCGATGCGTCGGTGCTGATCGCCAATCCGAACGGCGACGACGAGAGCCACAGCGGCGCCGACCTGACGCTGTCGACGGACGCGGTCGATCTGATAAACAAGGCGAAAGCAGCGGTCGACGGCAATCCTCAGTGCACCAATAGAGTGTCCTGTGCTGACATACTGGCTATGGCTGCCAGAGATGTGGTTTCCCTGGTAATTTTAAGCACTTTGGTTTAAGAGTAATAATATTTAGTTAATTTTCAACTGATAATTCTCAATTATCAAATAATTAATTAAGTGGAAAACAAAAAGAATAAGAACATGCATCCCAGGAAACATACATAGAATAATTGACTGGCTGAAGTCAATCAAAAGTCTTTGTTGCCTCAGTTTTCTGTTCTAGTAATGATGGGGATAATGATGCTAATGCTGATGCTGATGGTTGGAGATGGTTGGAGATGGTTGGAGAAATATACTTCTTTTGGGAGTGATACTAATAAAATTGTAATTACGGACGTATGTATTGAATTTGGTCAGTATATTAATTTGTAGGTAGATTTTCTAGGATAACAGTAGTGCATGAATTCAATTATAACACAGATTGATTAATTGGGAATTTCTTTCGCAGGTCGGAGGACCGTCTTATCCGGTCGAGCTTGGGAGGTTAGACGGCAAGTTGTCGACGCGCGCCATCGTCAAGTACAGTCTTCCCGGGCCAAGCTTCAATTTGGATCAACTCAATTCCTTGTTCGCCGTCAATGGCCTTAGCCAGACCGACATGATCGCATTATCAGGCAAGCAACAACAACATTACTTGATAATCAATTTTTATTTTTACTTCTCAAGTTAAAGAGCCCAAAGAGCCCACCAATTAATTTTCTTTATTATTTATCAAACAATAAAATAAACAATTACTTTTTTTTTTTTTTTTTTTAATTTAATCATGATCTAAATTAATGATTTATTTTGATACAAGAATTTGTCACTTTCAATGGACACTAATTAGACAATTCCAGCTGTGAAGCATGTGTACTCGATTTCTTCACCAAATTACTCAATGAATGACACTTTTTAGGTGGCAAGTCCAAATCAGACCGAAGTCGGCAATTTCAACAGGAAATTGCCGACTTAATTTGGCTCAACCAGGGATCATGCAACGGTCGGATTCCAATTAAGTGCTGCTTTTCTAAGCCCGATATCAAAATCCAACTAAAAAATTGAACTTGATTATTAAATCGTCATGTTTTGAATCCTTTTCCCCCTTTTAGCTTATGTTAAAATCCAAACTAATACTGAAACTTGAGTTTAAGTATTTTGAGCTCGTGTTTTAGATTGTTACATTTGATTTGATGCTATCACTACTTGCAATGTAAGTACACTACCCATTAGTAATGGCATGCAACATATTGGATCTAAAATTCTAAAGTTCAAATTTATGCCGCTAAAGAGCTTAATCTTTAAGTATTTGTACAGAGTCTCTTTTCTGTTTAATATGGAACTATTTGTTGGTTTAAAAGAGCCAACATCCTATCTTATAACAGAAGGTCTGGTTGGGCCTAGTTATGCTCAAAGTGGCATAAGACTGATTGAACCAAATCACAATCGAAATCAATTGACACTGCGTTTATATGTTTTAAATAAATTAGTTATATCCTTTTAATAGCTCGAGCTTTTGAAATGAATGATTAACGCCAACGATTCGACACTATTGAAGTGTCAAATTTTGAATTCGGATAAAATGTCAGGTATTTGTATTCATTTACATCCATAGGCCTAACGTGCAACAAAATACATAAATGTGACATCTTTGAGCTATATACATTTGCAGGGGCTCATACTATTGGAGTGACTCACTGTGACAAGTTCATACGTCGGATATACCAATTCCGCGGACAGCAGGAATCCACCCCGCGGATGAACCTGCAGTTCCTGCGCCAGATGCGGCAGGTCTGCCCACTAAACTATGGCCCGTCGACCGTGGCAATGTTGGATGCATCCACACCATTCAAGTTCGACAACTCGTACTACCAAAACTTGCAGCAATTGAAAGGGCTACTGGGCTCCGACCAAATCCTCTTCGCTGATCGGCGGTCACGAGGGACCGTCAACTGGTTCGCCTCGAACCAGACCGCATTCTTTGAGTCGTTTGTGTCCGCCATGACCAAGCTCGGGAGGGTCGGGGTGAAGACCGGCAGTGACGGAGAGATAAGGCGCGTTTGCACCACGGTGAATTAGGGTTTTGGATGGAGCTATATATATTGTTTGTTTACAATGAGGGGCCGAGCCACACGTTCTTGTTAAGATTCAAATTCTTTTGTGTTGTTATATATATTCTTTGTTCATTATTATGTGTCGTATATCATGTAAGTGACATTTGTTAAAGCGACCCTTACACTGTTATTTCATATCTCTCTCTATATATATACATATATATAGTGATAAAATTGGTATACTTAGGTATGCATCTTTTGTTCTGCAGAAATGTACGATCGTATATATGTATGATTAAGTACGAATGTGTGCCGTATAATATGTACTGATTACAATTAAAGTGCCATAAGTTTCTCAAAATAATGCTATTGTACGTGGAGCTATATATATATATATATATATATATATACAATTAATTGTGCCGTACATATCAGTGTATCTACAAGAATTTTTATCTGACACATCTTAATTATATATTTAGATGCGTGTCATAGTATTTCATTTTTTTTTTTTTTTTTTTTTTTTTCATGTTGGATATCTAAAGTATTTCTTTAAATTGTACTAAAATAAAATAGGTAGTTGTAGAATAGATCTTAGCCAAGGTAGTATAATTTTATAGAAAAGAGGTTTCACTTATCGCCAAAAAAAATTTCGTTAAGCGAATTGGTTATATATAATTGAAAGATGAGATTTGACGGTGTTTTCGATATACTCAGTTTAGTTTTCAACATGAAATAGAAAGATTAAATTATATGATAACTGCAGCGAAAACTTTTAGTATGATATAATACTAAATGTCACCCATGGTTAATCATTATAACAAAATTAGGTTATAGAGACACATGTTTGTGACACTTTTTATAAGTATCCTATTTATAGTCCATCTATATCCAAAATTAAGTTACAGAGACACATTTTTGGGACACATTATAGTAATGTGTCGCTATATACCCTAGCGACGGCACATATAGCGACACTAATGACACGTGCCGGTATTTTTTTCAGCAGTATTATTTTTAGTTTTTAGCGACACTTTTACACATATAGCGACACTAATGACAAGTGCCGGTATTTTTTCCACCAGTATTTTTTTTAGTTTTTAGCAACACTTAAAAGTGTCGCTATAGTATAGTTTTGTTGTAGTGAATGCAAACGAATCGTGAAAAATAATTATTTAGAACTATAAATTATTCACATAAGTAAGGTCATAAAGAAATTTTGGTTCATCAAAAAGAGTTTTGATGATGATGCTAAAAGTGTAGGGTGTTACTTCTCACTACCAAATAGAAATAAATCTAAATGATCACACTAGAGTGTTGTGCAACTAAAGATTAAAATGACTAATTTGCCAAAAGAATTTAGCAATATAAAATTTAAAGTTTTTTGTGAGCTTAATGAGTATGGTTAAATGTTGGGAGGCAACAATATAAATTGGCAAAGAAGGTGGTAAAATATAAAATATATACATGCACTACAACAAAATTAGGTTATAGCGATACTTTTTAGTATTTCTAAAATTTAAAAAAAGTGTCGCTGACAAAAATACCAACACTTATTGTAAGTGTTGCTATATGTGCCGTCACTAGGGTGTATAGCGACACATTTTTGTAATGTGTCCCTATAACCTAATTTTGAATATAGATGGAATATAGATAGGACACATACAAAAGTGTCACAAACATGTATCCCAATAACCTAATTTTGTTGTAGTGATAAAATATGTAAATACTATTTTCTATCGAGAATAAGTTATTTTTATTTATTTTTTAAATAGATATAATTTTTGGAATAGGAAGGAATTAGATTAATTTTGTATTTGGACGAAAATGGAGATATTCTAAAAATAAGAAAAATTACGTTTGGATTATTGGATTGGAATAATAGGAATAAAAGTAATTATTATTGAGAAAAAAAATAATTTATCTAAATAATAAGCATTTAAATATTAATAAAATAATATTTTAACAAGCTAATAAATTAATTAATTAGAAATACTATATGAGATGATAAAAACTGTCATTAATTAATAAATAACTATAAAAAAATAAGACAATATGTTAATATTAATTTATTATTTAATTATTTATATTTTCAATTAATATATTAATAGATAAATTAAAATATTCAATATTTGAACAATATAAATATTAGTTAATTA
>CM054935.1:5138883-5163883 GCA_029168755.2 Tillandsia fasciculata | reverse complement strand
CGAATATATCGAAGAATTCGTAAAACTGCAGCATAATGAGTCATTCGGGGAGCTGACATAAACTGACTAACAATTTGAACAGCATGACTGATATCAGGTCTGGTAATTGTAAGATAATTGAGACTACCAACAAGTTGGCGATAAAGAGTCGGATCAGAAAGCAATGTACCATCAGTAGGCTGAAGTTTGACATTAAGTTCGAGAGGAGTATCGGCTGTCTTGTTATCAGTTAATCGAGCACGAACAATTAATTCAAAAGCATACTTTACTTGGGAAAGAAATAGACCTTTATTTTGGTAATCTACTTCAATACCAAGGAAGTAGCGAAGTTGTCCAAGATCTTTCATTTCAAAATGTCTACTGAGCTGATGTTTGATATCAGAAATTCCTCCTATATCATCACCTGTAATAATCATATTATCGACATACAAAAGAAGAATAACTCTACCATGTGATGAGCATCGAATAAACATAGCAGAGTCATGATTGCTTTGAGAAAAGCCCTGTTGGAGGATAGTATAGCGAAACTTTTCAAACCATGCTCTTGGAGCTTGTTTAAGACCATATAAGGCCTTACGAAGCCTACACACATAATTTGGAGCATGAGAAAAACCCAAAGGAGGAGTCATATAAACTTCATCAAGGAGATCTCCATTTAAGAACGCATTTTTGACATCTAACTGGTGAAGTTTCCAACCTCATATAGATGCCACAGCCAGCAGACAGCGCACAGTTGTCATTCGTGCGACATGAGCAAATGTTTCTTCATAATCGATTCCATATTCTTGGGAGAAACCTTTTGCAACAAGTCGTGCTTTATATCGTTCTATAGAACCATCTGAGTTGGTTTTAATCTTATAAATCCATTTACACCCAATAGCATATTTTTCCGGCGGTAATTCAACAAGTTCCCAAGTATTGGTCTTTTGAAGAGCAGCGAGTTCCTTATTCATGGCTTGTTGCCACTTAGGATCAGAGGAGGCTTCATGATAGGATTTGGGTTCATAGTGGGAGAGAATAGAGGAAATGTAGCAATAGTAATCATTGAGATAACTTGGTGGCTGTCTTTGACGAGTTGGATGAGATCTTTATGGTTGCATATTGTTTTGATTGCTAGACGTGCAAGGGGAGTTGAGACAGGGATCATGTTGACCATTCTCAGTTGCTTGTAAAGGAAGATTAGAAGAGAGATTCTCTTGAAATGGGTCTAAAAGTGGAGAACCGGATGAAAACTTTGATGTTGGAAGAGTGAACAAAGGTATTTGTTCCCAAAAAGTGACATGACGAGAGATACGCAACTTTTTAGCGCTAGGATCATAACACCTATAGCCTTTTTGTTGAAGACCATAACCAAGAAAAACACATATAGCAGTTTTCTTAGTTAGTTTGTTGCACTCTCTTTTGGGTAAAAGAACAAAACAGGTTGAACCAAAAATGCGAAGATGTGAGTAATCAGGATTAACATTATAGAGGCGTTTAAAAGGAATTTCATTATTTATGACAGGTGATGTGGAGACCGTAAACCCCGTACTGTTTTCCGTCTGAAGTTACAGTTGAGAACACCTATTGTTGGTGTATCTGGCCCAAGGTGCATCAAAGTGGTGCTACTGTTGGACCTGAGTGGTATCTTTTATTGTGTTGGCCTTCGGCTGTGCTTTGTCAAAATTTTGGGAAGGATTTTGGCCAAACAGATGGTAGAATTGGATTCAGCACGGAAAAACACTTGAAAACGGCTATTTATTTGCCGAATTTGGAGTCCGGATGACCAAAAACGGGCTACCGGAAGTTTCGGGGGAAAACGGGTGCATGGGGGGTGACCGTGGACCGGCTAGTGCCACGTGGCGGCTCGGGATTGGTCGGCCCACACCGCCTGGTCCACGGAGGAAGCGCGCTGGTGCATAGACCGCGGGGCGGGCCACGTGGCGCATGCAGATTGGCGGGTGCGCGCGGCTCGGTCCAGGGAAAAGTGCGGAGCGGCGCGTGGACCGGGTGCAGGACACGTGGCGCAGCGGTATTGGCGGGTCTACGCGCTCCCGGCCCACTGGGCTCTTCAGCGGTGAGCGGGAGCGGCGGAGCGGCCGACGCGTGGCGTCGCGCCACGCGTCGCCACCCGCGTCGCCCCGCCGCTGTAGCGGAAGGCACGCGGCGCGCGCTCTGGGGCCCGCACGGCTGTACCGTGTTCTGGGGGTACGTGGCGGGCGCCCAGGCGGGTTGGACGGCATTTGGTCCGACCCGGGCCGCGCCGGATCAGCCGGGTTAACGGGTTGGATCCGGAAACCCGTTAAGCCTATTTAGGCTATTTTACTGAGATTAACCCATTTTTCACCCTTTTCCTTAGGATTTTCACAGTGAGGCCTTAAGAAGAATTCTTCCCCTGCCAGAGACCTTTCCAACAGTACCTTCCCGGAGTTGTGGTGGTGCACGGTTCTCGAGGTTGGCCGTTTTCCGTCGCGGCGCGCTTAGTTCATCTTCGACCCGTTTTGCGTCTTCTCGGTGCGTAGACTTTCCTGGTTTTATCCGACACCCGATTTCGACGATTTTTGCGCCGTTGGACTCACGACAGGTAGGACTTTGATTTTGATATTCAAAGTTTTCCCAAATTAATTTCGGATTTTGGAGGTATTTGAGTGTTCTGTTGCCCCTCTTTCTTTGCGGATTTTTGGACAGCGACACGGTGTTTTGGCCATAACTTCGCGTACAGACATCGGATCAGGGTGATTCAAGAGCCTAAATTCATCTACTCTTCGCGAGGAATCTGCTGTATTTTTCTCAGGACTTTAGGAGATTGCCTCGAAGGTGAGAATCTCCTCTCTTTCCGGATGTTGATCTGGGGAAATTTCTACAGTAGGGTTAGAGGTTATTTTCTTGCCGGATTTATATCTCAGCGTAGAAAACTCGGATTTGGATGTGCAGGTAGTCGTTTCGAAGCTATCGACGCGTAGATCGCGGGGATATTTTATTTGGATTTTTCTGAGGACTGTGAGCAGGTGATTTTTGTTCATCTTCGCAGCAGAGTTATTGTTTGTTAAATTTGGCAGTTCTGGGATATATATGGATTGTGACAGCTCGGTTTTTATACCCAGGAGCAGTGTGGACTGCGCGGGACCGTTTGGACTCTGTGTAGCCGCCATCTTTGGTATTATCAGTTGTAGGACTTGTGACAGCTCGACTGATCAGGTGGGTGGTTGTTGTACTCCTCTCTTTGGTATGCCACTAGGAATGTTAGAGTGCCCCTAAATTGAAGATGCTAAATATAAGATGGGTAGACTTGCATGCTTAGGGAATTAACTCTTATTAATCAGATCCTATTGTTAGAATGATCACCTGTTTTAACCACTTATCAAATCTGAACGGTATATCTGAAGATAAAATAGTAATTGTGGACTGTAAAACTAATAATTTCTCTTATAAGACTGTCACTCTAGCTCAGGTCACTCTATATTGCTTATCCTGGGAAATTGGACAAAATGTTGGAACACTGCATGATTAAACGGGTCACCTAATAATGTCATCTTTTACTGCTACACTGTTTTTGGGACTTGACTTAGGAGAAACCATGCATCTAATTCTCCTTCTTCTATCCTGGTAGACTTGAGGCATAGTTGCTCGGGTTCGAGCGGGTATTGGACAGTGTAGTCAGGTATTGGGGATTTGGGACAGTGTGGGCTTTTGACAGGGTGTTGCGGCGACCACGGATCTTGGGTGGTTGACCGGGTCATCTATTGCATCAGATTGGGTGTTTGGGGGATCGGGCTTGCTTTAGTGGAGGGTTTTTCCCACTTCTTTGAGTCTCGATCCAGTCCTGCTAGAGACAGTTACTTGTGGTTACTTACTTTTCTCGTGTGGGTCGCTCCCCACGAGTGCCACTCCGGAGTGCGCGGTTGACAGACTTTGAGTCCTGGGGACTCCTTTGCTTCGGTGTTATGCGTAGGCTGGCATACCCGAGGCGGCAGAGCAGGCAGTGCCAGTGTCCACTGGCGGTCAGATTGGGTCATTTAGACAGGCTTCTGATACTGATGCATACTTTGTCACCCTGATTGGTTAGCATGTAGAGGCATATTAGGGATAGCATTTCATCAGTTGCTCATATTACACTCCCCTTTTTATCCCTTTCCTTTTTGCCTCTGATCACCTGGTGGGCATATCTGAGCTGAGGCTTTACCCACTAGGGGAGGCTACTGTTTATAGTAGTACTTACCCCCATTGTTTTTCTTGTTTCTCTCTCTCCCTTGTTTTGCAGAGTCCTCTGTGGGAGTTGCTGGGCCGTCAGCAACTGATCGAGGTAAGCGGATCGCGGACTAGATAGAGAGCCACCCGAGACTGTAGCTGGAGAGTTTTGGGTACCTGGACTTCTCAGACAGTATTTAGTTACTTTCTTTTGGGTCTGGCTTCTGCCAGCTGTATATATTGTAGTAGCGGTGGGAGAGACATCTGTATTTTATTTTACTGTTGTACTTTTTACTTCCAGCTTCTGTCTGAGATACAGTAGTTTTAGTTAGCTCTGATTATTATGCTCTTTTATTATTATTGCTTATCTGAGCAGGTTACCGACGCTTCGTGTATGTGGGAAATACCGCATGCACGGCGGATCTGTGAGACGGGCCCGGGTTCTGGTTTACACCCGGGGCGTGACAGATTAAGTTGGTATCAGAGCTTAGGGATAGGTCAGTTGGGACTTAGGAAACCCTAGGCTTTTGGACAGACCCTAGGATGATAGGGCGTGAGTGGCGTGATTGTTTGCGAAAGTCGGTGATTTTTATAGTTAACTCTTCCTGTGAGTGAAGAGGGATCGACATAGTCTATTTCTGTTGAACCATTATGTTGGCTGCAGACAACATAAGGTTACAGAAATAGGGGGATGTCTTTGACTTTCGCCAGATTGGGTCGTGTGGGGTTTTGTTGCTGATGTTTGGTTTCTTGTGGCAGGATGCCTCCTCGACGTCGGATTCCCACTCGGGGTGTCCCTTCGCCCCCTGTTGAGCCAGAGCAGCCTACACCCCCCGAGCTTACTGAGTTGAGGGCCTTGGTGGCCCAGTTGGCGGAGGGTCAGCGCCGCCAGGAGCAGAGGATTGAGCAGCTGCTTGCTCAGAGGGAGGCACCACCCCCAGCTGTTCCTGAGGCCCTGTGCCCCTTGTTGCACCTTTTGTGCCGTCAGCGCCATCTTCGAGTAGCGGGGCTCCTGGAGCTATTCAGCCTTTGACTGCGGAGGAGGAGCAGGATTTTGCTGACAAACTCTCCCAGTTTGTTAAGCGGGGACCACCTAGATTCTCGGGGCGGGATGCTCAGCCCCGGGATGTTGGGAGATGGCTTTCTGCGATGGAGAAGCTTTTTCGGGACTTCTTCATCGACCCGAAGTATCGAGTGCACATGGCGGTGCACTGTTTGGACGGAGATGCTGATTTTTGGTGGCAGCGAGTAGAGCCACTGGAGTTCCGGATCACTCGGCAGTTGCCTTGGGAGGAGTTCAAGCGGATGGTGTTGGACACCTATTTCTCTACCAGTGTGAAGAAGAAGTTGGAGGACGACTTGAAGAATCTGCAGCAGGGCGATCGATCGGCCCATGCCTATTTCCAGGAGTTCATGGAGTTGCTGAACTGTGTGCCTTTCGTCGCCCGTGACGGTCCGCACCAGGTAGAGTTGTTCGAGGCAGGCCTTCGTCCAGAGATTTACACACTTGTGCATGCTCAGAGATTTCAGACCCTGGAGGCAGCCGCAGAGCATGCACAGTGGGTGGAGAGAGGTGATCAGGAGGTGGCCAGACGGAGGGCCGCGGTCGCGCAGAGTTCCGACAGGAAGCGACCAGCCCCGGAGGACGGGGGACAGGCCAGCTCATGGAGACCGCCACGGCCGCCGCAGTCCCAGTCTTACGGCCGTGGGCGATCTGATAGGAGAGGGCCTGGTGGACCCCAGAGACCGCAGCAGCATCAGCAGCAGCACCAGCAGCAGAGATCGCAGCAGAGGCAGCAGAGATCTCAGCAGCAGTCCTCGAGGCAGCAGCAGCAGCCGAGACAGCCCCGATCTTCTGATCGATGTATCTTCTGCGGAGGTCAGCATGCCGCCATCACTTGTGACCAGAGATGGGGTCGATGCTTCCGTTGTGGACAGCCGGGGCATGTGCGAGCTACCTGCCCCCTTTCTACTTCCTCGGCACCTTCTTCGGCGTCGGCTCCATATTCCCCTCAGCAGCAGCAGCCACCAGCTCAGCGGCCTTATGCTCCAGCGAGCAGGCCGTCCACCTCTCATCCTACAGATTCTCGACCTCCAGCACCGAGCGGGCGGGTGTATGCCGCCCAGTTAGCAGATTCTTCCGCGGCAGACCAGGTGGTGGCAGGTATTACTCTACTCCTTGGTATTCGGGCTCGCACTTTATTCGACACTGGAGCATCTCATTCTTTCATTAGTCGAGCATTTGCATCCCTGCATGATCTAGAGGTAGAGTCCTTGTCCTATGCATTAGAGGTGCGGGTTCCTGATCACGTTATGCATGTCGAGGAGCATTGTTTGGCATGCCCGGTGCAGTTGGGGCCTTGGATTTTGCCGGCAGACTTGCTTGTCTTGCAGCAGCTCCATGATTTCGACTTGGTGCTGGGGATGGATTGGCTATCCCGGTATTCCGCCACTATCGACTGCAGAGAGAGGACAGTGACTCTTTGTGAGCCAGGGCAGGAGGAGTTCGTATTTAGAGGCTGCCAGAGTACCCTGTTTGCGATGACTATCTCGTCATCGAGAGCTCGGCGAATGATGAGCAGGGGTTGTGTCACGCCCCGGAACCCGGGCTCGTCTACAGATCCGCCGTGCACACGGGATTTTCCGCGTACACGAAGCGCTGGTAACCTGCTCAGATATAATCTAACAATAAAAGAGCATAATACAGAGCTGAAATAGGAGAACCACATAGTATCTCAGACTGGGACTACAAATAATACTGTAATAAGTACAATAATCTCCCAGCTCACCAAAATAGTACAACCAGCTGGCTACGCCAGACCCAAAATAAAAGGGGAATACCACAGTCTGAGTGAGGGGTACAGCCTCTATCTACAGCTCTCAGTCTCCCAGGAGATCTATCTATTCGGCGATCCCCTTACCTCGATCCGCTGCCGATGGCCTAGCAGCTCCCGCAGATGACTCTGCAAAATAAGGGAGAAGGAAACAGAAAATAACAATGGGGGTGAGAACTATCAGATAAACCAATAGCCTCCCCTAGTGGGTAAAAACCTCAACTCTGACGCACCCACTAGGACTACTAGAGGCAAAAAGGGAAAAGGTGAAGTGGTAGGATAAGTAAGGTACTGAAACAGTAAAACTACCACTACTATGCCTCTACTGCGGTACTGGCTATCAAAACTGTATGCATGCATCAGTAAACAAAAGCTGTCCAAAATAACCCAATCCGTCATCTGATCCACGATCGGTACTGCCTGCTCCGCTCTCATCATCGGGCAAAAATCCGCGCCGACGTGATAGCAAAACTGTCAACAACTGTCTGGCCCCAGCCTCTAGAGTGGAACTCGAGGGGAGCGACCCACACGAGTAAAGCATCACCGGGCAACAACCGCGCCGGTATGATAAGTCTCAAAATTCACCGGGCAACAACCGCGCCGGTATGATAAGTCTCAAAAGCAGGACTGGATCATGACTATGATCAAAGTGGGAAAGACCATCCACTAAAGAAGCCTGATACCCAATCAGATGCAATAGTACTCAATAAGTGGGAAACATCATCCACTAGAGGAAACCCAACCTCCAGCTAATGCAAAATAAACCAGGCTCAACCCCTATCTGATGCAAGGACAACATCTGGTCGACCGCCTACCGTCCGCGGTCACCGCAATACCCCACAAATCCTCAATCTAATGCAAAATAAACCAGAATCAACCCCTATCTGATGCAAGGACAAACATCTGGTCGACCGCCCACTGTCCGCGGTCACCGCAATACCCCACAAATCCACAATCTAATGCAACCTTGGCTACACTATCCCAAACCCCTGCTCACACTTGAGCAACAACATATGAATGCAAAGGACAACAATGAAAACATGTTCAAATCCCAATATGATAGTGTAGCGATAAATAGTGGCCTTACCTGATGTCCGGGCATGCATGCAACTGTCTTTATTTTTAAAAGTTGTAAAATAGTGTCAAAGGTTTAAAACAATTGATTTACTGAATAAAAGTCATTTGCATGCGAGATCATAGCCTTTGTCTCAATCACAGTGTCCCAATATAAGTCATCATATCATTTGTGGGGTTATATTAAATTTTAGGGGAGTCCTGTTAGTTTGTCCTGTTAGTAGTCCTGTTAGTAGTCCTGTCAGTAGTCCCAATGGTTCTCATCAATTATCATGTTACTTTGTCCCAATTGTTCTCATCAATTAAATTTTAGGGGAGTTCGTCCCAACGGTCCTTGTCATTTGTCATATTAATTTGTCCCAATGGTTCTCATTAATTGTCATATTTTAGGGGATTTCTAGTAATCCCAGTGAGCTTGTCAAAAATGAGGTAAGCAACAACCGCCCACCTCGAGTAGCTCAAACAACACCCCAGGTAGTCTCCTGGTTGTCCACAGTCCTCAAATCCTGCAAATCAGCGCTCCCGGTATAAATACAAATCTCAAAAAGTACAATATTTGCTGTTTTTCAGACAGCACGGGAAAAGAGAAATTTTTCACCTCTAAAATGAGCTCCTAAATTCTCAGAAAAATCACGGTTGCGTTCCTCGCGAAGAGTAGATCAAAATCGACTCTTTAAACGCCTCGATCTGACGCTCCTACGTCAAGATAAAAATCGGAGAAGTCGGTGCTGTCCAAAAATTACCACAGCAAAAAGGGGGGTCAAAGAGGACCTAAAAACTGTGCCAAAAGTACGAAACGGAGCAAAATAATCAACACGGAAATCGAAGCCCTACCTCTTACGGTCGCGCTGCCGCAAAAATCGTCCAAAAATTCCACCTGGTTAGCCCGCAGTGAATTTTCGACGGAACTGCGACGGGAAATGGGCCTAAAAAGAAAATCGTCGCAGTGCGCCGCGTCGCAGATATCTCACTAACTGTAACTCCTAAATTCTGAGATTCTAGAGAGAGAAAGAAGAGAGAGAGAGGAACAACTTTCGTAGAGAGAAGTTTTTCTGATTCTCTCTCCTTGGCTCGGAATCCAAGGTGCAAAGAGAGGGGGGTGGGACTTCTTATATAGTGGGCCAAAAGGGAATATTCCCACACAGGATCGGATCCAAACAGGAAACACCGAAACGGGCCAACCGAAACGCGCCACGTGTCCACAAAACAGGAAACAGCCTGTGCAGGCCCAATGGGATTTCGCCACGTGGCCACGTGGTGCGTGTGTTTGCCCCGTGCTCCGGGTCTTCCGGAAGGTTGTCGGCCAACGGGGTGCTGCCACGTGTCACAGTCCCCACAGCCTTCTAGAAGCCGGCCAGCCACTGAGGAAGCGCCACGTGGCGCGGGGAGTCTTCGGTGCGCCTGGTGCACGCCAAGCTGTGGACCGCGCACCAGCGCCCCCTGCCCGCGCTGCCCGCGCCTGCCCGCGCCTGCCCGCGCCGCGCTCCGCTGCTGCGCCGCCGCTGTGCCGCTGCCCGCCGCCGTGCGCCGCCGCCCGCCGCCGCTCGCCGGCGGCCGCCGCCGGCCGGAACAGTAATTCCGGCCGGCGGTTACTGTTCCGGTGAACAGTACCCGGTGCCGGAAAAATAAAGCGAATATACCAATTTAATCGTTTTCGCGCGCTGAGTCCAAATCCGACGTCCGTTTCGCCAAATTCTCATCCGAAATTTTGCAAAAAGCTCCCGGAAAATCCCATTTGCTCCGATTTTCGCGCAGAGTCAATTAAAAATATCCAATTTCGTTTCTACAAGCTCCGTTGCACAGTACAAGCCTTCTACAGTCACTATTAATGTTGCGGAGGTTCTGCGGGGGTCCGGATCATTACATTCTCCCCCACTAAAAGAGTTTCGTCCTCGAAACGAGACTAAACAATAATACTCAGTCCGACGTCTCGAATAAGTAGGGGTGAGCATCCCTCATCTCCGACTCGAGCTCCCAAGTAGTCTTGCGCTCGTCATGATTGCCCCGTTGGATTTTCACCTAAGGAACGGCCCGATACGCTCCAATACCTCAATGGGTCTAATATATCGGGGGCTAAGTTTCCCACGAATGCCGAATCTCCTGATTTCTTTGGACGGCGAGACTTTCAGGAATACATGATCTCCAACCTGAAATTCCAAGTCTCGTCGCCGAACATCGGCATAGTTCCTCTGCCGGCTTTGGGCGGTCTGAAGATACTTCCGACTCGCTCGGATCTTCTCCTCTGCCTAATACGTCTGGTCCCAAGGTCCGCCTCTCGCCCCCATCACTCCAAAAAAGGGGTGACCGACACTTGCGTCCATACAACGCTTCAAACGAAGTCATCTGAATGCTCGCTTGAAAACTGTTGTTGTACGCGAGCTCAGCCGAGGGTAAGTGTCGAATCCACCCTCCGCCGAAATCCAAGATGTATGCTCTTAGCATACCCTCCAAGATCTGCATAATCCGCTCTGACTGCCCATCAGTCTGCGGAGGAAAAACCTTACTAAACCTGAGTTTAGTCCCCAAGGCTCAAATCTTGGGTCTCTAACGGATACAAAATAGAGGCGGGCTCTTAGATAACCGCACCACCTCAATTAAGTACAACAGGACTAACCGCTCAAGTGACTAAGTAGTCTATACCAGCAAATGCATCCGCTCCTCCCAGGGCACCTGGTAATCCAATCCTCATGTCCACGGGCACAGATGCTCGATCCGAGTACCTTTGTACTCCTGAGGTTCCTAAAAATCCCCCAAATGATCACTTTATCTAATTCCCGGTAATCCCTTACAATGCCGAAGTGAACCTACTTCCTACATCTCAAAAAGCACCGGCGCCCCGTAGGCCCCAAACTATGCTAGCTAAAAACAGTTCCGCACCCAAAGCGAAACATCCGCCTCGCTAGCGAAGTCAAAACTTCAGAGGCAAAGAAAGCCCTGCGGCAACCCCGGCACACAGACCTCTCCTGGCCTGGCTCCCCAAAAGATCGTCCTCGCAGCACAATCAACCGCCGCGAAAAGGGATACTGAGCCAGCCAGTTTATCTATGTACCACGATCAAGTCCCGCAGCTGAGTCATGACCATCAGGTCTACTGGCATAATCCAGGACTCATCTGCACCGGTCAGGACCAACGACACACCTCCATGCGCTAAAAGATCGGGAATACGTACCCCCCGTGCATAAGGTGACCGTCCTACCCCTAACCCATGCAATGAAGTAAATGTACTCCTAACGCATATCTAGCATGCTCAAGTGCAATACAATGCAAAATCTAATGCCAAAAGCAAAATAATTAATAATACCTGCCACCACATGGTCGGCTGCTGCAAAGTCCTCCACCTGAGCGGCATAAACCCGACCGCTCTGAGCTGGTGGCGGGTGATCAGCAGGGTAAAAAGATGGGGATCCGCTCACTGGAGCATAAGGCCGTTGAGCTGACGACCGTTGCGGAGATACGAAGGGAGCCGAAACTGAAGAAGATGCTGCTGGGGTCGAAAAGGGGCATGAAGCTCGAACATGGCCTGACTGTCCACATTTATAACAACGACCCCACCTCTGATCACAGGTGTGTGACAAATGAGGTCCTCCACAGAATATACATCTGTCTCTATCGCGAAGCCGTGGCTGTCCCGACTGCTGCTGCTGCTGATGTTGCGGGGGTCTCTGGGATCCACCAGGCCCTCGCTGCTCTGAACGTCCACGGCCCGTGAACTGAGGTGGTGGCGGTCGGGGCGGCCTCCAGGAACTAGCCTGTCCCTCGTCGTGCTGTGCTGGACGCTTTTTGTCAGAATTCTGAGCGACCAAGCCCCCACGTCTGGCAATGACGTGGTCTCCCCTTTCAACCCACTGTGCATGCTCTGCTGCCTCCTCCAAGGTCTGCAGCCGCTGAGCATGCACCAAAGTATAGGTTTCTGGGCGCAGACCCGACTCAAAGAGCTCCACCTGGTGCGGTCCGTCTCTGGCGACATAGGGTACGCAGTTGAGCAACCGCCTGAACTCCTGAAAGTAGTCCAATGCTGTCCGGTCGCCTTGCTGAAGATTCTTCAAATCATCTTCTAGCTTTTTCTTCATACTTGTGGAAAAGTACGTATCCAGAATCATCTTCTTAAACTCTGCCCAGGGTAGCTGTCGAGTGATCCGAAACTCCAGGGGCTCCACCCGACGCCACCATGCATCAGCATCCCCGTCTAAACAGTGTACAGCCATATGTACCCTGTACTTCTGGTCTATGAAGAAGTCCCGGAATAACTTCTCCATTGACGAAAGCCAAGTCCCAATCTCCCATGGCTTAGTATCCCGCCCTGAAAACCTGGGCGGTCCCCGCTTACAGAACTGAGTAAGTTTGTCAGCAAACTCCTGCTCCTCAGCAGGAGTCAATGGCCGAATTGCTCCCTGAGCAACAGGGGATGCCGTGGTCACCGGTCCAACTGGGGGAGCCACAGCAGGGGAGGAAGGTACGGGAGAACTCTCTGGGGGTGCAACAACAGGCTGCGCCCTCTGCTCTAACATCTGCGTCAGCCGACCTATGGCCTCCTCCTGACGCCGCACGGCCTCTGACATCTGGGCCATCAGAGCCTGAAGCTCCTGCACCTCACTCTGCTGGCCCTGCTCGGACTCCTCCGGCTCGGGCTCAGAGGAAGAAGGCTGCGAACGCGTCAACATTCTACGTTGCGGAGGCATCCTACCACAAGAAACCACACTCAGTATCATCACCCCACACGACCCAATCCAGCGAAAGTTAAAGACATTCTCCTATTTCTGTGACTTTATGTTGTCTGCAGCCAACATAACAGTCTACCAGAAGTAGGCTATGTCGATCCCTCTTCCTTCATTGGAAGAGTCAAATAACCCAACCACCAACTTTCGCCTAAGAACAGCACGTCTCTCACGCCCTATCATCCTAGGGTCTGCCAAAAGCCTAGGGTTTCCTAAGTCCCAACTGACCTATCCCTAAGCTCTGATACCAACTTAATCTGTCACGCCCCGGAACCCGGGCTCGTCTACAGATCCGCCGTGCACACGGGATTTTCCGCGTACACGAAGCGCTGGTAACCTGCTCAGATATAATCTAACAATAAAAGAGCATAATACAGAGCTGAAATAGGAGAACCACATAGTATCTCAGACTGGGACTACAAATAATACTGTAATAAGTACAATAATCTCCCATCTCACCAAAATAGTACAACCAGCTGGCTAACGCCAGACCCAAAATAAAAGGGGAATACCACAGTCTGAGTGAGGGGTACAGCCTCTATCTACAGCTCTCAGTCTCCCAGGAGATCTATCTATTCGGCGATCCCCTTACCTCGATCCGCTGCCGATGGCCTAGCAGCTCCCGCAGATGACTCTGCAAAATAAGGGAGAAGGAAATAGAAAATAACAATGGGGGTGAGAACTATCAGATAAACCAATAGCCTCCCCTAGTGGGTAAAAACCTCAACTCTGATGCACCCACTAGGACTACTAGAGGCAAAAAGGGAAAAGGTGAAGTGGTAGGATAAGTAAGGTACTGAAACAGTAAAACTACCACTACTATGCCTCTACTGCGGTACTGGCTATCAAAACTGTATGCATGCATCAGTAAACAAAAGCTGTCCAAAATAACCCAATCCGTCATCTGATCCACGATCGGTACTGCCTGCTCCGCTCTCATCATCGGGCAAAAATCCGCGCCGACGTGATAGCAAAACTGTCAACAACTGTCTGGCCCCAGCCTCTAGAGTGGAACTCGAGGGGAGCGACCCACACGAGTAAAGCATCACCGGGCAACAACCGCGCCGGTATGATAAGTCTCAAAATTCACCGGGCAACAACCGCGCCGGTATGATAAGTCTCAAAAGCAGGACTGGATCATGACTATGATCAAAGTGGGAAAAATCATCCACTAAAGAAGCCTGATACCCAATCAGATGCAATAGTACTCAATAAGTGGGAAACATCATCCACTAGAGGAAACCCAACCTCCAGCTAATGCAAAATAAACCAGGCTCAACCCCTATCTGATGCAAGGACAACATCTGGTCGACCGCCTACCGTCCGCGGTCACCGCAATACCCCACAAATCCTCAATCTAATGCAAAATAAACCAGAATCAACCCCTATCTGATGCAAGGACAAACATCTGATCGACCGCCCACTGTCCGCGGTCATCGCAATACCCCACAAATCCACAATCTAATGCAACCTTGGCTACACTATCCCAAACCCCTGCTCACACTTGAGCAACAACATATGAATGCAAAGGACAACAATGAAAACATGTTCAAATCCCAATATGATAGTGTAGCGATAAATAGTGGCCTTACCTGATGTCCGGGCATGCATGCAACTGTCTTTATTTTTAAAAGTTGTAAAATAGTGTCAAAGGTTTAAAACAATTGATTTACTGAATAAAAGTCATTTGCATGCGAGATCATAGCCTTTGTCTCAGTCACAGTGTCCCAATATAAGTCATCATATCATTTGTGGGGTTATATTAAATTTTAGGGGAGTCCTGTTAGTTTGTCCTGTTAGTAGTCCTGTTAGTAGTCCTGTCAGTAGTCCCAATGGTTCTCATCAATTATCATGTTACTTTGTCCCAATTGTTCTCATCAATTAAATTTTAGGGGAGTTCGTCCCAACGGTCCTTGTCATTTGTCATATTAATTTGTCCCAATGGTTCTCATTAATTGTCATATTTTAGGGGATTTCTAGTAATCCCAGTGAGCTTGTCAAAAATGAGGTAAGCAACAACCGCCCACCTCGAGTAGCTCAAACAACACCCCAGGTAGTCTCCTGGTTGTCCACAGTCCTCAAATCCTGCAAATCAGCGTTCCCGGTATAAATACAAATCTCAAAAAGTACAATATTTGCTGTTTTTCAGACAGCACGGGAAAAGAGAAATTTTTCACCTCTAAAATGAGCTCCTAAATTCTCAGAAAAATCACGGTTGCGTTCCTCGCGAAGAGTAGATCAAAATCGACTCTTTAAACGCCTCGATCTGACGCTCCTACGTCAAGATAAAAATCGGAGAAGTCGGTGCTGTCCAAAAATTACCACAGCAAAAAGGGGGGTCAAAGAGGACCTAAAAACTGTGCCAAAAGTACGAAACGGAGCAAAATAATCAATACGGAAATCGAAGCCCTACCTCTTACGGTCGCGCTGCCGCAAAAATCGTCCAAAAATTCCACCTGGTTAGCCCGCAGTGAATTTTTGACGGAACTGCGACGGGAAATGGGCCTAAAAAGAAAATCGTCGCAGTGCGCCGCGTCGCAGATATCTCACTAACTGTAACTCCTAAATTCCTGAGATTCTAGAGAGAGAAAGAAGAGAGAGAGAGGAACAACTTTCGTAGAGAGAAGTTTTTTTGATTCTCTCTCCTTGGCTCGGAATCCAAGGTGCAAAGAGAGGGGGGTGGGGGACTTCTTATATAGTGGGCCAAAAAGGGAATATTCCCACACAGGATCGGATCCAAACAGGAAACACCGAAACGGGCCAACCGAAACGTGCCACGTGTCCACAAAACAGGGAACAGCCTGTGCAGGCCCAATGGGATTTCGCCACGTGGCCACGTGGTGCGTGTGTTTGCCCCGTGCTCCGGTCTTCTGGAAGGTTGTCGGCCAACGGGGTGCTGCCACGTGTCACAGTCCCCACAGCCTTCTAGAAGCCGGCCAGCCACTGAGGAAGCGCCACGTGGCGCGGGGAGTCTTTGGTGCGCCTGGTGCACGCCAAGCTGTGGACCGCGCACCAGCGCCCCCTGCCCGCGCTGCCCGCGCCTGCCCGCGCCGCGCTCCGCTGCTGCGCCGCCGCTGTGCCGCTGCCCGCCGCCGTGCGCCGCCGCCCGCCGCCGCTCGCCGGCGGCCGCCGCCGGCCGGAACAGTAATTCCGGCCGGCGGTTACTGTTCCGGTGAACAGTACCCGGTGCCGGAAAAATAAAGCGAATATACCAATTTAATCGTTTTCGCGCGCTGAGTCCAAATCCGATGTCCGTTTCGCCAAATTCTCATCCGAAATTTTGCAAAAAGCTCCCGGAAAATCCCATTTGCTCCGATTTTCGCGCAGAGTCAAATAAAAATATCCAATTTCGTTTCTACAAGCTCCGTTGCACAGTACAAGCCTTCTACAGTCACTATTAATGTTGCGGAGGTTCTGCGGGGGTCCGGATCATTACAGGTTGTATCGCTTTCTTGGCGACGGTCGTTGAGGTGCCTATGGCGGCACCGGGAATCGAGGATATCCCTATCGTCCGCGAGTTCCCGGATGTGTTTCCCTCTGAGCTATCGACTTTGCCGCCGGAGAGGGAGGTTGAGTTTGTGATTGATGTGGTTCCAGGGACCGCACCAATCTCAAAGGCACCTTACAGGATGGCCCCAGCGGAACTGAGGGAATTGAAGGCTCAGTTGCAGGATTTGATGGATGTGGGCTTCGTGAGACCCAGTGTATCTCCGTGGGGAGCGCCTGTTTTATTCGTGAAGAAGAAGGATGGATCACTTCGCTTGTGTGTGGATTATCGAGAGCTGAATAAAGTGACCATTCGGAACAAGTACCCGCTACCACGGATTGATGATCTGTTTGATCAGTTGCAGGGAGCATCAGTGTTCTCGAAGTTGGATCTTCAGTCAGGTTACCACCAGCTGAGGGTGAGGGCCGAGGACATCCCCAAGACGGCTTTTAGGACCCGGTACGGGCATTATGAGTTTACAGTTATGCCTTTTGGACTACTAATGCCCCTGCTGCATTCATGGATTTAATGAACCGGGTGTTTCAGCCGTACTTGGATCGGTTTGTGGTTGTTTTCATAGACGACATTTTGGTTTACTCCCGAAGTGAGGTGGAGCACGAGGAGCATTTGAGGATCGTGCTACAGCTTCTGCGAGAGAAGAAGCTGTATGCCAAGCTTAAAAAGTGTGCATTTTGGCTTCGGGAGGTTGCTTTTCTAGGCCATGTTGTATCAGCCGCAGGGGTGGCAGTGGACCCGACGAAGATTGATGCAGTTCGGGATTGGCCTAGACCGACGACGGTTACTGAGGTTCGTAGCTTTCTTGGATTAGCAGGTTATTACCGTCGTTTTGTTGAGGGCTTTGCGAAGCTCTCTACTCCCCTGACCAGTCTGACGAGAAAGGGGGTGAAGTTTATTTGGACTGAGCGGTGCCAGAGAGCTTTGAGGAGCTTAAGAGGAGATTGATCTCAGCACCAGTCCTAGCTCTACCCGTGATGGGCGACGGATTTGTGATTTACAGTGATGCCTCACACAGCGGCTTGGGTTGTGTCCTGATGCAGCATGGTAGGGTAATTGCCTATGCTTCACGGCAATTAAAGGATTATGAGAAAAATTACTCTACTCACGATTTAGAGCTTGCCGCTGTGGTGTTCGCCCTGAAGTTATGGCGGCATTATCTCTACGGGGAGCACTGTGAGATTTATACAGACCACAAGAGCTTAAAGTATCTATTTACTCAAAAGGAGCTGAACTTGCGGCAACGCCGGTGGTTGGAGCTTTTAAAGGATTATGATTTGAGTATCCTTTATCACCCCGGCAAGGCCAATGTGGTTGCAGATGCTTTGAGCAGGAGATCAGCACAGAGCTTGAGCATGATGATTACTCAGCAGGCACCACTTGTGGAGCAGATGAGGCGTCTACAGATAGAGGTAGTATCCCCTGGGGTCTCTGCTAGACTCTTGTCCTATGGTCTTGCAGCCCACTCTGTTGGACAGGATTGGTGAGGCACAGAGTGAGGACCCCCACTTGACGAGGATCAGATCGCAGCTTCAGGCAGAGCAGTTAGGGGATTTTTCAGTGGATAGCTCGGGAGTACTGCGGTACAGGGACCGAGTGTGTGTGCCTACAGATTCGGAGATCAGGGATCAGATTTTGAGAGAGGCCCACTATACACCTTATACCGTCCACCCTGGAGGTACTAAGATGTATAAGGACCTCAAGGCACTCTTTTGGTGGTCTGGAATGAAGCGGGATATTGGAAGATTCGTGGCTCAGTGTTTAACTTGTCAGCAAGTGAAGGCGGAGCATCGGGTACCTGCTGGCAAGTTGCAGAGTCTTCCAATTCCCGAATGGAAGTGGGACCGCATCACCATGGATTTTGTGACTGGGTTACCGAGGTCACAGAGTGGAGCCGACGCAGTTTGGGTGATTGTTGATAGACTTACCAAGTCAGCTCATTTCCTGCCTGTGCAGATGACTTGGTCCATGGAGCGCTTGGCACAGCTTTATTTGGCTGAGATTGTGAGGCTGCACGGAGTACCAGCGTCCATTGTTTCAGATCGAGACCCGAGATTTGTGTCACGGTTTTGGGGGAGCTACAGTCAGCTATGGGTACTCAGCTTAGTTTCAGCACGGCTTTCCACCCACAGACAGACGGCCAGTCAGAGCGCACCATTCAGACGCTTGAGGATATGTTGCGTGCGTGTGTTATGGATTTTGGAGGAGGTTGGCACCGACACTTACCTCTGGTTGAGTTCGCGTACAACAACAGCTTTCAAGCGAGCATTAAGATGGCTCCGTTTGAGGCGTTGTACGGACGCAAGTGTCGGTCGCCCCTTTATTGGAGTGATGTGGGTGAGAGGAGGACGCTGGGACCAGATTTACTGCTGGAGGCGGAAGAGAAGGTCCGAGTTATACGACGGCACTTGGAGACGGCCCAGAGTCGCCAGAAAAGTTATGCAGATGTTCGGCGGCGAGACCTCGAGTTCCAGGTTGGGGATCACGTCTTCTTGAAGGTCTCGCCCTCGAAAGGGATCCGGAGGTTTGGAGTGCGGGGGAAGCTCAGTCCCCGCTTCATTGGACCCTTTGAGGTACTTGAGAGGATAGGCTCTGTGGCGTATAGAGTTGCTCTACCTCCCCGTTTGGCTGGTGTTCATGATGTCTTCCATGTTTCGGCCTTGAGGAGATATGTATTCGATCCGTCTCATGTCATCGACTTCGCATCCTTGGATATCGGCGAGGACTTGGTTTACGAGGAGCGCCCATTGCGGATTCTAGCTCGTGAGGTGAGGGAATTGCGCAATCGGGCAATACCTTATGTGAAGATTCTTTGGAGCAACCATGAGGAACGAGAGGCCACTTGGGAGCTTGAGACGGCGATGCGGGATACCTACCCTTCCCTGTTCGAGATTCCTGATTGAGGTACGCAGGTTTACTTTCCTTTTGTTTCGAGGACGAAACTCCCTTTTAGTGGGGGAGGATGTGGAGACCGTAAACCCCGTACTGTTTTCCGTCTGAAGTTACAGTTGAGAACACCTATTGTTGGTGTATCTGGCCCAAGGTGCATCAAAGTGGTGCTACTGTTGGACCTGAGTGGTATCTTTTATTGTGTTGGCCTTCGGCTGTGCTTTGCCAAAATTTCGGGAAGGATTTTGGCCAAACAGATGGTAGAATTGGATTCAGCACGGAAAAACACTTGAAAACGGCTATTTATTTGCCGAATTTGGAGTCCGGATGACCAAAAACGGGCTACCGGAAGTTTCGGGGGAAAACGGGTGCATGGGGGGTGACCGTGGACCGGCTAGTGCCACGTGGCGGCTCGGGATTGGTCGGCCCACACCGCCTGGTCCACGGAGGAAGCGCGCTGGTGCATAGACCGCGGGGCGGGCCACGTGGCGCATGCAGATTGGCGGGTGCGCGCGGCTCGGTCCAGGGAAAAGTGCGGAGCGGCGCGTGGACCGGGTGCAGGACACGTGGCGCAGCGGTATTGGCGGGTCTACGCGCTCCCGGCCCACTGGGCTCTTCAGCGGTGAGCGGGGGCGGCGGAGCGGCCGACGCGTGGCGTCGCGCCACGCGTCGCCACCCGCGTCGCCCCGCCGCTGTAGCGGAAGGCACGCGGCGCGCGCTCTGGGGCCCCGCACGGCTGTCCGTGTTCTGGGGGTACGTGGCGGGCGCCCAGGCGGGTTGGACGGCATTTGGTCCGACCCGGGCCGCGCCGGATCAGCCGGGTTAACGGGTTGGATCCGGGAAACCCGTTAAGCCTATTTAGGCTATTTTACTGAGATTAAACCCATTTTTCACCCTTTTCCTTAGGGATTTTCACAGTGAGGCCTTAAGAAGAATTCTTCCCCTGCCAGAGACCTTTCCAACAGTACCTTCCCGGAGTTGTGGTGGTGCACGGTTCTCGAGGTTGGCCGTTTTCCGTCGCGGCGCGCTTAGTTCATCTTCGACCCGTTTTGCGTCTTCTCGGTGCGTAGACTTTCCTGGTTTTATCCGACACCCGATTTCGACGATTTTTGCGCCGTTGGACTCACGACAGGTAGGACTTTGATTTTGATATTCAAAGTTTTCCCAAATTAATTTCGGATTTTGGAGGTATTTGAGTGTTCTGTTGCCCCTCTTTCTTTGCGGATTTTTGGACAGCGACACGGTGTTTTGGCCATAACTTCGCGTACAGACATCGGATCAGGGTGATTCAGAGCCTAAATTCATCTACTCTTCGCGAGGAATCTGCTGTATTTTTCTCAGGACTTTAGGAGATTGCCTCGAAGGTGAGAATCTCCTCTCTTTCCGGATGTTGATCTGGGGAAATTTCTACAGTAGGGTTAGAGGTTATTTTCTTGCCGGATTTATATCTCAGCGTAGAAAACTCGGATTTGGATGTGCAGGTAGTCGTTTCGAAGCTATCGACGCGTAGATCGCGGGGATATTTTATTTGGATTTTTCTGAGGACTGTGAGCAGGTGATTTTTGTTCATCTTCGCAGCGGAGTTATTGTTTGTTAAATTTGGCAGTTCTGGGGATATATATGGATTGTGACAGCTCGGTTTTTGTACCCAGGAGCAGTGTGGACTGCGCGGGACCGTTTGGACTCTGTGTAGCCGCCATCTTTGGTATTATCAGTTGTAGGACTTGTGACAGCTCGACTGATCAGGTGGGTGGTTGTTGTACTCCTCTCTTTGGTATGCCACTAGGAATGTTAGAGTGCCCCTAAATTGAAGATGCTAAATATAAGATGGGTAGACTTGCATGCTTAGGGAATTAACTCTTATTAATCAGATCCTATTGTTAGAATGATCACCTGTTTTAACCACTTATCAAATCTGAACGGTATATCTGAAGATAAAATAGTAATTGTGGACTGTAAAACTAATAATTTCTCTTATAAGACTGTCACTCTAGCTCAGGTCACTCTATATTGCTTATCCTTGGAAATTGGACAAACGTTGGAACACTGCATGATTAAACGGGTCACCTAATAATGTCATCTTTTACTGCTACACTGTTTTTGGGACTTGACTTAGGAGAAACCATGCATCTAATTCTCCTTCTTCTATCCTGGTAGACTTGAGGCATAGTTGCTCGGGTTCGAGCGGGTATCGGACAGTGTAGTCAGGTATTGGGGATTTGGGACAGTGTGGGCTTTTGACAGGGTGTTGCGGCGACCACGGATCTTGGGTGGTTGACCGGGTCATCTTATTGCATCAGATTGGGTACTTGGGGGATCGGGCTTGCTTTAGTGGAGGGTTTTTCCCACTTCTTTGAGTCTCGATCCAGTCCTGCTAGAGACAGTTACTTGTGGTTACTTACTTTTCTCGTGTGGGTCGCTCCCCACGAGTGCGACTCCGGAGTGCGCGGTTGACAGACTTTGAGTCCTGGGGACTCCTTTGCTTCGGTGTTATGCGTAGGCTGGCATACCCGAGGCGGCAGAGCAGGCAGTGCCAGTGTCCACTGGCGGTCAGATTGGGTCATCTAGACAGGCTTCTGACACAGATGCATACTTTGTCATCCTGATTGGTTTAGCATGTAGAGGCATATTAGGGGTAGCATTTCATCTGAGTTGCTCATATTACACTCCCCTTTTTATCCCTTTCCTTTATGCCTCTGATCTTCCTGGTGGGCATACCTGAGCTGAGGCTTTACCCACTAGGGGAGGCTACTGTTTATAGTAGTACTTACCCCCACTGTTTTGCTTGTTTCTCTCTCTCCCTTGTTTTGCAGAGTCCTCTGTGGGAGTTGCGGGCCGTCAGCAACTGATCGGGGCAAGCGTATCGCGGACTAGATAGAGTGCCACCCGCGGACTGTAGCTGGAGAGTTTTGGGTACCTGGACTTCTCAGACAGTATTTAGTTACTTTCTTTTGGGTCTGGCTTCTGCCAGCTGTATATATTGTAGTAGCGGTGTGAGAGACATCTGTATTTTATTTTACTGTTGTACTTTTTACTTCCAGCTTCTGTCTGAGATACAGTAGTTTTAGTTAGCTCTGATTACTTATGCTCTTTTATTATTATTTCTTATCTGAGCAGGTTACCGACGCTTCGTGTATGTGGGAAATACCGCATGCACGGCGGATCTGTGAGACGGGCCCGGGTTCTGGTTTACACCCGGGGCGTGACAGGTGAAGGGATACGATTGATAATATAGACAGCAGTGAGCATAGCTTCTCTCCAAAATTCATTAGGAACAAATGAAGAAAGAAGTAGGGTACGTGCAGTTTCAACAATGTGACGATGTTTTCTTTTAGAGATTCCATTTTGTTGAGGTGTCTCAACACATGATAATTGAGAAAGAGTACCTTGAGATGCAAGATATTGTTTGAAAGCATGTTGATATATATTCTCCGCCAGAATCAGATCGAAAATTTTTTATATTTCTCGAAAACTGAGTTTTTATCATGGTTGAAAATTTTATATAAATATTTAGAAAATCAGCTCGATTATGCATCAAATAAATCCACGTATAGCGAGTGTAATCATCTACAAATATAACATAATAACGAGCACCTCCCATCGAGGATATAGGAGCCGGCCCCAAATATCAGAGTGAATCAAATCAAATGGGGCAGAAATTACAGATTCACTAAGAGGAAAGAAAGAGCTGGTTGTTTAGCAAGTTTGCAGTCAGTACAACAAAGATCTTTATCAAAAGATTATGTTCTAATAACCCTTTATTAGCCATAAACTTAAGGCGAAAAAAAGAAACATGTCCAAGTCTTTGATGCCAAAATTTAGATGAAGAGGAAAAAGAGGAAGAAGAGACAACACAACAAGTACCCTGAGGGGAGAGCTGAAGATTATTAACGACAAATAACCGGCCAATTTATGCCCTGTTCCAACTTGCTTCCCCGTCTTGCAATCCTGTACAACACAGCCAGACGAGTTAAATATCACAGTAAAACCAAGTTCACAGAGTTGTCCAACAGAAATTAAGTTCATTGAAAATTTGGGCACAAGAAGTGTATCGGGTAAGGATATGTTTCCAGATTGAAGAAAACCGGTATGAGTGGCTGTGACAATAGAGCCATCAGCTGTTCGAATTACAGGTGATGATACAGTAGCTGTTGGTTTTGTAATACATGAAGAATCATTTGTCATGTGGTTGGAGGCACCGGAATCAAAAAACCAAGTGGTAGGGTGAATACCTGGCGAAGTAGAGGAGGCTGACAAACATGACTTTGTACCAATACCGAGAGCTTGTTTAACCATCGCCTGTACATCATCCGCAGTAAGTGTAGTTGGAGGCATAGAGGAGGATGCAGAGTTGGCAGGTTGTGGAAAAGAATGATCAAACATGGCTTCAGCCTTTTGTTCATGTTTCTTCTTATTCTGCATATTACGAGAAGTTGGTGCTGTACAAAATTTGACGATGTGTCCAAACTGCTTACAGTAGTTGCATTGTACTTGTGACAAGTCACGCGATGGACGTGAGGCTGGTGTAGTAGGGCTGGATCGCATGTCATGATGTACATCGGAAAAAGGCTTATAACGAGGGGAGGCAGAAGTGGCAAGAACAGTAGAACTATCTGGAAAATAAAAATTGACAGTGCCTTTGCGTGTCTCTTCAGCAATTAACTCAAAAAGAGCTGCATCAATGGTGGGAAGCGGTGTGCGATAAAGAATAGAGGTTCGAACAAATTCGTAATCATCTTGTAGAGCCATAAGAAATTGGACTAGCCGAGTCTCTTCACGATACTGATAGTAGCTATCAGCATCGACTGTCGATTTTGGCTCAGTTAAAGCTAATTGATCCCAAATAAAGGACATTTGAGAATAAAAATCTGATACAGATTGACCTTTTTGCTGCTTCATCATACAAATATCCATTTCAAGTTTATATTTGCGCGCAAAATTGGTTTGATTATAACGGGTCGATAGAAAATCCCAAACTTCTTTTGCATTATCAAATTTTCCGAATTGCATACTAATAGTAGGACTAACAGTATTAGCAATCCAAGTTAATATTTATTATTGTCAATCTCCCACTTTTCAATAGCATCAGGTGTGCATTCATTACATTTGTACTCTCCCGTAATGTACTTCCAAAGACCTTTTCCTTTTAGAAAACTTCTCATTAGAAAAGCCCAATGTGTATAGTTGGTGCCATCAAGTTTAACAACAATAGATTGTGGTGACTCTAAACTCATTTTGTAGAGATCAGAAAATAGAGGTTACCCAAAATAGTAGAGGATTTCAGAAAAAGAACACCGTAGTAATGTCAAGATGATAGTACCGGAATCCGTCGTGATTACTGCTGCACAACCAGTAGTAGCAACGTCGACTACAGTGATGATGACGATCAGGTAGACAGGCTCTGAGTACGGTGGTGACAACGTCGACGACAACGCGCAATGCTGGATGGAATCGATGATATCGACCGGGATAGATAACCTATCGTCTAAAAAATAGAGTAATTGGGGTAACCTGGCTCTGATACCATATTAACTAGGAAAAGGTAGAATTGGGCTTGATTGAATATATCATTCATGAGGGTTTACACCCTTATATAATACAAGAATAAGACTTACATGGTAAATTATCAATCAATCCCAAAAGGAAAAAAATAAATGATAAATATGGTACATAATTAAGAAGAATATGGAAGGTGAATGAATGCACATATGGTAGTAAGTATGTGGAGATTATTTCCTTTAACAGCACGGACGCGCATCCATGCCGCGCCAGGATTATCCCATATATTTGGAAAGTTGGAAATTTTTAATTAGGTGATA
>CM054935.1:5104245-5138783 GCA_029168755.2 Tillandsia fasciculata | reverse complement strand
TTCCCGTCGACTCTCCGTCGGTGAGCTCCCTGAGCTGACCTTTTGGACTTTTTTGCCGATTTTTGCGGCAACGTTTCCGCGACAGGTAGGCCTTCGATTTTGATATCCATTGCTCTGCTTCGTTTTGAGTTTTTATGGGAGCTCGTGCAGTATCTTTAGACCCCTTTTTTCTGTGACACTTTTTCTGGACAGCAGAGGAGTAATCTTACAATTTCTCGGGCTACGATTGCCGGAACTAGGAGTTTAAGGACTCAATTTCTATCTACACTTCGCTAGGAACGCAATTGTATTTTTGTTGGAATTTTGGAGGACATCTCGCAAGAGGTAATTTCCTGTTTTATGGACAAATGTGCAAGAAATTACTTGTGACCTTGTCGCGATGTTCGGCTTATATCTCAGCAACCGGTAGAGTTTTCTGATGATTTTTGGTGCGTCGAAATCGCGAGAACCTGAGGATCACGCACGTTAAATTTTAGCCCTTTTGGAATTTGGACCGACATACGCATCTAGGCGGGTTGGATTTTCCTCCAAGTTTGCGAACTTCCCCCTAATTTTAGTAGTGTAGCATTGAGCATACTAGAATGGATGTTATTGTTGATGTATTGTGATAGAGTTATGTGATTTGACTAGCACTCCGACATATGATTGCATTTATTTAGCCAGACTGTTAGAATATGTTCACATGGGCAAGATTCTTGTATGTTCTATTTTCCACCTCTTTGCACTCCTTTTCCTGGACATTGAGTTTTTTCTCGCCCAGATAGTGGGCCGAGTAATCGGATTGTTGTGGGATGCATGTTACACTCGTGCCCGGGGGCCGAGTGGAGTCTGGTAGTTGTGGCTTGTAGTATGCCAGTGATGGGAACCGTTCGAGTAAACGGGGTCCCGTGTTGTCGGGTATTCTCTGTGTTGTTGCCGCCACCTAGGTCGTGGCCATGGTGTGCATGTGATATCAGGACCTTGAATCCAGAATGTTTTTGGACACTCATAATTTTAGTAAAAAGTGTTTTTCCTTTCGAAATTCGAGGGGTCGCCTGTGGTTTCGTAAAAGCTTAGTAGGGAAAACCACTGGGTACTCGTGGACAACAGGAATGTCCTCAATCCCCAGTGCTGCCGTCGTAGGCACCTTCATCGCCGAAGTCCGTTTTTGTGTGATAGGGCAAAGGCACTAGCTCTTCGGGATTCGAAAAATAAACCTGTTTTAAACTGATTTTCACAAGAACTAAAATCTATAAAAGTGGATTTCTCAAAATAAGAAGGTTTTCTAAAAAGTGAGCTATTTTTATCCTCACCCCGAGAGAGTTTGAGTGGAAATGGTTTTCAGCAATAAAGATCACATTTTCTTACAAACTATCTCACCATGAGGGTGAGTGATCTGGGTTCTAAAGGCTATTTTTTTCCCTCAAGTTGAGAACAATGGAAGGCTACACCTATAGCCTGTTCTTGTTTGATTGGGGTCGTAGATATTAGTCTTTCTGGGTTCTCGGACCCTTCGTTGGTGTTGGTTTTATTGGATTGAGTAGAATTCCTATTTTGGGAGCCGTTTGGGTTGACGGTGATCCCGACTGTTGAGTATCTCCAGCCAGTTTCTTTTAGTGGATTGAGTTGGAGTCCTATTTTGGGAGCCGTTTGGGTTGACGGTGATCCCGGCTGTAGAGCATCTCCAGCTAGTGGGTTAGTGTTGTGAGTTGGATATTGTCGATCTGCATGATCGTGGATTTGGATCATAGTCTGCAGATGCCGCTTATTGAGCCTGATGAGACACGCTTTTTCCTCGGTTGGGTCGCGCCCCTCGAGAGCCGCTCCGGATGCGATGATGATGATGATGTGCCTGATGAGGCTGCTTTGCGTGATATTATGATATTTCTATTGGACACCCTACGTTGATACACTAGGGGACTCTACGTTGATACACTAAGGAGGCGCAGGCTTGACTGGACCAGATTTGGTAGTCAGAGAGATTGGGTTGATGTGAGCACCTCTTGAGTGAGTGGAAGCATAGCATGTTCTTAGTTGAGTGTTCTTCCTTTGAGCATGATATAGATTGGGTTGATGAGGGCACCTCCTAAGTGAGTGGATGCATAGCATGTTCATAGTTGAGTGTCTTTTCTTTAAGCATGATACTTGAGGCATAGTAGCTGTAGCTTTTATATCAGCTTTTCATATTACCTGTTTACCTATCTTTTTGTCTCTAGTAGACTTAGTGGGCAGACGGTAGAATTGGAGACGGTACCCACTGAGAACTACGTGACGGTATAGTTCTCACACCGGCTATGGTGACAGGTTTTTCTGAGGTAGCTGTTCCGGCTTCCGTTCGAGCGGAGGCAGCAGTTTGAGGTAAGAGCGTGGCCGAATAGTTTCCTACCAGCTTATTTGAGAGTCAGAGGTAGATGTACCCTATATGTGAGATTTTATTGTTGTACTGGACAGTCTGAGAGTTTTACTGTATATTGTTCATAGTGGGATATGACTATGTATTTTGGAGTGTATTATTTTCAGATGTTCAGTTTTGATTCTGTAGTTACTTATTCTTATTCAGCTCTGATACATGTTTGGCTATATAGATGACTTTTTAGGTTGGACGCTTCGCCTATGCGGGTTTTCCGTATAGGTGGCGGATCTGTTGGCGAGCCTGGGTCGCAGTTTCGACGCCGGAGCTTGACACAAATAGTCTTGATTAAAGATGCTTGTGAGATCGCCCTGTAAGGAAAAGAGAAAAAGGCAAAAGGGATGACGGATAAACAATTTGAAGAGAAGAGAAGATAGCTTTGGCAAACCTATATTTGGCACTGGATGATTCGGTTGTCACGTCCCGAGTTCGAAAATCAGCGTCTAAATTTTTTTTTTTTTTTCAAATCAGAGTTTTAAAACCAAGCTAGGGAATGACAGACCGCCACATATATAGAAGAGTCCCAATCCCCCTTGGGATTGAGCCTTTTCTATATATGCACGGCTAAGATTTACAACCACATCAGAGTAAACTAACTACGTACAAATATAAAATAAACATTACAATTACAATTTTCCTCTTTGACAGTTGCTAATACAAAGATAATGGCTGTCCAGGGGTCGAAGCTATCTCGATAACCTCACGAAAACGTCCCGACATCCCAACACACGATCGACCTGAAAAATGGTCACCCAGGGGTGTGAGATACACTGTACATGTATCCCAGTGGGCACGACGAGCCGAGAAATAGCAGATCGTACCTACTGGCATACAATACTAGCGTATAGTAATGATCATTAGGCATGGCAGATATATATATCATGGTGCTGTAATAAAATTATGAATATAGTGCTGAGTACATCAAAGATACTAAACTGTCATAATAAAAGCATGCTGATGTATACTAAACAGGAACTGAGCAATTATAAGGAATAGCTAATCATGCATCAACTGATAGAAACCACAAGTACCCAATCTAATGCCACTATCGGTCTCACAGAACCTCAGGCAATGCCATTATTGGTCACACAGAACCTCAGGCTAAATACCACTTTCGGTCTCACAGAACCTAAGCCAAATGCCACTATTGGTCACACAGAACCTCAGGCAATGCCATTATTGGTCACACAGAACCTCAGGCAAAACATGCTATCATAACCCATGCACTCACAGATGCTGGGCTCACGGGTCGATGTGACCCTTTACCGGTAAAGAACACCATGACGGTGGCCAAACCGTCGGTGTACGTGACTGAAAGCTGGCGCAGTGGTGATCACAATGCTGATGCTGAAACTTACTGTCAAAACCAGGTAATTGGCAGAAAGCCAGAACAATTCCAACAGAAATGCAATAACAGAATCAACTGAATCTCAACTCATATACAGGAATAATCATCAACTAATCCAATCAAGAATGCAATATCAGAATCAACTGAATCTCAACTCATATGCAGGAATATAATCAACAACTACTAGAGCATGGATCAGGATATACTGATAATCAAGTATAAATGTGCAAGCTAGCTAATGACCAATCAGGCATGGCAAATGTCCAGGAATAGAGTAATAATATCTGGAAGCAACTAAAGATCAATCATGCAAGGTATCATATAATCAATTTTGCAGATAAGGATCATAACTCAGCATATAGCAGAATGAAACTGATCAAAAGGAAGGCAGGCTCAAATATCAACTAGGCTACAAGAACAGGGGTCCAACCAATACTATACCCCAGAGGGCCGAAATGATAAAGCCCGGACCGAAGATAAACCCACCTGACAAATTGCAAGCGACAACTGTATCCACTGTATGCTCAGAACCAGAGTCACCGAGTAAACCTGAATCAAAATAATGATCAGGGATCAACTTTGTCCCACTAACCCTAACATAAATCCAGATCTTCTCCAGATCAACTTAAAACCTTTAATTATTTAAATAATAGTGTCAATTGAGCACTGTTTTCGCTCGTTCTTTCAACTGGAAGCTCATTTTTACGAACCGTCACTTCCAGCGGGTGACATTTAACTTGCTGAACACCGTGCTCACCAATTTGTGGCAGCACGGAACCCGAGGAAAGCTTCGGGTCATAAATTTCTTCTCTAACCTAGCCTTAATGCATTTTTGTTTCTCCGGATCATCAAAACCAACTTTTAACGCGAGCATCGTGTTCAGTGACCCCAAATTAGCCAGGAGCACACTGTCGTGGCTTCGCAAACAGCCCGGAACAGTCTTTGGGCCATAACTTTAACCTAGAGCTTGTTTATACTACAACTATTTATCTATTGAGCCAAATCCAATTCTGTTTGAATACTATACTCAAAATACCTCAAGAACCATAGGGCTTGCCCTATTGCAGCCCAACAGTTGCTGGATCAACCAGATCCAAAGCCAAGTTCTCTAACATTTCACATACAACATACACAATGCTCAAATCTTTAATCCTCACAGATCAACTTGATCTGAAGTGAGCATCAAGCTCAGGGGATGATTTGAAGCATCTTTCATATTTAAATCGAAGCCTAATTCCATTTTTTTTCTTCTCTGTGGCATTTCCACAAACACTTGGTGTGCACTTCTCCCACAACACACACAACCACCATCCCGAGTTAGTTCTCTGCAACCACAGCACCAAAAGCATTCTAACTTGGATGGAATTAATCTACTAGGTTGCAGGAGCATTTCCATCAACTTGGTTTCAAGCTTGCTCCCCGGTTTAGCCATGGCTTAAGGTTGAAGATGAAGTGAAAACCTCGAATTTTGTGACCTTTCAACCTGAGCATCTGGAGCTCAACCAAATGTACCAACAAGTGCCCCTCATCACCAAGAACCGTCCTGGACTTGTGTCCGACGATGGGGTCACGACGGCGACGGCGGCGAGCAAGCTCGGTTTGGAGCTTCCCACCATTAATGGCGGATTTCCACCGGGGCTGCATGGGCTTCATGCAAAGGCTTGGCTGGGATATACTTGATCCCAGGAAGCTTCCCGACCACTTGGCCGGAGGTGGGGAGGCTCGCCGGCGCCGGAGCAAATAGCTCGGCCGTGGTGCAATTTCCACCAAAACTAGGGCTTTGATTTTCTTCGTGATTACTCAACCATACTTGCTCAAACTTTGCAGAAATATTCTATGGATCCTACAGTCCATGCCTACCAAATTTGACCCATTTTGGTCCATTGGTTGCAAAGAACAGCCGCGGCGGAGCTTCTTTAGGTTTCTGGCCATATCTTGCTCCCGCCGGCCATGCAACGTGCATGGAGGCTCGGGACTTGGCTCGAGGCATGCCTGGGTCCCAATTAGGCTACTGTTAATGGTCTAGGGCTCAAACATCCTTTGGTTAAAGAGTTCTTACCTTGGCGGAGTTGTTGAAGAGAGGAAGAAGCCGGTAATCCTCCTCCTTCTTCGCGCGACCTCGGCAAGCACCAAGGATGGTCCACAGGTACAGGGGAACTCCTCAGGGACTTCAAATCCAACCTTGAAGATGTTACAGAATTTGAGTTGGCGTATTTCGTGAAAGTATTAAGTCTTGAAGATTGAAGATGAAAGAAGTTTGGATCATATACCTCAATCTCAAGAAAGAAGAATTCAAAAGGATCAGGTATGTTTAATTAAAGATTTTTGGTGATCCGAATACTTCTTGTAGTGTAGAAACACTTGGAAGAATTTTTTATTGCATAAAAATAAAAAACTGGACATGGGACATGTTCAGGATCCGGATCAGACAGTCCAATCTGGATCCCGAAGGGTACTTGTTCATTGGCAAATTCAATCCGGATCACAGGCCAATTCCGATCCGGATCCCGAACATGGGATTTTGCTGAATTGTATGAACGATCCGGATCGGACTTTGCAATCCGGATCCCGAACCCTGTTTGTCTGGAATTGTCTATCACGCTACGACGATCCGGATCACAGTAAATCCGATCCGGATCGCCGTCCTGAAAATTTCCAGAAACGGAGAGTTTTTTATCTTTATCTTCTTCCAATGGTTTCTAACCTATATATAGATCCTATGATTCATTTTTAGGGTATCGGAAAATAAACGAAAAATACGACCGAAAAGAAAAAATCCACATATAGAGAAGAAAGGAAATCAATAGATTTAATTCTATGTTTCTTCATCTATATTGATTAATTTGATTCTAGGTTTTCTAAACTCGGATTTTGAGTAGAATCAAATTAATGAATACTTAGATGGTATTTTCGATCTATTTCTAATCTAAGTATTCGGCGGATCATCACCACCCAAAAACAACGATTTACCCTAAATCGGCGCGTGGACTCGCGTGGCCTTGAGGATTCAAGGTGCAACCGCTCTCGTGGATTCGGAGCGAGGTACGTTCGTGGATTCGAAGCGTGCTACTGGGTGAAGACCGTGGATTCGGTCGGACGTCGTGGACTCGACGTTGGACGCTGTGGATTCGGCGTTGGGCGCAGATCGTGGATTCGAGAAGCGTTGTGGAGCGAGCGGAGAAGATCTACTAGGAGCGTATGGTAAAAGGTTGAGTCGTCTGTGAGTACGTTATATCACCTTGTACGTGTGTTAATTCTAGTGGATTTCGCCGTGTTATCGGTCCCGTGGTTTTTTACTCCGGTTTGGAGTTTTTCCACGTAAAAATCTTGCGTGTTCATTTATATTTCCGCATTGGGTTTTATTGCGCAATGATTTTTTGAGTGTTTATTGTTTACACCTATTCACCCCCCTCTAGGTGTTTTTTCCCCTATTTAGATCCATTATTACATATAACCCAACAAGTGGTATCAGAGCGGGAATAGGGTTGTAAACAATGGTTGAAGGTGGAAACATCAATCGACCCCCTTTCTTCGATGGAACAAATTATGCGTACTGGAAAGTACGGATGAAAGCCTTTTTAATTTCCATCGACGAAAGGGTGTGGCAATCAATTGAATTAGGATGGTCTAATCCAACTGAAATTATTTCTGATGTTCGCACCTTCAAACCTAGGTCGAAATGGACCAAGGAAGAGATTGATTCATCTTCTTACAATGGCAAAGGAATTAATGCTCTATTTAATGCTTTGTCACAAACAGAGTTCTCTCGCGTCTCGGCATGTGAGACTGCGAAAGAAATCTGGGATGTTCTTCAAGTTACGCATGAGGGAACTAACCTTGTGAAGATTCAGAAACTGCAAATGCTTACGAGCAAGTTTGACTCTATTTCTATGGCAGAAAATGAATCTTTCACAGACTATTACACACGATTGCAAGACATCGTAAACTCATGTGCTAACTTGGGAGAGAAGATTCCAGAATTTAAAGTTGTAAGAAAGATATTAAGAACTCTTCCTGAACGATTTCGCCCAAAGGTCGCAGCCATTGAAACAATTAAACACCCGGACGAAATGCGTGTAGAAGAATTAGTTGGTTCATTACAAACTTATGAAATGACATTTCCTACTAACTATTCTTCTGGAAAGGCATCCTCTTCTAAGTCTTCAGGTTATGCATTGAAAACAACAAAGGAAGAAGACGCGGATTCATCCTCCTCAGACGATGACGAGAACCTATCTATGGAGGACTTTGAGAAGCAGCTCGCTCTCTTGACAAGGAAGTTTCGCCGCAACTTTCGAAGGGGTAATCCAAGCAAAACTCCATCCTTCGGAAAGTCGAAGAAAGGCAAGGGTTCTTCAAGCTATAAGTCAAGAAAGCAAGAGAACTTCTCAAAGGATAAGAAAAGTTCAGAGGGACAAGTACAGTGCTTCAAATGTCGAGGCTACGGCCACATTGCAACGGAGTGTCCCAACAAGAATCCGGCAAAGAAGAAGGCGATGCAAGTCGTCACTTGGGATGACAACTCAACGTCAAATGAGTCATCCTCAAGTGATGAAGAAGACAACGCAACGGCATTCCACGCGTCCACATCTTCACCCTTCATGTGCTTAATGGCAAGTACATCCGATTCCTTGTCCAACTCCTCCCATGTTGAAAAGAACGCTACGGACGACGAATCGAGTAATTCTGAAGGTGAAGATTTTGCTCTTGCCTACCATAACTTTTGAGGGATTCAAAGAAACTGGCAAAGCAAAACCGGAGTTTGAGAGGGAGATTGCAGGATCTCGAAGAAGAAGCAAAAAGGGCATCTTCTCTCTCAAACGCTCTTGAAGTGGAAAGGGATAACTTAGCCAAAGCAAATGTTTCCCTTCAAGAGGAAAATGAGCTTTTCGAGAAAGAACATGAGAAATTGGTGGATAAAGCGAATTATTTCTCAAAGCTCTACGACGAGGCTCGACAGGATAAAATGGAAATGACAAAGACCATTCTCCAACTAAAGGATGATTTAAAGCGATTCTCTTCTGGAAGGAGTAAGTTGGACAGGCTTCTTGGTCTTGGTCAAACAAATCGGTTCGGCCTCGGATACACTCAAACTGGAGACAGTCCAAGTTCGAGTGGGACAGTTTTTGTGCCTCAGTCGGTATCTCCTCCTCCGACACCGGAATTCACGACAAGCAACGACAACAAGCCTACTTCATCCTCTTCGGGATCGTCAAGATCTAAGGTATGTTTTCGTTGTGGCATTTCAGGGCACATAAGGAGAAATTGCAAGACGGGAGCCAAACGCTCAACTCAAGCACCTCTTGCAACAACTACCAAAAAGGTGATTCCTCAGAAATCAATGCAAATCATTCAAAGGAAAAGAGCCTTGGTAGTTCACCGCTCAAGACGACATCATCAAGGAGCAGCAATCTTCTAACAAGACGCTTTCACCTAGGAGAGTAACTTCACGACCATTACCGACGCATTCCAAAAAGGTTTGGGTGCGCAAAGGTGAAATTTTTCCTTGTCTTGTTACTAATGTTTCCTTGCATGCATATGATAATTCGTCTTGGTATCTGGATAGCGGGTGTTCCCGTCACATGACCGGTGACAAAAACTGTTTTCAAACCTTTGAGAAAATCTCCGGAGGACTTGTTGTTTTCGGAGACGGTCGGTCTTCCAAAATTGTTGGAAAAGGAACTATAGCTATTCCAGATGGCCCGGTTCTAAATAATGTGTTATTTGTTAATGGCCTTAAGACTAACCTCATAAGCATAAGTCAACTTTGTGACAATGGTTATTCAGTTAATTTTTCATCTGATGAATGTACTGTAACTGATAAGAACCATGTTTTCTTTTTAAAAGGGGTTAGATCAGAAAACAATTGTTATGTAGTTCCTCATAAAATTTCTGAAAAGTGTAACCTAGCTTCTTTGAAAAATGAAACTCTTTGGCATGAAAGGCTAGGTCACATAAACTTTAAGGAACTTGCTAGAATTTCAAACAAAGATGTGGTCAAGGGGGTTCCGAAACTTTCATTTGAACAAAACATTGTGTGTGGCGGTTGCCAAAAGGGAAAACAGTCTAGGACTGCACACAAGAACTTGAACCACATTGGTACAAAACGGCCTTTGGAACTTTTGCACATGGACTTAATGGGGCCAACTCGTCAACCATCTTTGGGAGGTAAATGGTATATTTTCTTATGGTTGATGATTTCTCTAGATATTCTTGGGTAGCATTTTTAAAAGAGAAAGCTGATACTTTTGATTCTTTTCACGAGATTTGCCATCGTATTATGATTGAAAAGAATGAAAAGATTACTCGTGTTAGAAGTGATAGAGGTGGAGAATTCATAAATTCTAAATTCATTGATTTTTGCACTTCAAACGGCATTAAACATGAATTCTCGGCACCCTATACACCTCAACAGAATGGTGTAGTCGAGCGCAAAAACAGGGTCGTACAGGAGATGGCACGTGTTATGCTTCATAGCCGGAACTTACCGTTATATTTTTGGGCTGAAGCGGTGAACACTGCTGTCTATGTAATTAATCGCGTGTATTTGCGCCCGGGGACTTTAAATACACCATATGAACTATGGTTTTGTAGAAAACCTAACATCAAATATTTTCGTATCTTTGGGAGTCGGTGTTTTATTTTACGTGACCGCGAAAATCTTGGAAAATTTGACTCTCGAAGTGACGAAGGGATTTTCTTGGGTTATTCTACAAACAGTAGAGCATATCGAGTTTTTAACTTGGAATCTAAGACGATCGTAGAATCGATAAATGTTAAGGTAGATGAAGCTTTTCACTTTGACATCTGAAAAATCTACCCTCGATATCTCTCTTGATGATGATACACCTGCTAATGCATCTTCTTCTAACAATTCTTTCGATAATAATGATGCATCTAACGGTTCTTCAAGTTTATCTGATGTGCAGGAATCATCTCATGTACCTCCGACTACTCCTTACCTCAAACGTTACGCATCTCCAAGGATCATCCTGAATCGAACATCATTGGAGATCCACAAGAAGGAGTTAGAACTCGGAGACAATTGGTTTGCGGATTCGCTTGCTACGTATCTTAATCGAACCAAAGAATGTCGATGAAGCTCTTCAGGATGACTACTGGATTGAAGCAATGCAGGAAGAGCTCCATCAATTTGAGCGAAACAAAGTCTGGGAATTAACGAAGCCTCCGAAGCAACACAATGTGATAGGTACCAAATGGATTTTCAAGAACAAGAAAAATGAGGATGGTACTATCATCAGGAACAAAGCAAGGTTAGTTGCTCAAGGCTACTCTCAAGTAGAAGGTATAGACTTTGATGAAACTTTCGCCCCTGTAGCTAGACTCGAGTCCATTCGTATCTTATTTGCGATAGCTTGTCATTTTAAAATCAAATTATTTCAAATGGACGTTAAGAGCGCATTTTTAAATGGGTTTTTAAATGAGGAAGTTTATGTGGCTCAACCGAAAGGTTTTGTGGACCATAAACTACCTAACCATGTTTTTCGTTTGAAAAAGGCTCTTTACGGTCTGAAACAAGCACCGCGAGCATGGTACGAAAGGTTGACAAAGCACCTTTTGGAAAAGGGCTATACTCGAGGGGGAGCTGACAGGACTCTCTTTGTGAAGCATTATCAAAACAATTTCATTGTAGCACAAATCTATGTCGATGACATTGTATTTGGTGCAACAAGAGATAATGATGCTTCTAAATTCGCGGAGACCATGGAAAGCGAATTTGAGATGTCCATGATGGGCGAATTGACTTATTTTCTTGGATTACAAGTTAAACAAAACGATGAAGGAATTCACTTGTGTCAATCCAAGTATGCAATGGAGTTGGTCAAAAAGTTTGATTTAGAAAATTCTAAGGATTTTCCGACTCCAATGGGAACTAGCCATAAGGGACTTGGAAGTGAATCACATAGTGAGAATGTAGACGAGAAACTGTATCGCAGTATGATTGGAAGTCTACTGTATCTCACGGCTAGTCGCCCGGATATATCCTTCAGTGTTGGGATTTGTGCGAGATATCAATCAGCACCGAAGGAGGTTCACCTGAAAGCGGTGAAACGGATCATCCGGTACATCAAAGGTACAGTAAATTTTGGAATTTGGTATCCTATGGGAACAAGTTTGGATATTGTTGGATACTCAGATGCCGATTGGGCTGGATCAGTGGATGATCGGAAAAGCACGAGTGGTGCATGCTTCTATCTTGGCCATTGCCTTGTTGCATGGCACAGTAAAAAGCAAAACTGCATAGCACTCTCGACTGCCGAAGCGGAGTATATTTCAGCGGGAAGTTGTTCAACCCAATTGATTTGGATGAAAAGCGTGTTGAGCGACTTCCGGATTTCAGCATCTTCGGTAACCATTCTTTGTGACAACACTAGTGCTATAAACATTTCTAAAAACCCTGTGTTGCACTCTAGAACAAAACATATTGAACTTAGATATCATTTTCTTAGAGAGCTAGTTGAATCAAATATTCTTCAACTTTCATATATTTCAACTGAGGATCAATTAGCTGATATCTTAACAAAACCTTTGGATCAAAAACGTTTTATTCATTTGCGTAAAGCAATTGGAATGCTTTCCTTGAAATAACCTCTTTTTGAAACTTTTGCTTAAGTTAGGTTTTGTTTTTGTGTTTTTGTTCTTTATCTATGTTTGTACATAGGACATTAATTGAGCATAAATCATAATTGACTTTAATTGCATCTTTTCACACATTCAGAAATTTATTATGCTTTTGATATCATAATATTTCGATGTTGCAATGATCATTTATGTTAATTAAGTCATCTTTTAAGTGATCAAAGTCAATTTCTCTCTCAATGATCTCTTGGTATAGTCATTATCTTATTTGATTGCTTAGTCGAGTATGAATGCGAGATCAATTTTTGGTTGAATACCTTATATATTAAATAATTGATAGCCAATTGAGGGGGAGTCAAAGAAAAGTAATATGCTCAAAAGATGTGGAAAGAGTTACATCCCAATGAGGAGTGTGAAAACTACCACCACATGGAGGAAAGAGCTAACCTCGGTCGTCCGAGTACTGTGTGCAGCTACCACATGTATACCAAGCAAGGTTTTTCAATTTTTGATTTAAATAAAATGCATATTGAAATACTTGACTCTGTCAAATTTCCAGGTTGGTATAAGGTGGAATTTTAATGAAAGATGCTCAAAGAGCCACTCTCTTTAACAGATTGTCTAGATACATTATCTAACTTATCTGGGATTTCAAACATCTATTGATCTTGGTATTTTATTTTCTTTACCAAATTGATGATTTGATAAAGGCATTACGCATAAGATCATGTTAGATGTAATTGAAGTTGTTCAACTTTAAGGGTTTTAATTTTCATAAATTTTCGTTTCATTTTTTAGTATTTTTGATAGATGTGGTATAATCTATTTCTTGTTGTATGAAACGATGATTTTTGTTTAAAGTTGATATGCTAAAGTGCCCACATACTTTTTCTGGATTTTATGGAATTTTTCTAAATTTTTCTGAAGAAAAAGTTGAAGCCGATCCGGATCGGACTAAGTGATCCGGATCCCGAACGCAAGTGTTTCCTGCGGGTAGCCGATCCGGATCACATTCACGATCCGATCCGGATCACGGCTAGGGTTTTAATAGAACAAGAGGGGTTTTGATTTCTTTTACTACAATCTTTTGTTCTTAAGCCTCTAGAGTTTCTCTCTCTAGATTTCTTCCATCTTGGAGCCTTCCTAACTCGAGTTCTTCGATTCCAAGTAAGTTTTATTGATCAAAATCTCGGTTTTTCACTGTTTTTCCTTATTTGCTCAAAACGTGAGTAGAAATCATGGAACTTTTTCGTTTGTGAATGGTTTTTGGTCAAATTTCTTTTGAAATAAGGACTCTGGGTAGATTAGTTTTGATTATATGCTGGGTATTCTCCTGATTAACGAATTTTTGGGCTTCGATTTCTAAAAATTCGGTTTTAGGGCATATAATAGGAATTTTTGAAAATCATGCAATTGATCTATTTTTAAAATTCTTTTTGCAAAACTAATTTGATTCTTAGTTTCTCTACATGATTATGATTGTTTGGGTACAATTTTGTAAATTTTTGAAAACTGAAAATTTTCGTGTTCTTGAGTTGGTCTTCACAGGACACTTCTTAACGCACAAAGAACACACAACAATGACATTCTCATGGATCATTCTTCTCTTGGTTACAATGGTGCATACTCGAGCAACCAACAAACTGAAAAGAGCCAAGAAACCTCAACGAAAAGGTGAATTTCATCTTATCAGTGACTCGGAAACTGAAGCAAATAATGATGAAGTAGACTGGGACAAGTTGACGGATGACGATGAATTAATGCCCGTTAAACCTGAACAAAAGGCTTCCGATGGATCAAAAGGAAAGGTTTCTGATGGATCAAAAAGAAAGGCACCCATGGACACAGGGAAAGCACCTATGTCTGCACCGACTATCTCTGTGAAAAGAAAACGTCTGGCTCGACGCTTTGGACTACCACGAGACGTTAATGTCAACAAGTCGGTAGTTCCTGACTCTCCGCCTCGCGTGGAAGAAGTGGTCGTTAACACTGATCGCCTTAGAGCTTTTCAACATGGTGAATGCATCGGTGAACGACATGTCAACATTGAAGCTCTCCGAAATCACTCACCGGAGTTTGGGAGTTTAATTGAGCAAGCTAATCTCATCCAAGTCTGCCGATTTCCCGAATTACTTTGGTATTGTTTATATCGTGTAAGAACGTTTTACACAAATGCAAGACATCTTCAAGAAGATGAAAGTGGCTCAATGCATTTCTACACTAATATCCAAGAAATGAGGCTCAAAATCACTCCGCAGTTGATCGGCGAAGTCCTTGGAATGGAATCAAATAGATCCGGAATCAACTATTTGACGGGAAGAAGTCTGACAAATGCCTTGTGGCAAACCGTGATGGAAGGAATTTGTTTGGAAGGAACTGAATCAGCAGATCGTAAATCTGTAAAATCCAAACAGCTTCGACTTGAGTACCGCTTTCTTAACTTCATCACGTGTTACAACATTCTGCCTAACATGCAGACGAAGGTAGTGAGATGGGATAGAATGTTGTTCTTATATCTCATAGGTCATCCTTCTGAGGCTGTAGGGTTGAATATGAACATTCCCTACATAATTTGGAATAGAATGTCAAGATATGTTGTGCATCCTCATCCTTCTGAGCGACTTCCATTTCCATTGATCATCATGAGGATCTTGAAAAAGTTTGAAATTGATATCAGCTCGACATCTTATCAACACTGTTGGGGGATGATAGATGAGTCAACGATTGTGAAGTCCCTTCACAAATTGCCACATGTTGCTCCGACACCTTCAACTGGGAAGAAACCGTGTGTGGACACCTCTGCCTCTCCATCTCAACAACCACCCAACACACATGATGAAGCATTGGTAACTTCGATTTTCAAGCAACAACAGCGCCTATCTTTTGAACAAGAACAGATAACCAAAGAACAAAGGCGGATTTCTGGGGAACTCGAGATCATCACGGCATCACAAATTACTTTGATTAAGAGAGTTAACTCGATGAAGAAATTGATCAAGAAAATGTTCACTAAGATGGGATATAGTGCGTCTGAGGAATCAGACTCCGATGAATAATTTGTGCTCTAACAACTTTTTGTGCAGATTTGTGCAGGCTTTTACCTTTTTAGGATTTAGTTTTGTTCTTACTTTGCTTTAGTTTTAGTTCTCAGGTTTTTCTTGATTTTGGACTTCTTACCTCTCCTTAAATTTTTGTAATTTTGGCTTAGTTTGTGACAAAAAGGGGGAGAGAGTTTAGAGATGAGATGTGAGAACTTTGAACAAACTTTGACTTTGGTGAAAGGTAAGTATCACAACTTCTGGTTTTATCCTGTGATTTGTTGCATGTCCCTACTAACTATTCGACTAACTATTTGGACATGTATTATTACTAACAAGTTGTTTGATTACTAACAAAGCAAAGTTATGACATTTGGATTCTTATCGCTTAGAAGATATGTCAATATTTGATTGTGATCTTATTGCATATCTGAATTACTAAATGTCATGATGAGTATAAACTTTATCTCTGCTAGGTTTTGAATGCTAGATATTCTTGAGGTATCTAACGATCTCTTTTGTCAAGAATGATTTCTTTTTGCAGAGAGTACAGATGTCTAAGTCTAGAGTCTGTTTTAGGAGTTTATCTCATGTATTTAAATTTTTGGATCTCCATTGTAAATTTTTGTTGTATGGTGATAGCAACAAAAATATCCTTTTTGAATTTTCTTTTGTGGATTTGTGTTTTGTCACGAAACCGCCAAAGGGGGAGATTGTTACGGAATTTGAGTTGGCGTATTTCGTGAAAGTATTAAGTCTTGAAGATTGAAGATGAAAGAAGTTTGGATCATATACCTCAATCTCAAGAAAGAAGAATTCAAAAGGATCAGGTATGTTTAACTAAAGATTTTTGGTGATCCGAATACTTCTTGTAGTGTAGAAACACTTGGAAGAATTTTTTATTGCATAAAAATCAAAAACTGGACATGGGACATGTTCAGGATCCGGATCAGACAGTCCAATCCGGATCCCGAAGGGTACTTGTTCATTGGCAAATTCAATCCGGATCACAGGCCAATTCCGATCCGGATCCCGAACATGGGATTTTGCTGAATTGTATGAACGATCCGGATCGGACTTTGCAATCCGGATCCCGAACCCTGTTTGTCTGGAATTGTCTATCACGCTACGACGATCCGGATCACAGTAAATCCGATCCGGATCGCCGTCCTGAAAATTTCCAGAAACGGACAGTTTTTGATCCTTATCTTCTTCCAATGGTTTCTAACCTATATATAGACCCTATGATTCATTTTTAGGGTATCGAAAAATAAACGAAAAATACGACCGAAAAGGAAAAATCCACATATAGAGAAGAAAGGAAATCAATAGATTTAATTCTATGTTTCTTCATCTATATTGATTAATTTGATTCTAGGTTTTCTAAACTCAGATTTTGAGTAGAATCAAATTAATGAATACTTAGATGGTATTTCCGATCTATTTCTAATCTAAGTATTCGGCGGATCATCACCACCCAAAAACAACGATTTACCCTAAATCGGCGCGTGGACTCGCGTGGCCTTGAGGATTCAAGGTGCAACCGCTCTCGTGGATTCGGAGCGAGGTACGTTCGTGGATTCGAAGCGTGCTACTGGGTGAAGATCGTGGATTCGGTCGGACGTCGTGGACTCGACGTTGGACGCTGTGGATTCAGCGTTGGGCGCAGATCGTGGATTCGAGAAGCGTCGTGGAGCGAGCAGAGAAGATCTACTAGGAGCGTATGGTAAAAGGTTGAGTCGTCTGTGAGTACGTTATATCACCTTGTACGTGTGTTAATTCTAGTGGATTTCACCGTGTTATCGGTCCCGTGGTTTTTTACTCCGGTTTGGAGTTTTTCCACGTAAAAATCTTGCGGTTTTATTGCGCAATGATTTTTTGAGTGTTTATTGTTTACACCTATTCACCCCCCTCTAGGTGTTTTTTCCCCTATTTAGATCCATTATTACATATAACCCAACAGAAGAAACTTGGTCCCAACTTCTTCAACCACTCTCTCTCTCTCGGATTCCTCTCACTTGGGTTGTGTCCCTCGGCCAACACCAGAGCACAGGGTTTGTCTGGATAAAGCAGAGAAGCCATGTGATGCTTCGGACTCCAACCAGACCCCTCGTGCATGCAACCAAGGGAGACCAAGAGACAATATTCATTTAATGCAAGATTCTTTGCAAAAATGTCCCCAACTCAGTTCACACCTAACCCTAGACTCCGGGGTCTTCACAGTAGGTGCAAAATGCACCCAACACCACATTGTTTAAGCCCCAAACAATTTGACACCTAAAATATCAACAATTTTACGAAAATACCTCCTTTTTCAGTGCATTTCACGCATTTCGGGAAAATCCGCTCATCGAAAAATGAAACGGACTTCGCCACGACGTCCGGCTCGTCGAGACCTGTCAAGTAGCATATTCGTTTGTTTAGTTTGGTGCTCGGATAAAATCTCGGGCCATAAAGTTCGATAGGTTGTATATTGACGCACGCATCTCGATGCACCCGGATCGCCGAACGCGAAAACCATCAGTGCCATTGCGCTCAGAACGTCGAAAATAGCTAGAATTGACTACTCATACCACTATGTCAGGGGTCCAGACGGCAAAACGGCCGACGTTGCTCAAGAGGGTATTTGAAATAGGGGTTACTATTCACAACTTAAGTTGTGGGGCCCACTTATTTTTCGCTATTTTGCAGAAGATCCGACCGTCAGATCGTCGACATATGTATATCAATTTTTCTTATTTCGACGAGACGATCGCAATGGTGATCTCAGATTTTCGAGATCAGGCCCCGATCATAAGTCGATATTTTTAGGGCCACTATTGCCTATTAATTCTCTATTTTGCCATTTAAATAATTCAGAAAATTATTTAAACTTATATTTTGGATTTTAAAAAATCACGGTTACTACATCACCCACCACTTACAAGAAGTTTCATCCCCGAAACTTAAACTTAAATAAACCACTATCAAGCCTCTAACAGATTCACGATAGGGACAACTAGTCACAAAGTATCAACAACTCCAAGACTACTATTTTAAACCCAATCTGATATCCCCTATTACAGGGCAGAGTATTTCCTCAGTTCTTTCGACAGTACGTTGTCTGCAGCCAACGTGCTTACCAAAAAAAAGGCGAAATACCATAGATCTGTCGCCAACAACTAGTTGGGGACTCAACTCACATCTGAAGGTACATCACATACCTTCCTTCACAGTCTCTATGCCGATGATATAACCTCTACCAAGGGTCACTACCATCACGTGGTCAGGAATGCCACCCTGTCTATTCATAAGAAACTGGAATCATATTTCAACGTTTTCCAACTCCTTATTAAATCCGACGCATAGGCAAAATTCAAATCTTTCCCTATTCAGGATTTACCAACGGCACAGAGGCCACTGAATTATGACACGAGGTCAGAATCGACATCTTATGAAATCTCTGAGCAAATTGTAGAGCTGGTGCAGTACTAGCAGTCATCTGCTGCTGTGCCATTAATCCAATTACAATTTTCCTCTTTGACAATTGCTAATACAAAGATAACGGCTGTCCAGGGGTCGAAGCTATCTCGATAACCTCACGAAAACGTCCCGACATCCCAACACACGATCGACCTGAAAAATGGTCACCCAGGGGGTGTGAGATACACTGTACATGTATCCCAGTGGGCACGACGAGCCGAGAAATAGCAGATCGTACCTACTGGCATACAATACTAGCGGATAGTAATGATCATTAGGCATTGCAGATATATATATCATGGTGCTGTAATAAAATTATGAATATATTGCTGAGTACATCAAAGATACTAAACTGTCATAATAAAAGCATGCTGATGTATACTAAACAGGAACTTAGCAATTATAAGGAATAGCTAATCATGCATCAACTGATAGAAACCACAAGTACCCAATCTAATGCCACTATCGGTCTCACAGAACCTCAGGCAATGCCATTATTGGTCACACAGAACCTCAGGCTAAATACCACTTTCGGTCTCACAGAACCTAAGCCAAATGCCACTATTGGTCACACAGAACCTCAGGCAATGCCATTATTGGTCACACAGAACCTCAAGCAAAACATGCTATCATAACCCATGCACTCACAGATGCTGGGCTCACGGGTCGATGTGACCCTTTACCGGTAAAGAACACCATGACGGTGGCCAAACCGTCGGTGTACGTGACTGAAAGCTGGCGCAGTGGTGATCACAATGCTGATGCTGAAACTTACTGTCAAAACCAGGTAATTGGCAGAAAGCCAGAACAATTCCAACAGAAATGCAATAACAGAATCAACTGAATCTCAACTCATATATAGGAATAATCATCAACTAATCCAATCAAGAATGCAATATCAGAATCAACTGAATCTCAACTCATATGCAGGAATATAATCAACAACTACTAGAGCATGGATCAGGATATACTGATAATCAAGTATAAATGTGCAAGCTAGCTAATGACCAATCAGGCATGGCAAATGTCCAGGAATAGAGTAATAATATCTGGAAGCAACTAAAGATCAATCATGCAAGGTATCATATAATCAATTTTGCAGATAAGGATCATAACTCAGCATATAGCAGAATGAAACTGATCAAAAGGAAGGCAGGCTCAAATATCAACTAGGCTACAAGAACAGGGGTCCAACCAATACTATACCCCAGAGGGCCGAAATGATAAAGCCCGGACCGAAGATAAACCCACCTGACAAATTGCAAGCGACAACTGTATCCACTGTATGCTCAGAACCAGAGTCACCGAGTAAACCTGAATCAAAATAATGATCAGGGATCAACTTTGTCCCACTAACCCTAACATAAACCCAGATCTTCTCCAGATCAACTTAAAACCTTTAATTATTTAAATAATAGTGTCAATTGAGCACTGTTTTCGCTCGTTCTTTCAACTGGAAGCTCATTTCTACGAACCGTCACTTCCAGCGGGTGACATTTAACTTGCTGAACACCGTGCTCACCAATTTGCGGCAGCACGGAACCCGAGGAAAGCTTCGGGTCATAAATTTCTTCTCTAACCTAGCCTTAATGCATTTTTGTTTCTCCGAATCATCAAAACCAACTTTTAACGCGAGCATTTTAGTGACCCCAAATTAGCCAGGAGCACACTGTCGCGGCTTCGCAAACAGCCCGGAACAGTCTTTGGGCCATAACTTTAACCTAGAGCTTGTTTATACTACAACTATTTATCTATTGAGCCAAATCCAATTCTGTTTGAATACTATACTCAAAATACCTCAAGAACCATAGGGCTTGCCCTATTGCAGCCCAACAGTTGCTGGATCAACCAGATCCAAAGCCAAGTTCTCTAACATTTCACATACAACATACACAATGCTCAAATCTTTAATCCTCACATATCAACTTGATCTGAAGTGAGCATCAAGCTCAGGGGATGATTTGAAGCATCTTTCATATTTAAATCGAAGCCTAATTCCATTTTTTTTCTTCTCTGTGGCATTTCCACAAACACTTGGTGTGCACTTCTCCCACAACACACACAACCACCATCCCGAGTTAGTTCTCTGCAACCACAGCACCAAAAGCATTCTAACTTGGATGGAATTAATCTACTAGGTTGCAGGAGCATTTCCATCAACTTGGTTTCAAGCTTGCTCCCCGGTTTAGCCATGGCTTAAGGTTGAAGATGAAGTGAAAACCTCGAATTTTGTGACCTTTCAACCTGAGCATCTGGGGCTCAACCAAATGTACCAACAGGTGCCCCTCATCACCAAGAACCGTCCTGGACTTGTGTCCGACGATGGGGTCACGACGGCGACGGCGGCGAGCAAGCTCGGTTTGGAGCTTCCCACCATTAATGGCGGATTTCCACCGGGGCTGCATGGGCTTCATGCAAAGGCTTGGCTGGGATATACTTGATCCCAGGAAGCTTCCCGACCACTTGGCCGGAGGTGGGGAGGCTCGCCGGCGCCGGAGCAAATAGCTCGGCCGTGGTGCAATTTCCACCAAAACTAGGGCTTTGATTTTCTTCGTGATTACTCAACCATACTTGCTCAAACTTTTGCAGAAATATTTTATGGATCCTACAGTCCATGCCTACCAAATTTGACCCATTTTTGTCCATTGGTTGCAAAGAACAGCCGTGGCGGAGCTTCTTTAGGTTTCCGGCCATATCTTGCTCCCGCCGGCCATGCAACGTGCATGGAGGCTCGGGACTTGGCTCGAAGCATGCCTGGGTCCCAATTAGGCTACTGTTAATGGTCTAGGGCTCAAACATCCTTTGGTTAAAGAGTTCTTACCTTGGCCGGAGTTGTTGAAGAGAGGAAGAAGCCGGTAATCCTCCTCCTTCTTCGCGCGACCTCGGCAAGCACCAAGGATGGTCCACAGGTACAGGGGAACTCCTCAGGGACGTCAAATCCAACCTTGAAGAAACTTGGTCCCAACTTCTTCAACCACTCTCTCTCTCTCGGATTCCTCTCACTTGGGTTGTGTCCCTCGGCCAACACCAGAGCACGGGGTTTGTCTGGATAAAACAGAGAAGCCATGTGATGCTTCGGACTCCAACCAGACCCCTCGTGCATGCAACCAAGGGAGACCAAGAGACAATATTCATTTAATGCAAGATTCTTTGCAAAAATGTCCCCAACTCAGTTCACACCTAACCCTAGACTTCGGGGTCTTCACAGTAGGTGCAAAATGCACCCAATACCACATTGTTTAAGCCCCAAACAATTTGACACCTAAAATATCAACAATTTTACGAAAATACCTCCTTTTTCAGTGCATTTCACGCATTTCGGGAAAATCCGCTCATCGAAAAATGAAACGGACTTCGCCACGACGTCCGGCTCGTCGAGACCTGTCATGTAACGTATTTGTTTGTTTAGTTTGGTGCTCGGATAAAATCTCGGGCCATAAAGTTCGACAGGTTGTATATTGACTCACGCATCTCGATGCACCCGGATCGCCGAACGCGAAAACCATCAGTGCCATTGCGCTCAGAACGTCGAAAATAGCTAGAATTGACTACTCATACCACTATGTCAGGGGTTTAGACGGCAAAACGGCCGACGTTGCTCAAGAGGGTATTTGAAATAGGGGTTACTATTCACAACTTAAGTTGTGGGGCCCACTTCTTTTTCGCTATTTTGCAGAAGATCCGACCGTCGGATCGTCGACATATGTATATCAATTTTTCTTATTTCGACGAGACGATCGCAATGGTGATCTCAGATTTTCGAGATCAGGCCCCGATCATAAGTCGGTATTTTTAGGGCCACTATTGCCTATTAATTCCCCATTTTGCCATTTAAATAATCCAAAATATTATTTAAGCTTATATTTTGGATTTTTAAAAATCACGGTTACTACATCGGTGCTCTTCAATGTGGAGAGCGAGACTACTGCAAAAGGAATTTGGGATAAATTAAAAAATCTCAATAAAGGAAAGTCATTGGTGAACAAAATCTTCTTAAGGCGACAATTGTACAATCTAAAGATGAAGGACGAGGCACCGGTACAAGAACATTTAAGTACATTCAACTCTATCGTGAGCAAACTCGCGGCCCTAGACGTGATATTTGATAAAGAAGAAAAGGCAAGTATTTTACTTTGCTCGATGTCGAAAACTTGGGATAATTTGATTATGAACTTGAGCTATGTTGAAACCCTTAAGATAGAGTCGGTTGTTGCATCATTACTTACCGAGGAGATACGACGGAAGTCTAGCCAAGAAAGCTCTTCGGGGAAGGCTATGATAGCACGGAGAAGACCTTTCGAAAGGGAGCATAGTGATGGGAAAAAGTCGAGATCAAAGTCCAAGTGAAAAAAGAAAGTAAAGTGCGGAAATTGTGAAAAGTTGGGGCATGTGAAGAAAAATTGTCGAGTTAAAGGAGTTGATGGTAAATACGATTCAAACATTTTTCAAGGTAATATAGCCAAAGCGGATGCTAAGTCGGCTAGTTCGGAGGACGGAGATGCGTTAGTCACATTGGATAGATCCGGGCTTATTTATCATTGGATCTTGGATTCGGGGGCGTCATTTCACATGACTCCCTATAGGGAGTGGTTTCATACTTATAAGTCACAAGATGGTTGAGTGAAAACACAGCATGTCCGGTAGTTGGAGTGGGAGATGTTCAGAACAAGATGATGTTCGATGGTGTTATTCGAACGGTTTCTAATGTTTGACATATTCTTGCACTTCGAAAAAGTCTTCTATCACTTGGAAAGTTTCGCAAATAAGGGTTTAAGTTCATCGGTGAGAAAGATCACTTGAAGGTATGCCAAGATTGTTTGGTGTTGATGAAAGGAGAGCAAATAGGTGGTCTTTATAGATTAGTGAGCGAGACTCAAGTGGGAGAAGTGGTTGTTGCAAGCGCAAAGGTGGAGTCTTCAACGGTGTGGCGTCACCGTTTGGGACACATAAGCGAGAGCGGATTGTAGGGTATTATCCAATTGTGAACTTCTTTCAGGTTACAAGTTCGCGCCATTAGATTTTTGTGATGATTATATCTACAGGAAGGGACGAAAATTGTCATTTTCTTTATCACATCAAAGAAGTAAGAACCATCTCGAGTTGATTCATTCAGATACTTGGGAGTCGCCCGATACTTCATTGGGCTGGTGTTCTTACTTCATTTCATTCATTGATGATTACTCTCGGAAGGCTTGGGTGGATATTCTAAAGCGAAAGTCCGACGTGTTTGAGACTTTTAAGAAGTTCAAAGCTCTTGTGGAGAATGAAAAGGGTTTAAAAATTAAGTGCTTACGTTCTGATAATGAAGGGGAGTATTTTTTTAAGAAAATTTGATGAGTTTTCTAATGAGTATGGAATTAAGCAGCATCTCACGGTACCCGGTACACCACAACAAAACGGTGTTGCGAAGAGATTAAATAGAACACTCAAGGAGAGGGCCCGGAACATGTTGAGTTTCTCAAAACACGACAAGAGATTTTGGGCGGAAGCCATGAGCACGGCTTGTTATTTGATTAATCGCGCCGACAAAATCACTTGGTTTGGAAATTCCTGAAGAAGTCTTGTAATGTCATGACTTTTCGAATAATATTTTACCCTCCTGATAATAAAGTACTTATTAGGAAAACTAAATTATCGAGTTTTCTTAAGTTGACCGTCGCGCTGTACGGGTATTTTTCTGTGAAAGGGCTCGAAAAATGATGACCGATGGTGCGATCGGATCTCAAATCCGACCTAGGGAGCCCTCAGAATAGGGTTTTTAGGGTCACGGTGACTTAGCGCGCATCGAAATTCGTGCAAAATATCCGGCACGCTTTTCGAGAAGATATGGGATTATCCCTTATAATTAAATAATTATTTATTAATTAATATATACCGAATGTGGGATTTATTTGTACGTATTAAGAGGAAATCCCACCTTTTCGTAAAAAGAAAGAAAACAAAAATCCTAGCCGGAGAGAAAGAGAAAGAAAAAAGAAACGAAAACCCTAACCGGAGGAAAAAGAGAAGAGAGAGGAAGAAAGCGAAGGAGTCCGATCGCCTCGATCAACGTGCTGGAAACGCCGCCCGCAGGTGGCGCGCGCCGCGCGGCAACGTGCCGCGCTGGGCGCCACCCGCGGGCCTTGTGCCGCGCGGCCTTGTGCCGCACGAGGCACCGCCCGCGGGCGGCGGCGCCCGCGCGGGCAGGCGCCACCCGCAGGTGGCGCGCGCCGCGCAGCCTCGTGGCGCGCGAGGCGCCACCTGCGGGCGGCGGCGCCCGCGCAGGTAGGCGCCACGCGGGGCACCGCCCGCAGGTGGGGCGCGCTACGCGGTGTTGTGCCGCGCGGGTTGCCACCCGCAGGCGGCAGCGCCCGCGCGGGTAGGTGCCGCACGGGCGCCACCCGCCGGCGCGCGCCGCGCGACCTTGTGCCGCGTGGGGGGCCGCCCACGAGCGGCGGCGCCCGCACGGGCAGGCGCCGAGCGGGCGCCACACGCAAGTGGCGAGCGCCGCGCCTGCCCGCGCGGGGCGCCACTTGCGGGCGACGGCGCCACGTGGGCAGGTACCACGCGGGGGTGCCGCCGTGCGTCGTGAGCGACGCCGTTACTGGGTTTTGTTGTGTTTTTGGGTTTTGGTTTTCGTTTTCGCGGCATGGTGCGTTTAAGTTGACTTATCGTTCTGTTGGGGACTTCTTTAGGTCCCGGTGCTGAGCGAGAATGCGTCGTGATTCAAGGTGTTCCGATCTTCGCACTTCGAGATGGGTACTTTCGCAATAAGTTTCGGTGCATGTTATCGTTCGTGGCAAGTGTAATAAAGTAGATGTATCGTTGTTAACTGTTTAACCCCATTGCATGAGAAATCCCGCTCTTTTATTCTAACTGTAGCGACTGAGTGTCGCGGTGCTTTAGCACACGCCGATTTTGGCTATTATGCTCATTAATGCTTACACGCACACAGGCGGTTTGGCCACCGAATCGGTGTACTTTTTCGGAATTGTGGTACGTTGACCCATGTACCCCACAAAGGTGAAGGTGATGAGTGGGGACCCCTCACGGTTACTAAAGGTGCTGCACTAGTACCGTGGAGGGGTTAGAGGCACAAGGTGCGAGCAAGGTGATTGTCACGGGGGATCTTTAGACCTTCCAACATGTGTTTCATTAATTATAACAGGGGATACGGTGACTCATGAGGGGAAAAGTGGAATGCTCTGGTGTATCGGTTTGTCTTTCCGTTACTCTTTATTGCTATGTTCATCTACTTTATTTGTCACTGATTTTCCCACACTGTGACAGGTCCGACAAGGGGTGGGAGCCGGGACGATGGTGAGGCAGCGTTTAGAGGACATTAGCCATATGAGGCTTTATTACGTCGTTTTTGCTTTGGGTTATCTCAATTCCTTTTCATTTAGTTAATAAGTTATCAATTACTTGGCTGTGGAATAATGCGGATGTTGATTTGAGAGTTTATTTTAGTGATGTGATCTTTGTGATGCTTTCTATCGACTCGTGTGCGGCATGTTTTAAACTGAACAAAAGGATTTCGAAAATGCTTTCCAAAATCGAGTGTCGTGTGGGCACTACTTATAAACCGCTGGATTTATCCTTTCAAATGATGTAGCCGCCCTAAAGAGTCTTGCGAAAACACTCTGGAAAATTGGGTGTCGTGTGGACACCATTTGTAAACCCGTAGTCTTATCCCTTAATCTCGTGAATGAAAATTGTAGTTGTGAACAATTGTATTACTCTCTCTCGTTGGTTTCACTGTGACTGTGTGGTTGAAGAAAATGTTGTTAATGTAACGCCGTGTATATACAAAGGAGACTCTGTCCGTCTATAGAGTGAATTTGTATATGTGGCGGGTCTGACGTGCACCGGTAGGCGAGGTTGTTTTCAAAAGAAAAAATATATATATACGTTTTCCGCTTATCCCAAATCCTCCGGGGCGTGACAAGTCTAGAGCCAAAAGTCCGTTGATTACTCCTATCTTCGTGTCTTTGGATGTGATACTTATGCGTGGATACCAAAGGAGAAAATGTCAAAATTGGATAAGAACTCTCGGATGTGTATATTTCTTGCCTATGCGAAACGTGCTAAGGGGTATCGATTGTGGGATTCTACTACCCACAAGATAGTCGTAAGTCGTGACGTTGTTTTCAACGAAGGGTCCTTTCAAGGCACCAAGGAAAAGCTAGATGATGATGCTATGATTCCAATTGAGCTCTTTGAAGCACGTGATGGGGTGCAAGTTGAGCAAGCACTGTAGGACAATGAAGTGGTTAATGATAAACCAGACTTGGAATCTCCGTAATCATCTGAAGATACAAATTTACCGGTGGAGTCGCCAGCGGATTCCGGGCGTCCTGGGTTCCTGCGAGGTATAATGACTATATCACTTCATTTATTCATTCTGCTAACCATGTTAGTGAATATGTTGCTTTGGTGGAGGAAGATGAGCCGACTTCATATAAGGAGGCTTGCGAGCCGACCGATGCTAGGAAGTGGCGATACGCGATGGAGGAGGAGATGGAGTCAATTCGGAAGAACGGGATTTGGAAACTTATTGATTTGCCAAAGGAAAAGAACGCAATTCGATGCCGGTGGGTGTTTAAGATGAAGAATGATACAAATGAGAATGTGGAGAGGTTCAAGGTAAGATTGGTGGTGAAGGGATATCCTCAGAAGTTGGGAATCGACTTCGATGAGATCTTCTCACCGGTGGTTCGTCTTACCACTATTCGGGCTGTTTTGGCGATCGCGACAGTTATGGATTTGCAGCTCGAGCAGATGGATGTAAAAATAGCTTTCTTGCATGGTGACCTGGAGGAGGAGATACATATGTCGCAACCGGAAGGCTTTGTCAAAAAAGACAGGGAGTATTTGGTTTGTCGGTTGAAGAAATCATCATGTACGGCTTAAAACAGGCGCCAAAGTGTTGGTACAAGCGATTTGATTCATTCATTATGAGTTTGGGTTTTAATAGGCTTAAAGCAAATCGTTGTCCATATTTCTACGATTATGATGATGGGAGCTTTTGTACTTTGCTATTATATGTCGACGATATGGTAGTCGCAGGAAATAACAATGGCCGGATATTTATCTTGAAGACTTAGTTAGTCGGCGAGTTCGATATGAAGGACTTAGAAATCGTAAATCAAATACTCGGGATGAAGGTACTACGGGAGAGAAAGAATAGGAAAGTTGTCTTTCACAGAAGGGTTATGTAGAGAAGGTTCTGTGGAACTTCAACTTGCAAAACGCAAAGCCAGTTTCTACCTTGTTTTCTATTCAATTAAAATTGTTAGTCGAGCAATCACCGGGTACGGAAGCAGAAAAGGCCGACATGGCTCGGGTACCATATTCATCAGTAGTATGGAGTCATATGTTTGCCATGGTGTGCACGAGACCCGACATTGCTCAAGCAGCGGGAGCAGTGAGTCGGTATATGGTGAATCCAGGTTGTGAACATTAGAATGCAGTAAAGTGGATCCTTAGATATTTGAGAGGTACTGTAGATTTCTCACTCTGTTATGGTTCTGCGGGTTTGGAGTGTGTCGGATATGTAGATACAGATTTCGCAGGAGATAAAGACAGGAGAAATCTACCACGGGTTATGTTTTATCCATAAACAGTGGTGCTATTAGCTGGGAGTCGAAGCTTTAGTCGGTAGTCGCTTTATCGACGACGAAGTCGTAGTACATAGCAATGACACATGCTTGTAAGGAGGCTATCTGGCTAAAAAGACTTCTAGGAGAATTGAAAGTGAAGCAAGATGTGATGGGAGTGAATTGTGATAGTCAAAGTGCAATACACTTGGCGAAGAATCCGGCGTTTCACTCTCGAACGAAACACATTGATATTCACTATCACGTGGTGAGAGATGTGGTGGATGAGAGTTTTATTTCATTGTTGAAAGTTCATACAGATGCAAATCCAGCAGATATTTTAACAATGCTGGCGACTCGAGAGAAGTTCAATTAGAGCATGACTTCTCTCGGTCTTGGAGCTACGTGACGAGAGTGGAAATTTGGTAAGATCTTTAATTTTGTGTTTTATGGAGTTCGGCACATGTCTTTAAGTGGGAGAGTTATTGGATTATGTAAAGTCGTGTTTCCAGTCAATATCACGATAAAAACGTCAAAAATTTGAGTTTTTGGATGTTGGATACCGGAACTTGAAGTTTGTGTACTGATATTATAGAGTACCTCAGGAGTTCCTCAAAACTCGAAGCTGTGAAACACTATTTTTTGTTTGGTGTACCGGTATGTGAATATGAGTACCGGTACGTGACCCTGTTTTTGTATTGTGTACCGGTACTCAAAGTTAAGTATCGGTACTCAACTCCGCTGCGGGGTGAATATATTGGATTTGACCATAATTTGATCCAATCTTATTCCTTAAAATTATGAATAATTTAGGAACATTTTAAAGAGAATTCTTAAGAGGAGATCGACGACTAGAATGAATCGAAGACTCGAATGTATCTCTTCTTGTAGCTTTTAAGATCAAAAAGCTACTGGTTGCACCTGGTCAAAGAAAGAATTTCTCAAAGAAATGATCAAGCACACTAAAAATAAAGAAAGAGACTGAGCTCAACCTGCCATGGAGCGGGTTCAATCCCCATCGTTCGCCCATCAATAAATGGAGCGAAAAGAGCAGGAGGAATACTCGGCTATGGAGAAGATTATGGTAAATCAGCTGAAGGAGCAGCTTTTGTTTTAGGCTGGCGAGTGTAGTATCATATTTGAGGGAATTAACATATGTGTCAAATATGTATGTGTCAAATATGCGCTAACGCTAGGATCGTGATGATAATGCCAAAAAATATCAAGTTGGCTCACTTACTTGAGAAGGGCTTTCTTCGAGATTTGCTGCTATTCCGTAGTCCTATCCTCTTCATTTTGGTAGTGGAGTAATTACCTAACTTATTGTGTAACTGATTGATTGGACTTAAATCCTGAGTTTTGTTCTCCAAAAATTCGTAAAAGCATAAAATGGAATGGATGGTGGAGATCGTTTCCTATTATAATTAAATTTTTGTAGAGTTATATTAACTCTTGTAATTCATCTTTTATATTTCAGAGTTTTATTGAAAAAACCCTAATTGAGAGGAAAATATGGAGAGCTTCCGAGAGAGAGTTTCTTGTAATCCAATTTTACTCGTATTTTTGTGTCGTGGATTAATCGAATAACGCATTGAGGTGGTCTTGTCCGTGAACGTTGACATATTGTTGGCTAAATCACGTAAATCTTGTGTCCTTATATTTTTTTATTCGTTTTATTTGCTTAGTTATTCTTGTGCTTGTTTTCTACGATCGTTCTTGTTTACTTTTATTTACGAAAAATTCTATTTCTGCTGCGCTTTTGTGTTGTGTGGATTTGAGGTATGCTCGATAACCCCTCGGTCGGTTCTCCTTCAATTGGGAGGAGTCCCGTTTAAAATGGCGGCAGGCCGTATTGGGCTGAATGACAATCAAAGCACGTGACCCTATATGCCTGTGCACTTTAAAAGAATTGATTATTTTTTGCTAACGGCTCATATTTTTAGAAATACAGTTAGTACCGATGATGCTATAGATAACACTAAAGAGCCAAGTATAAGTGTTGCTTCATGAATGTTACCTTCATGAAAGTAATTGGACATTTCATGAAATGTTTTGGGGGTATAAATCAATCATGTCCTCTTCATCATCTTGTAGGTGGATTTCTCCTAGGTGACCACCACCACTCATATTTTTACATAGTGGCCTTAATGATTCCATCTAATATCATTAATTTTGTAGTTGATTGGTACATTTATAATTATCTACTTCAAACACAAGATTGAAAGCTAAAATCATAATAAAGTAAAGAGCTTTAGAACGAAAGGTGGAACTTAGACTTTTGATGAGTATGTGGCCCTCTAGAACTACCTAATTTCAGGCATTTCATTCAAAAGTTCATTAAAACTTTGCTTCTCCTGAGCTCTCCATTGATTTTTATTTTAGTACCTATGTCTTATGTGGAGGCTCACTGCCTTGTATGTAGTATTTAGTCCACTTAATTAAAAGAAAAGGTGTAGACTAGCTAAATCATATATATATATATATATATATATATATATATATATATATATATATATATATATATATATCAACTTCATCAATCTGAATGCCCCTTAAGTTAAACACAACCAAAGGTGCATCAAAAGAGAAAAATAAGAGTTTTGGTATTAAGTGAATCATCAATATAATATAAATGAAAAATGGAACTTCAATCATGTTGCTTATTTATTTATGAATTAAATAGGTCCAACTTTCGGCCTCGTGACAATAGATCCAGGAAACTAATAAGTTGAGTTGGGTGGGCCTAATAAGTTGAGTGGGGCTGCGGTCCACAATAGACCTATCGGCAAGAGACCCAACAATAGACCCAACGTTCATGTGGGTTGAGTCCGGTCAAGACCCGTGGGCGCTGTGTCTGTACGCTTTAAGTGAATTGGTTGCGTATTTCTAACAGCTCGAGCTTTTGGAATTAATGGTTAGCGCCAACGATCCTACAAGTGGTATCAGAGCCAGTGGCACGGGTTCGATTTCCACACGATGCAGGTGTTGGGAACTTCTTGCCTCGTGACAATAGGTTCCTGTCTCGTGACAATAGGCCCAGGAGACTAATAAGTTGAGTTGGGTGAGCCTAATAAGTTGAGTGGGGCTGCGGTTCACAATAGACCTAACGGCAAGAGGCCCAACAATAGACCCAAAGTCCAGATGGGTTGAGTCTGGTCGAGACCCGTGGACGCTGTGTCTGTACGCTTTAAGTGAATTGGTTGCGTAATTCTAACCGCTCGAGCTTTTGGAATTAATGGTTAGCGCCAACGATCCTACAAAGCAAAGTTTGGTCATTCCCTTTGCAAAAAGTCTCTTTAAAAATGCTAAAATTTTTAGCTAATTTAATAGAAGTATATGGTAAATAAGATTAATTGATTTGAATGACCTTAATTACTTGAATTACTAGATAAGACAATATTTATCCTATCTTAAATTTATATATAAATTTAATTATATAAAGTAGATAAAGTTATCAATATATACAAGATAAGATAAAAATTTAGGTCAGATTGGGTCCAAAATAAAAAATAAAATCATAATGGGAATCAAAATGTACCAGAATTGAAAAAGAAATAACAAAATCCTCTAGTATATATGTTTGGTTTATAAAAATAATCATAAGAGGAATTGATTTATTTTTTTCACTATTTGATAAAGATGGAAAAAAATTTGATTATAAAAAAATAATTAAAGTAAAATTTAAATTAAAATATAAAATTAAGTTTGCAAATCAAAACGTAGAACTAAGGTTATAATCTAAATTCAAATTAAAACTTAAATATTATAAATTTATATCAAAATTTCAAAATGATAAGCCAAAATTTTAAATATAATTTTTTAAAAAACTAAAAATTTAAAATTGAGTTGGCAGTTCAAGACATAAAACTAATTACAATTTGATTAAAATTCAAACTTAAAAATTATAATTCAAATTCCAATTTAAATCAGAAATTTAATTTAAAATTTTAAATTTTGAATACAAAATTTAAATTCATGGATCAAATTCAAAACGCCTGATTGAATCTAAACTTCAACTTAAGTTCAAAAAAAAAAAAATTAAAAAATTAATTTCTAAATTTAAACTTAAAATTAAATTAAAACTTAAATATAAAATATATAATATAAAATATAATTAAGATATAATTTTTAATTCCGTCCTAATATAATTTTTAATTTGTCGTGATTAATTGACGAAATTTCATTCTATTTAAAATTAAAAATTTAAATAAAACTCCTGCATACTAAATACTCATAAATAGCGTCGTATATATGTCGTATATATGTAAGGGTAGGTGAATCGATATAATTATTATATTGTTATATATGCACGTACCTGTTCATTGCACAAGTATAAATTTTCCATCAATCATACAAATTATTAGTGATTAATTAAAAGTGTGATTAATTAATTAGGTTGGCAGATTTGCTGAAGGCCAATTTCAAATCCGTGGTATTTCAATTGTACCTGCTGCATTCTGTGGTCAAATCTGTCTTTTAAAGCTGTCGGGCACACCAGCATCCAAATCTAAATCTGTTCAGAATAATAATATTTATTTTATTTTATTTTTAAATAAATTTATTTTAAAAAGCAATACTATTCGTATATCTCATTTTGGAATATACAATCAGAAACAACCTGCTGAGAGGGGTGGGGCTGCTTTTTTTTTTTTTTTTTCTCGAGACTTGGTCGTCTTGACCCTTGTAGCTAAATTCATCCTCCCAATGAATGACGCGGCAGCTTGCTGCATTTCCCTCAAAAAAAAATAAAAAATGTACATCCTGTCTATCTAAGGGTGGATACTCCTTCACTCTTCACTTCGAAATAACGAATAAAATTCATCCCACCTTAAGATGGATGTGTTAGATCCATATGCAAATTAATGCGAAATAATTCAAAAAACATATGTAAATTATTAGATAATCGTTCATCTATTTGAAAACATTATAAACGCTTATCGGAATTCATGCCTGATGAAGCGCGTTCTCAGATTTATCGTTCCTCAAAGACCGACAATAAAATCGCCTAGATTGAATGCTTCCAAGTCTAGATTTGTCGTCTAATTAATTTTGCTCTGAATGGAACAGGACAAATTGACGGCAGGAATCACAATTCTTTTATATTCCTTATATACTAGTTTAATTAGAGTCCCATAAATCCTAATTAGACTTGTATTGGGTTTCTACATATTAATAACCCATACTCAATAGATGTTTCCAAAGCCCATATTAGATCACTTAATGGCCTTATTAAATTAGATAGCCCATAATATAATTGTAAATTTATATGTTAGTCCATATATAGAAAAAATTAAATCCAACCAGCTGGAGTGTAAGATGTACAACCTGTTCGGAGTGTACAAGAAGCATTTTCCTATTTTAAAATAGAAAAATAATTCTTGTATATTATTCTAAATGAGGTGTTTATCTTACACCCCATTCATTTCTGGGTGGGGCAAATTTTAATAGGCACTTGAAAGTGAGTAATGAATAAGCCTCCACCCTGAAATTGGTTTGGTGTACATTGTACATCTATTTTTGGATGTACATGTAGCATTGTTCTTTAAAATATGATTAATTTCGTACATATTTCTATAAATATATCGAATAGCAAATATATTCTTATAAAGTTTAACTTTTCATATTTATCCCTTCAAAAATTCTAACTTGTTTATATATATTCATACCATCAATGCCCTTTAGAAAAATATAATTAACTATAAGTTAAATAGTTAATCTTAGTTAGTAAGTAAGATAAATTTTTATTTTTATTTTTTCGGATATTATTCTTGATCATAGATATATTTATTAATAGTTACGACTATTGAGTGATATATTTGCAAGAACAATTAAAATTCACATTTCACTTATATTTTATTAAAAAATAAATAGTAAGTTAACGGTAACAAATAACCAGGAACATCTATGAATAATTTAGAGTTTTTAATGAGATAAATATAAAAAATTAAACTTCGGAGAAATATATCTACTATTTGATATATTTACAATGAGCTACATAAAATTAATCCTTTAAAATAAATCTATGTTGTACAAATTATTATTTAAATATAATTCATTCACAAAATATTTCAGTGAGACTTATTCAGAATTTTACGTAGTATCAAAACTAAACTACCTGATAA
>CM054935.1:4994245-5101745 GCA_029168755.2 Tillandsia fasciculata | reverse complement strand
CCTAAATCAACCGTCAGCGCAATTAGACTCGATCTAGTATGTTTTAAGTATCTAAAAAATAAAATTTTATAATTTTTTGATCAAAAACTTCGGATTGGCGGGATAAATGCATTAAAAACATACAAATTTTAACGGCGGCTACAATTGGTAGGGAACTCACTTTAGGAAAAAAATGTATTAGTAGCTTATATATCCTAGGAGGGCTACAATTCTGAAGATGCGGTACTGAATAGCAGACGTCTAGTATATAAAAATATATATAATTCTTTTCACATCCGAAAATATGAAATTCAGACTCATGTGATTAGCCAAGACCTTAAAAGAATTACTAAAGAAATACAGCAATTTGGACATAAATGGAATTGTGATGTTGAAATCTTGAGCAAAAACGGACGATATTTTAGAAGGTTAATTAATGCCTCAAACGATGAACGAACCCTCATATTCTCCAGAGGATAGATTATTACGAGTCATATTTGGTATTTAGGAATCCACTACAAAAAAGAAGCTTCTCCAAAACTACCTATAGGTGGAAGGGGTCGCGCTATTGATGTGAGATATTATTGATGTGAGATAGATCGAGAAAAAGGATCGTTCCAGATATAATTCACAAATAATTTGTGTATATATTTTACAAAAGCATGAAATCAAAGTGTTGAGGTCAAAATTGTCGTCATGTGAAAATAAGTTAGAAAGCGACACGTGGCGCAGACCATCGGCTAAGGACATCAGCCGATAGAAGAAGTAGCCGATGGAAAGTAACTCGTGTCTTAGCCAAGACCGACTTTGGCTAGATGTGAATTGTCGGACTACCTCGGTCGAGCAATAACTAGAGATGAAACCAGGATCGAGAATCGACTGCTCGAGCCGTAAAAGGGAAGATCCTGAAAAGGGAGTTAGGGCGCGAATCACGCAATTAACGCAGAAATGGCAGCGGCGCCCAGCATCAGAAAGCGTCGAGGATCGCGCCTCGGCATGCCAATCTTGGAGATGAACGTGGACAGAAAAGAACTACTATCCAACCGAGAAAAATCAAATCGAAAGGAAGTAGTTGAGAGATACATAATGATTTTTCATATATCACGCATGTACAGCAACACACACCACGCATACGGTTCTACCAAGTATAAATAAGCGAACCATTGAAGAAAAAAGGGTCCTGCAATCTCGTAAGCCAGTGACTACCCCTGCTTTTTCATACCTTCAATTCCTGCATTTACTATTTTTCTAGACTAAGTTTACCGGTTTCCTTACAGCTTTCCTAGATAGATCTTCATATCAGCATTTACTGCTTTCCTCTACAGCTTTTCTAAAAGTATGCTTACTTGTAATCACCCCTTCGTAACCCGTTTTCGAGCAATATAACTTCCAATCGGCTTTCGGCCGTGTTAATTCTTGTTTATAAATCCCGATTTGGCTTCTCTACGCCGAACTCTGTTGAGAGTTTGATTGAGAAGAGTCCGGCCGAGCGGATCCCTCCTTAGCCTAATCGTTTTGGCACGCGGCGCATCACATCAGAGAGTCAATCCAGAGGCCGATCGTGGATTGGACCAGGTCAACGATCAGCAGCGCATTTTGGCCCCAACACAAAGTTATACCTAGTAATTGTAAGAATTCAAAATCATTCTCTAAAAATAAAAATCTTCTAAAATTTTGTACCATAGGTATTGGTCTTATTTTAGATCGTATAAAAAAAAAAATTTGCTACCGAAATTTTATCAAATTTGAATATTTCTATGTTTTAAATTAACAAATAGCTCACATCAACTTTTCAAATTGCTAATTTTGAGGTCTTTCGATTACTTGGTAAATAATATGAAAAAATTACGATTTCTTTTTTTTTCTAAAAGCTTCAAATACTATAGATAAAATCTAGCGAAGACGATTATTGAGCCAGAACATTCATCATCAGAAACAGCTTGGCGGTACAGAGGTCTCTGTGCTTCTAAAAGCAGTGTACGATGTTATTATTTGTGTTTAAATTGCATTGGCCTTTTTTTACCCCTCTTTAATTTAGTTTTCTTAAGAATATTAAAAGTCTTATGTGAAATTTTAATTTGAATCCTTATTTGTAGATTATGCGAGGGTTTTTCTGTGTGTCAGCTTAAGTTTCTTAGTTAGTAGATATTTTTCATTTTTTTTCTTTTTTTTTTTTTTAACTGGCTTAGTTCTTAGCACTTATTAAGAGGATGCTTTATATAATAATGTAAAGAATTTTTGAATCTGTTTTTTTTTAAAAAAAATTTAGAATATGTAGGTAGTAATCACTATTAGGTTATATAAATTAGTTGCTAAATGAGAATTGCTTAAATAAGGATATTGGAAAAATCTTTTAAAACTAAGCACTTAACTATAAGAGCAATACTATTGATACACTTAAAAGTGGGAATAAATTTTATATCCTTACAAAACAAAAGTCAAAACCCATCTTACTACTTTACCTTTGTTACATTCCTAAAATTTAGATTAGTTCTATATATAAGGTATAAATATGATTAAATCTCTTAATCCGATTATAATATTTTGAGTGGTGGCTATACCAAAGAGGTTAAGAGGGTTAAGCGTGCTAGAGCTAAAGTAGTTCTAGAATGGATGACCCTCTGAAAATTAAGTTGGAGCGTCACAGTTGGTATCAAAGACAATCACCAGCCAGAAATATGAGACAAGTCTCGGTTGAGTCAGAAATTATACAGCGGACGAGTACGGCTCCCCGACTGATGACTGTCAAGGTCGGTTAAGACTAGCGAGATAAGTCATACATTGTCTGATACTTGTGAATATATATGCCTGAACCTGACGAGAACATTAGACCTTAAAGGGGAGGAATGTAGCACTCCCAAAATTTAAATTAGTCAGGATTAAACCTCTTAACCCGGTTATAGCATTTTTGGTGGTGGCTAGACAAAAAGGTGAGGAGGGTTAAGCGTGCTAGAAATAAAGTAGTAGGTAAAGCAGTTCTAGGATTGATGTATGACCCGCTGAAAAGTTGGAGCGACATAATTTTTTTTACTTAAAATTTTAAAAAATGGTCTAAACTTTTAAATGATGATGTGTAAGATTGATACTCACTCATCTACAAGCCATCTTCTAGCTAGCTACAAATATTCTCAATATTTCTTTTTTTTTCTATTACAAATATTTTTGTATTTTATGAATTCTATAATACAATAGGTGTAAGATTTGTAGGTGTATATATATATATATATATAGTGCTACGGGTACACCCATGTTCGGGGGGCGCGGGAATGGAAGCATACACAGAGCTTGTCGTCGACGTAAGGGATCGTGGCCTGATAGGGGACGTCGCCCTCGCGAAGGCGTCGTAGATCGTCGAAGCGAGAGAGAAAGAGAGAGAGAGGAAGCGAGAGGAGAGAGAGGGCTCTGAAGAGGAAGAAATGGAGGAAAAAAATATATCCTAAAAAATATAAAATGATAATATCACCTAATTATTTATAATGATCTATATGAAGGTTAATCCATACCCTCCATTAAAGGATGTAGGATCTACACTCCTTGACGGGGTGTACAGGTAGAGTTTTTCTTTCCTAATAACTAATTCTATCTAAACAAAATAATTAATGCATGTGTTTTGATAGGTGCATGTCACATGCACAAAAGGAAAAAAATTGTAGAAGACTCCGTGGTGCCGTGCACTTTATAACACTTTTGCAATTTAGCATGTGAACTCTTAATTTCAGTGATTAGACTTATTTAAACTTTATCAAATAATTTTTAAATAAATTTTCTAGTCATGTGAAGTTATTATTTAATTAATTAATAGTTGTTGTGGTTGCATGTTTTGTATATAATTTTGCATAATTTTAAGATATAACAAAATTATTTTTTCTGTTTTAATTATAATAATAATAACTAAGTATTAAGAGTGAACGATAAATTATTTTCTTTGTATTTTAAAAATTCATAATATTCCGCTGTAATACAAGCGGTTAAAACGACTGCTTAATTAACAACTTTTCTGGATAAAAAAATATACTATTAGATTATTGGATAAAAATTAAATTATTTAACTATTTATTTTGAAAGCTTAAGTAAATTTGATGATTAGTTTTCGAGATTTCAAATATAAAATTTAATTATTTTGTTTTATATTTCTAACTAAATTTATTTTTTAAAAAATAATAAAATAAACGAAACGAACAACATATTATATATCTTCCTCTCTCTCTCTCAAAAAAAGAAAAAAAAAAGAAAAAAAAAGAAAATTCTAAAATTGAAAAAACAAACCTTTTATATAAATAAATTATTTTTGTGAATAGAAATTAAGAAAAGAAAAACAATGAAGTGGTTTTTTTATGCTCATACTATTGCTTTGTTTATTTTTTAAAAAAAATATAAATTTAATTAAAAATATAAAATAATTAAATTTTAAATTTTAAATTTTAATATCAATCACCACCGAATATTTTGTCACATGCGTTTGGACGGTTGATAATATAGTAAAATTCTCTCTCTCTCTCTCTCTCTCCTCTCTGACTCTATGCTACCATCCTATCACATCTCCCGTACAGAGAAGCTTCAAGGGGCCCACTCTGCAGCATTAAGTCAATTTAGGTGTACACCCCATAAAAATGTACATCCTACACCCCATCTTATTATGGGATGGAGCTTTCTCTACTGATCGCTTCGATGTAATTAATAAAATTCATCTTATCCTAAAATAGAGTGGGATATAAAATATATCCCCCTACATTTATATTTACCCATTTAAGAAAAAGGTAAGCATATCTTTCCATTATTAATTTTTTAAAGAAAAAAGAAAAAAAAAAAGAAAAAAAGAGAAAAAAGAGAATATGCATCATCATCATCATTACATTGGGCACTGAAAATTCCACAGCCATACAATCAGAAGAACATGACGTATCCTCAATGGTAGCACCCACATTATTGGTGTGTCCACACATAAAGGATTGTGATACATAACGGCATTCATAAGTGCAAAAGAAACAAAAAATAAAAAATAAAAAATAAAAATTAAAAAACAAAAAACTTTTAGCCATTATTTGATTGAAGTATAAAAAAAATAAATAAATTTTTATAAGCGCGATGTGGTACATAGACTATATATATATATATATATATTTTTAAATATATAAAAATAAAATAATTTCATATCAAATTAATAATAAATTAATCTAAATGTATAATCAATATATATATTTAAACTTAACGGTTCAAAAATAAATAAAAAAATTATATATTTTCGTCATTGAGAGAGAGATGACGAAATCTAAAACGCGAGTTATCGAAAGATCCTTTTCGTCTCATTCTTTGTGGAAGCGGCGAAGGAGGTGATGGAACAACCTCTTGCTTGCTCTTTTTCTATATTTTAGATTTGAAAGAAACAAAATTATAAGATGGGTTTCACCTTTATTAAACAAAAGATAAGAGGAAGAAAAAAATTATGACATTGATGAGGGTGAACAAGAAAAAAAGTTATGAGATAATTAAAGAGAAGAAGAGAAAAAAAAAAGTTGTATCAGTTGAATAGAGATGATGGAAGAGGAAAAGCCATAACATTTCATCAAATAAAAGTCGGTTAGGGTGAAGAAAAAATTACCCGTCACAAAGTGTATTGGAGATTCATATATATATATATATATATATATATATATATATATTTGTATAGATTCTTCACCCTATATATATCCAAAAATTATTTTGAGGTAGAAAAAATAGTATTTTTCTTTTAAAAAAAAATAAGTTGGTATTAATTTAGAACAGCTGTTCCATCCTCTATTGCTTAAATAGTTTAGTAATTAATTAATTTATTATTTATGTTTAATTAACTCATTAAAATTAAATTATTTAATATGTTTATCTAATAATTAATATTTATATTGATCAGCTAATTAATATTTTGACTAATAAAATTAATTTCTTAAGTAATCATCTAGCTAATTAGATAATTTACTAATTAATTAAAAAGATAATTTATATTTTATAATTAATTAACTATTTAATATAATTAATTAATTAATTAATATATTTTATCATTATCTTATATAATATTCATAGCTAATAAATTTATTAATTTATTAATTTATTTTTAATTAATATTTTGATATTAATTAATTAGATAAAATATTTAATAATTTAAAATTATAATTACATTTATTCTGTTATTCCAATCTAATCATTCAAACATTATTTACCTTATTCCCTGAAACAATCCATTTTTTATTCAAATGAAAAATTAGTCTTGGTCATACTTATTTTAAAATTGTACTTATCACAAGAATAAATAATTTCTGTTTATTTTCGAACCAATATCGTTTGGTTCAGGTATAAGCAAGAATTGCTTATTCCTGATATAGGTACAACTTTTGGAATAAGCAGAAATAAAACTAGTTTTATTTTGGATGAAAATTGGTTTATTTCCGAGAATAAGAAAAATAGTATTGGGATAGTTAGATTGGAATAGTGAGAATAAGAGTAATTATAATTTTAAAATAATAATATTTTATTCTAATTAATTAACGTAAAAATATTAATAAAATAATAATTTAACTTATTTAATTAACTACTACTAGATAACTCTAAATTTTAATTAATAAAATAATTAACAATGAGTATTGTTAATTAATAATTTAATTAACCAAAAATAATTTAATAAATTAATTAGTTAATTATTTAATAGTTAGATAATTTATTAATAAAATAATTAGATTAGTTAATACAATAATTAAAATTATATTTATTTTAATTAAGCTTGTGTTCAAGTGAGAACAAACTTGTTACAGAAAGAAAAAATGGAACAACAGTTCCAGACTTATTCCAATTTATTTTAGGAAAAGAAAAATTATTGTTCCCCTTTCAAAATAGTATTTAGGTATAAAGAGGAGAATAGAGGTTTATTCTCTCTCTTATATCTTCTTATATCCAAACCAAATGGTTCGGATATAAATTTAAGATGTATAAATTTTTTTATACCTGAGATAGTTTGTTATTCTGGGATAATCAAGTATAAAAGTTAAATTACGTTTGGTTCAAAAGTTAGTATTATCTGGAATAAAAAAATTTATGTTTGGTTAAAATTATAGAATAGTGGAGAATAGTAGAAAAAGATGATAGATTTTGTATCAAAATACCAATTTTACCATTACCTTATATATATATATATATATATATATATATATATATATATATATATATATATATATATATATATATATATATATTAATTATTATAAATTAATTAAAATGACAATTTAATTGTTAATAAATTATATCTTACCTAAATAAAATAATTTTTTATATTTTATAATATATTTTAGTAAATAATAATTAGTAAACAAAATTAGTAAATATAATTAGTAAATAAAATATAAAATAATTTTTTATATTTTATAACATATTTTATTAAATAAAATTAGTAAACATAATTAGTAAATAGTATATTTTAGTAAATATAGTCTCAGATAGAAAGCTAAGCTAAAGCAAAAAATAAAAAAAAAAAATTCATTCATTGCCCCTAGGTATAAACCTTATTCCAGAGAGGAGGTGGAATAGAAATTAACGAGTTATTCTAAAATAACCCGTTAAGCTGAGAATATTTTAAATTTTTATCCCCATACTTTTTTCCCTCTTGTTTGACCAGAATTGGAGGATAAAGGGATTATTCCCCCTTTATCCCCTAACCAAACAGTACCTAAATTAGAGAATGGAAAGCAAATGAGCATACAATCCAACTTCATTTCAAGCCAAAGGGCCCGGCAGTCCTCAACATTACCAATTTTCCAACTTTCTCAGCTTTAGTTTCTTTTAGTAGCATAGAGTATAATTAAGGTGCTTTCACAAGTACACATTTTTAACTTTTGAATCCTTGACTTATAATACACCATCACCAAAATAGTAAAACTTCAGATATTCACCAGCCCAAAAGTTGGAAGTATGTGCTCAGTTTTTAGTAACACATCACAAATTGCAAGAAAGGTGGTCTTTTGATTTCTTATTCTTCCATATTTATTGAAATATATAAAATAAAAGCTAGAATACTTCTAGAAGTAAAACAGAATCAGTTACTTCCACACATCATTTCTAATGATAAGGTATCCGAATTAATAATCGACTCTATTAAATAAAATAAATTTTCATGATTTTATGATATTATTTGCATAGTGATCCAAGTGGTGTCATATTTATATCATATTTGCCATTAAAAATTGTTAACATGTTAACATCTTAAAGAGTAGGCAAATGATATAAAATATAGGGGCAATTTTTTATATATCCCTAAAAATTTTTCTGTTTTCAGATTTACCCTTCTTAGAAGGCTAATATTAAAACTACCATTCTTACGTTCCAACTTCTTTCCAAAATACTCCTGAAGTTAAACTCTGTTAGTGTACCGTTTGGAACTGCCGTTATTTGTGTGTAATTACCATTTTGCCCTTTCAAATATACCCTAAACCCTAAAACCCTAAAACCTTAAAACCCTAAACCCCTAACCCCTAAACCCTAAAACCTAAAACCCTAAAACCCTAACCCTAAAAAACCTAAAAACCCTAAACCCTAAATCCTAAAACACTAACCCTAAACCCTAGAACCCTAAAAAGCCCTAAACCTAAACCCTAAACCCTAAACCTTAAAACCCTAAAAAACCCTAAATCCTAAACCTGGACAAAATAGGTATATCTGATAGTTTTCAACTCCGATTATTATTTAACTCTAGTTTAACCCTAGTTAACTTAACAAAGGGAAACGGTATGGGTATTTTTTATAACGGTGGAACGTATGAAGTGTATATTGGGAAAAAAAAAATAAGAGGGGTAAATCAGATATTTCTTCAGATTTCAGACAATTACTATATATATATATAATAATCTAAAAGATTCAGTAACTACAGATCTTATTAAACAATGTCGATTGCCGATTCAGATTCCTTATTGGCAAAAATGACGTGGATGTAAATGATCTCCTTTACCCCTAGAAGTATTATAATACGTAAGATATGTCTCAAATCAATTATGTTATGGCCAGTGAGACAGAGAAATGTTCAATCAGGAATATAATGATAATTGCACATTGAAATAAAATTTTTAAAAAAAAATATTTCTTACACTTTTATATAATGTGGAGATATTTTATTAGATCTTGCAAATCCTATGCGGAATAACTATTACAAATACATATTTAGAGCAATGCTCCAAAGGTTATGTAGTACGAACGCTAAAATCTTTTAATTCCTGTAAGTTTTATTTTTTTAGAATAAGATAGCATGCTACTGCTTTATTCATTTGAGGGTTGAACTGAGCTACAATCTGAGACAATTAGGCCTCGCAAAAAAAGAAAAAGAAAAAGAAAAAGTAAAACCTAGACGCAGTAATGGTCGGTATTCCCGCAGCGAACGAATCTCAGTCGTTAAGTAACTCGACATTTAATTTGTTTCTTCTGTTTGAACATTTTACTATTTCTCTCCAACTAGATAACCTGCCAAGATGTGGCGATTGTCACTAGTTTCCTTCCCCCCAATGCTCCACCTTTGAGTCTACTCACTTTCCAAAGCCTACCGGAGGAAGAACAGTGAAAGAGAAACATTTTGTTCGGAAGAAGTTCCTGCAACACAGCTCTGGTACATGGACAACTCATGAAAAGATGATCCACTGTCTCACTCTCCTCCAAACAGAAAACATAATTCCTCTCTCCATTCCAGCCCTTTTTGAGAAGTTATTTATTGTGAGCTCCCTTCTCCTAAGGATCAGCCAAACAAAAATCTTGACTTTCAGAGGGGACCTATTCTTCGATAATTGGACAAAACTTCTATCATTTATGCTGCCATCTTGCAAAAAATTGTACATTGATTTGACAGTAAACTTTCCATCTGACTTCGTCCATTTTATTGCTGAGAGATATCATTGGAACCGACTCTTTTAGCTTTAGGATCAAATCTCTATCAAGCTATGAGCTGAGGGCGAATCCTAATAAGATCTTGCACCACTCCCACCCATTTACTCCCCAACAGTCCTTTACCTTATATTTTTTGCTTCGTACATTGTCACAGATACCTGGGTATGAAGTTCACAGGTAAGTTTGGTCGCTCCAGATATTTGTTCACAAATTGATACTTTGTCCATCTCCGATTGAATAGACCACTCCATATTTTAAAATATCCTTGGTCGTCATGACGCTCCGCCATCAATATGAGTAAAGTCTGAAGGACATTTCTTCCTTAATAAGTGGTCTCCTTCGGAAACAGTACAATTTGTCGATGAGGGATCGGAGCCCCACAGGTTATTCTTGTCAGAAACCTTTACCACCATTTAGATAATAAGACTACTTTCATATTCTTTAGGTCCTTAACCCCTAATTCTCTATCATTTCTACTCTTGCATACATTCTTCCAACGCAGTGTCCCCCGCAATGGCTATCTTTGCTTTCCAAAAAATGCCCTCCTTAAAGCTTCGATTCGCCATATTACCTATTTGGGCTCGTCGTACTACCTATTTAGGCACTTTGAAGATTGAGAGGTAGTATAATGGCGGATTCAAAAGCACCGAGTTCTCAAAAACTTAATCTACCTTTTGTGAGAGGAGTTTTAACTTGCCAACCTTCCATCCGCTTATCGATCTTACCAATAACGAGCCACCAATGCTCCTTTCACATATATGCCAATTGAAAGGAGTTACTGTTTCCAAACTCATGGACTCCTTACTGCTATCTCTTATTGCAAGAGATCAGAAGCCAATGCACAAAGCAGAAATTTAATAGGAGAAATTTCCATGAAAAATGTTGAACTTATACACATGTTATTCCCAATTCAATTTATGAAGGGGCCTGAATGTTTCAAGGCTAAAGATGAAATTTTCAAGTTCGTGGTATTTACAACACAAAATGAAACCTGCATACTGGTGAGAAAAAAAAACAAAAAAAAAAAGAAAAAAGAAAAAAAAAAAAAACAAGAGAAATTTATGATGGTGCAGCAGATGCCTTGCAGATTGGACACCAGTTCTTCAGCCTAAACCACTGATGGATGCATGCGATGTGGTATCGATGCTCGCATGTCAACGCGCCCAATTCATCTCCTTTAACATACTCTTCCTGAAGATATGGAACAACAGCACATGTTAAGTAGGAGTATTATCCATAGATCAAGAACATAGTACATAATTGGTTCAGCCTCAACTAAAATATACAAATAAACAATTGAGTAAAATTCATTTTGTATCTCTACTTCTATGCCAACAAAGCGTTAGAACTGCTGAAAGTCATTTTTTGTCGGATTGTTGATGCTAACCATTAATCTCAAAATCTTGAGTGATTAGAAATACAAAATTAATTCACTTAAAGTATACAGACACAATGCCCACGGATCTCATTGTAACTCAACCCGATTAGCCTCATGCCACTCTGAACATGACTCCGCCCAATCCAGTCTCACACCATTTCGAGCATGACTCGACCCAACTAAACCTCCCGCGACAGACCGGATGCGACCACTTTAAACCAACAACTTTGTTATCTTCAATTACTTACGAGCGAACAGACAGCCGATGTTAAGAAATTGCAGCTTTTCTGTTTCTCATTTTTTAGATAACCAAACAATCGAACTAGAAAGTTAGTTCTCACTATACTCGGTAGGGTGTGAGACGGTGGACCACCTTTTCATGACCTATCCCTGTACTAAGGATCTGACTCCCAAATAAGTTGATGCTCCTTACTTGCCCATCTCCTGATTGATAGGTTGTGGAAAGTGTGTAGACTTAAGCAGAGAGCTCTAGGGGTTAGGAAACTAGCGACTATTGCCATCACCTGGTGGGTTATATGGTTGGAAAAAAATAAAAGAATATTCGAAATGAAGAAGCAAGTGTCAAGCTATTTATTGACGGAGATCCGATTGTTCAGGAACATTTGGAATTCCTTCTCCACCTCTTTATTTTGATTTTGATTTCTTTTTTTTTTTTGGCTTTTCCCTTTGGCGGGCCCCGAGGCCTAGTTGCTTCAGTTTGTAGCTAAGTTCATCTACCTAATAAATGAAGCGGTAGCATGCTACCTCGTTCTCAACAAAAAAAAAAAAAAAATGAAAGTTAGTTCTCAAAATCTGTTTGCAACATTTCCCCCGCTTTCTTCACAGCTTGTTCCTTCAATATTGGCAATGGATGCTCTACACCTTTTTGGGAGGGCAGATGGTACAGAGGAGCAACTCTGGCGAATGCCTTAGCCAAGCCTTATGCTGGAGTAATTTAAGCAAAGTGGTTATATTTAACATTTGGATTAATATTTCAACACTTACTCCTTATAGTGCTTTCAGAGGACCTCTTAATTACGAAGAGGCTACAAAAAGCTTCTTTCTATCATCCAGAAAGTAAGCATCTCAAACAAAAAGGATAGCATTGTTTGGAATGAATCCCCATCAGGTAAATTCTCTTGTCGCTCCGTCCAAACCCCACTTTGTGTTAAGCTTCTTATCTGGTTGGCTTGCGAAAAATAGGATTCTGACTGCAGACAACTTGCACAAAAGAAACTGGCCTGCACCTCAATCCTGCGTTTTGTGTAATTCAGATCAAGAGTGCGTGAAGCACATATTTTGCAGGCAGTTTGGAACATGGTAATTCTCAATCGCTACAGACTCTCTCTCTTTCAAGGTGGGATGGGGAAATGAACTTCAGTATTAGATACTTAGAGTTCAATTATCGAAGCTTTGACGCGTCAAATGGGAATATAAGTGGACTGCTTTTGCATGGCTGGCTGTTGGTTAATCTGGATTGCGAGAAACATGCGAATCTTCAACGGAAAGGCATAGACGACAAACTCTCTGGCGGAACATATTCTTCATACTATAATAAGGGATTGAATGGGTACTTGGTCTTCTTAGTGGATAGCTCTTTTTTTTTAAGAGTACTCTACTATCTTTGTTTTAATTTTTTCGTGGACAGCATTTTCATCTTCAACTACTGTCCTTTAACAAAAGAGAGCAAGCATTCCCTTTATGTTTTGGTTTCCTTTCCATAACGATATTTCAGCTTAATAATCTAAAACGAGGGATCATGAAAGGCATTTTAGGGGGGCTCGATGTTAACAGAAATTGCAAAGTGATGGTTTATTACCGGTTTGCACATGACAAGGGAAGGAAAAGTACCTGACATATGCTGCATTTTATATCCTCGACAACGCGAGTACTGATTCCTGGGCCTACGGAGTCTTGCACGTATATTGTTCGCTTGAGACATTTTGTTAATTCCTCTGCTGAAAGTGCAGTGCTCACTGTGCCCATTTTCTCCTCTAGCGCTAACAATTCCTGCACAAATCAATTTAAAATCAAATTGTTAAGATAATTAATGCGATCTTCTTCTGAAAAAGATAAGGAAAAGGAAAAAGAGAAAGGAAAAGAAAAGTGAAATATGTTGTGATTTCTAAGCAAGAAAAGGTAAAGGGAGTAATACGCCTAATATTTAGCTAACAAATATAGTACCTCATATGACATATTATCAATGTCCATTCTCATGTCTCTATGCTGATCAAGGAAATTGAAACCACCCAAGAAAAAATTTGCCTCTAGTGCCAACAATTGCTGCAAGAATTAAATTCCTCACTTAATCAACAAATATTTTGAGAGAAAATAAAAGGGAAAAGTGAAGGAAGTACTAAAAGATTATAGAAGCATGTCAACAACCTCATAGGTGAATTCATCTTGTTCAATTCTGTCTAGTGTCAATAACACCTGCAAGATTCAAATTAAAAACCTTATATTCATTCTACACAACTAAAACTACATCAGATGTGAACAAAACTTAGTCAGAATGTATACGAGAATACAGTTATTGGTAGTGTATAACAATGAGATCGAAGAATATAAACCAGTAAAAATACTGATTCAAAAGTACACATATAAATCACCTCCGCAATCCCTTCCATATTAATGCGTCGGTAGCCGCTTCTATCTCCTGTAGAGCCGCTTTCTTCAGTATGATGAGTTGATCTACTTTGAGAATCCCGACTGGTTGAACTTCGACGTCCAGACGAAAGGAGAGCACGAGTAAGTTCACGGGAGAATGGTCTCGAAGAGATTTCGGGAACAGCTTCTCGTATCGAAATTGGAATTTCCTCATTAGAAGCTCTTTGATCAGAAACCCTCACCCTAGGCCCTTCACTAGAAGCACTTACTAATCCAGAGGAAACTGCACCATCCCTACTGCAGTGTGGATTTCCAGTCCTTCTAGCAGCATGCCGAGAAGCTGACTGTTCCGGAACAGGTAAGCAAGGGCCAGGAATTCCTCTACTCGATGGCCCAATTAATGAACTCTCTCCTTCAGAAGCTCTTTTACGCAAAAATTCAACCCTCTTACTGCGGTTGAGATCCAAAGAAGAACAGCCTGATGGTAGAACATCAGATACCGATGCACAACTAAGATTTTTAAGCCCCTGCGAGGACTTAGATGTGAGGCTGACTTTTTTAGAAGCACTTCCAATCCGACCAAAGGAAGATGAACCTAAACATAGCTCTTTATTTCTCTGCTTGCTTGAGCTGGACCTTGATGAACTGGCCCTTCCCGACGACTCAACATTATGCATGGAAATCCCTCGAAATTTATGAGAGTCCGAGCCTTCGGTCGTGGAGTTACAGATTGAATCCCCTGAATTAGAAATCGAATCCTCCGAATATTCGATCACAGCCTTACTGCTACCACTATTTTCTGCAATTTTTCTCCCTTCTAGAACGCTTTGCTTCTGCTTCTCGTGGTGGGACTTTCTTAAAGTTGACCTAGAAGAGCTTCCAACTATGGCTTTTGAGCTAGTCGAGCGAAAAGAAGCCCTGGCATTTCTTGGCCTTTCCAAATTGTCAATTTGGGTGGATTTTATGGCATTAACCCTGCTGCTGCCTACTCCAAACTTGTTGCAATTCTGACTGCTCCTTTCCTCAAGGTTTTGACTCCTAAGAGAAATGGCAGAGGCGGTTTTGGAAAATCTGATTCCTCCAGAAGATTTCCTTCCAGAATATTCTTCCATGCCAAAATCAAATTGCGCACAGGATAAGAAAAAGCTTCTGCGATGAATAAATGAATCAGTTTTTCAGTAGCTATTTGCTGTGAAGAAACTAGATAACATTACGTCAGTAACTTGGAAAGTGTACAATAAGCCGGCGAAAATTAGATACTTTGTTAGAAAGAAATATAGCAAAGTGTCCCGATAGGTTTGAACTCAGAGAACAGTTACTGTCTCATAAAAAATAAAAAAATAAAAAACTAATCAAAAAGAAAAAAAAAATGTCCAATGAAGAGAGCACTTTGCAAAATGAAATGCGACAGAGTAGCTCAAGAATCACATCTTTATTCCTCAATAGGTCATACTCTTCTTACCCTCAGTAGCTAACCTCTCTTTCTCATACATTTAATACAAGAAATGTGTAAATAACAATATCTTTAAATATTGTTTGATGAAAATAGGCTACTTTGCCCACGCGGTACCTAAACAGTAAGTCGCCTAATGCTTACATGCAAGCGTTTGATTGGCCAATGTAATAACCAGTCCAAATTAAACCCAAATCCAATTTAATTAAATCCAATTTAGACCTTAATGAACTAACTGGTTATTACAGACGGCATGTAGTGAAGTGATCTTCAAGGGGACTTACATTCGTATGTATCCTCAAACAAGACTTATATCCTAAAACTTGATAATAAACAAGTCACACTTAGAATTTTCCCCTGCACACGCTTTAGCCCAATTGAACTAAATCAGTTCTACCAACTTTCAATCTCACTTCAATCAGACCATCATTACGAAAAAGAAAAGAAAAGAAGAAGCTCCTCTGGTAAAAACCAGGAACTCTTGTAGATTATAAGAAACTTACAAATTGTTATTGTCCAAACCTTAAGATATGCAGAGCTCTAGGTGTCCTGAATGAAGAACTATGTGATTCCGAATTGAAAATGATGCCACGATGATTCTAAAATCTGGTTTGAACAGTAAATACATATCAGATAGGTAATCATCAATCACCAAAATTACAGAAAATCGACACTTTTTTTTTTTTTTTTTGAGAGAAAAAAATCGACACTTTGTTAATCATCAAAGGGTGGTTGAAAATTCTGGGTTGCAGGGCCAAAACACCAAATATGCTCATCTTTTGAATCAACATGCCAACCACATGTTCATGGGACAAAAAGGGCATGTAAATTGAAGCAGAAACAAACTAAAATTCTCCTGTTACTGACTAATAAATTAAAACCTTAAGACATCTAGAGCTCAATGGCATGGTAGATAGCGAATTTTATACTGCAAAAACTCCAGCTTAATTGGGTCTATCCATGAACATAACTTAGAAAGGTAAAAGATGAATAACTTAATCTTCAATATAAATGAAACTCATTTCATTCATTAAGCAATCATGGTGTTTCCAAAACAATCTATATTACTACTTGCCTTGATCAACTTAATATATTTCATGCCAAAAAATGGAAAATATGTTCATCTTTTTGCATTTAAAGAGCCCAAATCATAGCACAACATAACACATAAAATCAAATTCAAAGATAACAATTTTTTTTTTTTTTTAAATGATGTACAGAGTTCCATATTATTCAATTTTAAGAAATTCGACAAACTCAAAATATTAAGATAACCAAAAATCACATACATCGCATAATATTAACTAGAAATTTGGGTTTATTTCAAATTAAAGCACCCAAAAAAAAAAAAAAAAAAAAACTACCTTTTCGAACTGTACAAAAATTATGAACAAGCATCAAAACAAAAAAAACCGCACAATCCAATAATTTTATTTTGGATAAATAAATGAAGAACCAAAAATCATATCACCAAATTAACCAAAATAAGTAAACTAGCCTACCATAAATAGAAACTATCCCAAATAAAAGTAACCAACAACAAAAAAAAAAAAAAAGAAAAAAAGAAAAGCCCCAAGAACGTACGAATCAATTTACGCGTTCTTGAGCTATTCCCACGCAAACCAACCAATCAAAACCCCACAAATTGAAGCGTTTGAATCGCTCAAAACCCACAAAAATCCCACAAAGCTCCCACCTTTGATCGAGCAAAGCGCAGGAACCGATCAAAACGACGCGAAATGATTAAAAAGAAAAAAAAAAAAGGAAAAAACGAAAAGGCTCCGCTTTTTCTCATTGTCATCAACATACCTCTAAATTAAATGGCGGCGTATTCGAGATAGAGAGAGAGATCAAATGAGACGAGATCCGAGGCTTTAATTTACCCATTTTGGATCGTATCGGGGCGGGTTCGTGTCGTACCCGAAACCCGCTGTGATAACTTCGTGTGGTTATCGGGGAAAATTGCAGTTCAGTCCTTGACCTTTTTGATATGACAATTTGGTACTAAAACTTTAAAATTTCACATGTTTTTTTTTTTAAAAAAAAAATTACTACCTTCTCATCTAATATTTCAGTTCTACTTTCTATCGGGTTGAAGGATTTTCTTTTTAAATTTAAAAATAAAGCTGTTAAATTAAAAGTTTGGAAGCAGTAACATGCACGTGAATTAATGGAACATTTAGAGACAATAATATTTTCTAAGATAAAATTCAAATAAATTAATTAAAAAAATTAAAATATAAAATTTAAAGTTGAAATGTTTGAAAATTTAGTAGTAATGCCTGAGCACTGCTAGTGGTGAATTATTTATCATAATCTTAAAATAGCAAATGATTCACTGCTCTTAATATAAACTATTGAAGGGACCCGCACTTTAGAGCAGGTAGAAACTATATAAATAATTAATAATAAAAAATATTAAATATTTTTTTTATATATTTTATTTGTTATATCTATTAAATTTTTTTTATTATTAGTGGCGGGAATAAGCCTAATGAAATGACACTTTCTTCGACGATGACGATAGTGACGATGATGACAATCCTTCGACCTCGGTGGAGGGAGAGGTGGGCGCGCATTAGTAAGAAAGAAGGAAGGAAAAATATCATGATGATTTAATTTGAGATAAAAATGTGAGAATTATAAATTATAGTAGAATTGTTTGAATATTAATTGAATATTTAGTGGGAGGAAGGGAAGGAAATTAATTGCTTGTGAATACGAAGGGGAAGGTAAAAGGGAAGGATCGTGATGGATTAATTGGAACTAAAAATTTAGTGAAGTAAAATGAAAAGTCATGCTGCTAGAGAGAAGGAGCACAGAGAGGAGAGAGAGAGAGAGAGAGTCGTAGAGAAGGCGGTTGAGAAAGAGAATGGAGAAGATGAATGAACAGTTTAGTAAAAAAAGAAAATCATAAAAAAAAAAAAAAAATGTGCCAAGTCAGCTATAGACATTGGTGATTTATATATTTGTATAAATAGATAATTCTGTAACTTAGAAGTGTGAAAAATTATCTAAGTCAATAAATGATTCAACTACTAGTAATCAAACAAACATTAATAAATGTTGAAGAAATAATAAAATTCACACTAAACAAACTCTTATTAAATTTTAACATAAAAAAAAAAAAAAATTGTTACAATATATAATATAATGCATATATATCATTCATTAGAAATAAAAATATAGAATTAAATCTAAAACGATTTAAATAAATGTCGATGGATGCAGTGTTTGTATAAATATATGCATTCGTGTTGGTCCAACCCTGAACTAATTAATGTTTTCATTTATTAATTCGTCCTCTTTCCCCAGCAACAAGGGCAATAAAATTAATGATACAAAAAATTAAAAGAGATGGAACTCTTGCCTAATGCCAAACCATATCAATGAATGAAAATAATAAATTATGGCTAATTTGCATAAAAGATTAATCGATTTTATATTTTTGACAAAAATAGGTCATCTTTTTTTTTTTTTTTTTTTTTTTTTTTTTTTTTTTTTTTACAGATTTGATCCGAAATTTTAAAAAACTGATTAAAATAATTTTTATTCTTTTTTCTCTGTCCTGATTTTTTTCTCATTCTTTTTTGTTCATTTAAGATTCGTCTTCCTCATTTTCTCCTTTCCGAACTCGCCGTCTCATACCCACGCTCCACCACCATCGCCACACGGGATGTCTAAGCCGTCGCCACCCTCGCCGCCACCATAGACCCACCGGATCGCCGTGCTCGCGCTTGCTCCCGCGGCGGTCATGCCCAATCCTACGCCCACTCATATCTGATGAGTACAATGTCGCGGGCCTAGGCACGGGCACGGCAGGAGCGGGTGCGACTTCGTGAGGTGGCACTTCTGTGGAGTTCAGGGCGGCGGCAAGGGCGGTGGTTGTGGTAGAGGGCGAGGGAGAGACCGTGTATGATAGCGAAAAAAAATACAAATAGTAGAAAAAAATAAAAAATAAAAAATAAAAAATATTTTATTTTCTGCAGAAAAGGTCAAGAATCAAAGAAAAAGAAAAAAAAGATGAACTTGTACTATTAAGATGAAGTTGCATTGTCTCAGAAAATTTTTATATTGTTTTAGAAGAAAATTATACTTTTTGATGCAAAAATTATACTCTACTTTTTGAAACAAAAAATTGTACTATGTAAGATGAGAGTTACACTATTAAGATGAAAGTTGTATTTTTTGGGTGAAAATTATACTATTTCTCATCCTCCTCATTCTTTCTTTTCGCTTCCTCGTACTTTTTCTGCGCCTATCCGAGGTTGGCGACCCCCTGTGGAGGTGGAGATGAAGGAGAGTGCGGCGATGCCGCAGAAGAGGGTGGTGGAGGAAGAGGAGGCTCGCCTTGCTTTTGCCTTGCAGGGGGTGTGTGAGTGAGGACCCATTGTCTTGCCTCCACCGCGCTCGCGTGCGACGATGGGGGTAGAGGCAAGGCGGGTGGTGCGTAAGCTACCCTCTTCTCCTGCATCGCCATGCTCTCTTCTACCTCCATCGCGCGTCGCCAGCTCCGGATGGGGACAGAAAAAGCATTGAGAAATGGAGGGGAAGGAGGAGGAGGAGGAGGAGGAGGAAGAGAAATAGTGTAACTTTCGCCCAAATAGTAGAATTTTCGCCTAAAGAGTGTAACTTTTATTTCAAATAGTATATTTTTTGTCTCAAATAGTGTAACTTTTGTTTAAAATAGTGTAAAATTCTTCTAAAATAGTGTAATTTTATCTTAACAGTGAAATTTTATCTTTTTCTTCATTCTTCTCTAGTTCTTAACTTCTCCTGTGAGAATATATATATATTGTTTTTTTTTTTTTTTTTTTTTTTCTCTATTGCGACCTCCCCCTCGCCCTCCCCCACAGCCACCACCCTCGAAGCCACGCTCGCTCCAGCCGTGCTCGCGCGCGCGCCCATGACGTTGTGACCATTAATTAGACACGTGGGGGTGGGCGTGGCTGCAGGAGCGGCGGGAGTGAGCACAACATCGAAGGGCGGCGCTACGGTGGGGTTCATGGAGGCGGCTTGTGTTGGCTATTTATTTATGGGTTAAAATAGGTCCAACGTCCTGCCCCGTGACAATAGGCCTAGGAGACTAATAAGTTGAGTTGGGTGAGCCTAATAAGTTGAGTGGGGCTGCGGTCCACAATAGACCTAACGGCAAGAGGCCCAACAATAGACCCAACTTCCAGGTGGGTTGAGTCCGGTCGAGACCCGTGGGCGTTGTGTCTGTACGCTTTAAGTGAATTGGTTGCGTATTTCTAACAGCTCGAGCTTTTGGGATTAATGGTTAGCGCCAACGATCCGACAAGTAGTATCAGAGCCAGTGGCATGGGTTCGATTCCCACACGGTGCAGGTGTTGGGGGGGGGGGGGATTGTTGGCTATTTATTTATGGGTTAAAATAAGTCCAACGTCTTGCCCCGTGACAATAGGCCCAGGAGACTAATAAGTTGAGTTAGGTGAGCCTAGTAAGTTGAGTGGGGCTGCGATCCACAATAGACCTAACGGCAAGAGGCCCAACAATAGACCCAACGTTCAGGTGGGTTGAGTCCGGTCGAGACCCGTGGGCGCTGTGTCTGTACGCTTTAAGTGAATTGGTTGCGTATTTGTAACAGCTCGAGCTTTTGGGATTAATGATTAGCGCCAACGATCCGACAGCTTGGACGTCGCGTGGGGCAAGGATGGCAGGGTGTGGGACTGAGAGAGTGAGCTCAGAAAGAAGAAGAGGAAGAAGACGAAACTTAAGCGGAGAAAAAAAAAAACCAAAGAAAAAAAAAAGAGAAAAAAGAATAAGGATATTTTGGTCACTTTTTCAAAAATTCGAATCTAATTTATAAAAATAAAAAAATATGGCCCACTTTTGCCAAAAACACAAAACTAATGAATTTTTTATGCAAATTGACCATAAATTATTAACTATGTTTTGTTCAAACATAGAAAGCTTTTTTGCCAAAAAAAAAAAAAAAAAAGAAGAAAAATCACTAGTTTTGCTTTCTTGTAAAAGTGGGCTAATCTTTTCATTTTTTTAGTTTAAGGCCAAAATTCTTTAAAACTAACCAAAATATCCATGTGCTTTAAACACACCATATTTCTTTTATCCGTCTCCTCCTCACGGGCGGGCCATATCTCCACCGCCAATAGCTGTCTCAAGCACTCATCTCACCTCCACCGCCTCCACACCAATTCCGTCGCGTCCTCATTGTGAACACATTACGAGCGAGAGGAACACGACGAACTTGACCCTCTCGTCATCGTAGCCACTCGGCGCTTCGTCAGAGACGAAGACCAGTCGAAAATGCTTCCAAAGCATGTTCGCTGCGAGCATGGCTGACGACAATGATATGGTGGCGGTAATGGGAGGAAAAAATGTCACACCCTGGGTTAGAGTGGAATGTGGACATGCCAACAAACACGCCGCAATCAAGGTTAACTCTGTGACACGAAGTGTCTAACCTGCAAAACAAAATCTCTACAACTACTACAACATGGATATCGGAGCTAGAAATAAAACTAAAACAAAGCTGGAACCGTACTGTACGTACACAACTCCCAAAGCGATACAAAATCCACCTTTCAGATAGAATAAAGTAAATATAAAACCAGCTGGCACCGCTTGTCCTTTATGTACAGTATGTCTCGAAACTACTAATAGTGTGGTACTCCACTAGCACAGACCACCCAGTTAAGAGATGCTACCTATCCAGCAATCCCCTTACCTAGATCAGAAGCAACAACAACAAATACAAAGGTATCTGAAAAGGGGAAACATCAACGGGTATGAAAACTACTATAAAAATAGTTCTCGATGGGTGCCGTCATCAATGACAATGACTCACCCATTAGGTCTACCAGAGGCATAAGTTGTCAAAATTGCAGAATGAATACAGATAAACAAGTAACTATGAAAATAAAACTACCACTATTGTATCTTTATGTATGATATGCATCAATTAGCTATGATATAACATAAATATATACAATCATACCAACTTATTCGGAAGTCTAGTCAAGCATGCTCTAGCCTCACGTCAGATCCCTACCAAAAAATCTAGTAGGTCGCCGACATGAAAATGACCTCTCTACTCAATCAATCCTGCTTGATTTCGGAGTGGCACTCGAGAGGAGCGATCTACTCGAGGATCAAGGTAAAGATAACTAGGTTGAGCTTAGTGAGCTCCTGCAGGCTATAGTCAATGCTCATGATCAAACAGATCATAGTAACCACTGACGAAGCAACCTCGACACAATTTGTTGTGACACTAATGTTCGGTATAGTCGTATGGGACTATGGCTACCATAAATAAAAATAAGCCTATAATCCGGTACCGCCCTGACCTCCCGGGCACGAAAAATAATTCACACTACCGCTAGCCCAACCTGCCTAGTCCCATTCACACAAGGAACCATTGAAATTGATGCAACAAATTTGAATTGTACTAGGTTTAATTATATTTACATAGCTAACAGGTAATGTGTAGAACGTGATTATTCAATTAGATGACCATCAACTTAAGTTTTGCAAGAGTAATAGCAATGTAAAACACTAAATTTAGCTAACATAAATCCATGTCTAGCAGAAGCATCCAATCTACTATTATATCCACAATATCATGTACATGCTAGATTATATATACTAGAAATAATAGGTAATTTATTATATTCGATGAATTAAACCCATATCAAATCCAACAACGAGGTAACCGCTACTCCAAGGAAGAAAATCATAGCAAGCCCAGTAAGAATCAACTCCAAAACTCACCAAAAACCAGTAATCACATGTTAGAACCAACCAAATGAAAAATCCAACTCAAAACTCAATAAAAACCAATTCAGTTCGAAAATCTCAAAATTCACATCAACCTATCTCCAATCCAGTTGAAAGGAACTAATCCACAAGCTCCCACCCTTAGCTAAACCACGAGCAAGAACTCTATTCGCAATTAGAAGCTTCCAATCGTTCCCATTTGCCGAGCTTCTACCATGCTGCTGTTGGCACATCTGCACCCAGCCAGCAGAGAAGAAAAGAATGAGAAGGAAAAGAATGGGAATGAATTTGAAGGCTCTCTGGTGAGGAGAAGTGAAAAGAGTGAGGAAGGGACAGAATGGAGCTATTTATAAAGAGAAAGAGTAGATAACATGAGCCCTGGGAGCGAAAGAAACTAACATGTTCCAGTAGAAAATGTAACTTCCGGGTGCTCAGAACCACTTTCGGGCGTCTAAAAGATCTCAAACAATGTTTGGAACAACTCGTTGGCGCCCGCTAAGAAACCCGAAACCAACGAAGGTGCGGCCGAACATTTCGGGCATCCGAATCCTATGCCTGAAACCTTGACAACCACCACCCGCAAGTCAACACAACTCGATGCACCCGAAGTAGCCACCAACTCACTTACGGGCTGTGCGACAGTGCTTTCCAGGCATCCAAAATTGGGTTCGAAATCACTTCAGTAACTCCCGCAGCTCCACATTGAACATTTAGGCACCAGGTTTCTAATTCGGGCGTCCGAAAGTGGCCAGAATTTCAATTCTAGCTAATTTCAGTACTCTTGAGTCTGTTTTCACGTCTATTTCACGCCAAAAACAACTATGATTCGATCGACACTCTACAGATGTGTTGACCAACTGCTGAGACTGTAATCATTCCAAGAGCACCACAAAATTTTGGCAGACGACGAAATGTTATACTATTATTAAAAAGTTATACTATTCGAACAAATATTATACTATTTAGTAAGAAAGTTGCACTATTTTCGTGAAGCCCCAACTTTCCAATGGGTCACTCACCTTAGAACTACTCTAGTTCTAGCACGCTTAACCCTCTTAACGTCTTAGCTTAATTAACGCCCAAAATGCTATAACCGGGTTAAGAGGTTTGCTTCTATTATTTTTTATATATAGGACGATTTCAAATTTCGGAGTGTCACAATTTTATAGCTTAATATATGTATCAAATAGTGCAACTTTTTTGCTAAATAATGCAACATATGTTTGAATAGTACAACTTTTTAAAATAGTGCAACATCGTTTCGTCTGTTAGTCTTTTCTCTCTCACTACCACTAGTACTTCGCTGTCGCAACTACACTTGCGAACCCGTTCGTGAACCTGCTTAAGGAGCATCGATCCTCAACCAATGATCATCGCCTTCCTCCTCCACCACCTTCGTCTCCATCTCCGACGATACTTTGACCAACGCCACCCTCACCTTTATCGTAGTGACCTTGCCAGAGAACGTTGAGAGCATTTTCTCGTATAACGGTGTAAAAAAATCTAAATCAATTGAATTTTAGTTAGAAAATTCTTTAACTATTTGAAATAGATTTATAGTCTTGATCTCGATTACAAGAATTTCGATTATAATTATTAGCCCTTAGATGAAGGAATTTGCGATTAGAATGATAATGGTCCTCTAGCTAGGGTTTAATAGATCGTTGGTGGAATAGTATAACCTAAGAGATAAAAATGATCAAAGGGACAGATATAATGGCAGAAAATTTGATAGCACCAAGTGCTTGGTGCTATTAATAGCATAGTAGCCAAATTTTACACACACACACACACACACACACACACACACACACACACTCTGGATTAATAGAAGTGCGGCTAGAATAAAAGTGGTTCCCTAGGGTTTAGTGGGTGGTTGGGGGATTAGTATTACCTAAGGGGTGAAAATGGTCAAAGGGGTGGATCTAATGACAAAAAACTTGGTAGCACGAAGTGCTTAGCACCAAGTCATTGGTGCTATTAAGTTTTTAGTCATTGGACTAAGTGATGTGTGGTTAGAATAAAAATGGTCCCCTATGGTTTAGTGGGTGGTTGGTGGATTAGTATGATCTAAAGGGTACAAATGGTAAAAAGGGTGGATCTAACGGCGAAAAATTTGGTAGCACAAAGTGCTTGATGCTATTGATAGCATAGTAGCCGAACTATATATATATATATATATATATATATATATATATATATATATATATATATATAGACCTACGCTACTATGCTATTAATAGCACCAAGTCATTGGTGCCATTAAGTTTTTGACCCTTGGATTAATATATGTGTGGTTGGGATAATAGTGGGGCCCTAGGGTTTAATGAGTGGTTGAGGAAATAATATGATCTAACGGGTGAAAATGATCAAAGGGGTTGATCTAACAGTGGAAAACTTAATAGCACCAAATGTTTGGTACTATCAATAGTATAATAGCCGAACTATATATATATATATATATATATATATATATATATATATATATATATATATATATATAAAGAGAGAGAGAGAGAGAGAGAGAGAGAGAGAGAGAGAGAGAGAGAGAGAGGGAGAGAGAGAGAGAGTAGGGCTACTATACTCTTATGAGTATAAACCCCTTCGTACTCATAAATTTTTGGCCTTTGGATGAAGAGATGTGCGGTTAGGATGATAGTGGTCCCCTAGGGTTTAGTGGGTTTGTTGGTGAAATAGTATAAACCTTAGGGAACCACTATAATCCTAATCGCACATCTTTTCATCAAAGGGTCGAAAACTTATAAATACGAAGGATTCTATACTTATAAGAGTATAATAGTTGAACTATATAGTTCGACTACTATACTCTTTTGAGTGCAATCGACTTCGTGCTCATAAGTTGTTTTCGATGATAGAGTTTCCGAATCGACGATTCATACCGTTAAACATGATTTAGAGCATTTGAAACTTTAAAAGCTAAATTTCATAATTTTTCGACATTATTTACCTTACGATCAAAAGATCTCAAATTTGACAATTTTTAACGGACGGTGTAAAATGCTTGCTAATTTAACGGTGTAAAAAAATCGGAATAGATTGAATTTTGGATAGAAAATTCTATTCATTACTTAGATCACTATAACAAAATTAGGTTATGGAGACACATTTTTATGACACTCCTATCTATATTCCATCTATATCCAAAATTAGATTATATAGATATATTTTTAGGGCACATTACAATAATGTGCCGCTATACACCCTAACGACGGCACATATAGCGACATAAATAATAAGTGTCGATATTTTTGTCAGCGGTACGTTTTTTTAGCTTTTAGAAATATTTAAAAGTATCGCTATAACATAATTTTGTTGTAGTGAACAGAGATATGTAGCTTCAATTTTAAATTGAAGAATCCGTTCCTTAATTTTTAGGAGGTCGTTCGATTTTGCCTATTCATTTTATACTCACGTCATAGATTTTATTATAATTTTAAAAAAATTTAAAATTTATTTTTTAGAAGTTTGAAATACTCTAGATCACATTTAACGATATGGGTGATCGATTTGAAAACTCCATCATCAAAAATAATTTATGAATATGAAAGGATCTATACTCATAAGAGTATAATAACCTTACGCACATGTTTTAGTTCATGAAATTCTGAATAGTTCTTATTCAGCTCCTATGCTTTCAAATTTGGAAATTAAGATCTTATGTTTTATTAAAAGTGTATAATATAATATAACCATTCCCATTTTCCGAAAAGAGTATAATTAATCGTATCTCCATAATTAATATTATTCATAGCCAATACCAAAATGAAACATATATATAATCATAATTAAAGGGGTAGGTGCCATTTTTGTTATAACAAAACATCTTGATGTGACATGCACTAATTAAACTACACACCATTAATTACAATCCAATCCAAATTTTTAAAGCCAAAAATATATATAATTGAGTACTATTCTTTTGAGTAGAGTGGATGTGTAAAATTAAAGAAGAAAAAAAAAAAAAAAAACCTTTGAGATTAAATAATTTAATTAAGCCCATAATTTTTTTCATGGAGTTTTAAATCCATAAATTTTAAAAGTTACACCATCACAAAAGAATAATAATAATAAATAAAAAAAGTAGTAATTAGGTCAAGTTTTATGAGATTTGATTGATTGCTACAAATTTGAAGGAGTCAACATTGAAGTGCCAATTGTTTTATATTTAACATATGGCAAAAACGTTGCCTTCACAAAATAATTACGACATGTAGCCTATATATATATATATATATATATATATATATATATATATATATATTAATTTGCTATTAATGAAAGAATTAATTATCTACATATCCCTGCAGGTTTAACATTATTATGACATGTAGCTACTGGAGCTTTTACGTACCTTAACTAATTATACGTACGCAATAATGTAGCCAACTTCTCCCTTACGTACGCAGTTCTAATTAACAATTAATTGAACAAATGATTTCGTACGTATTCCTGCAGATTAGATTAGTTGAATAACGAATTTGTCTCTATAACTTCTAAAGTTCATAAATTTATGTTAAATATTAAAAAAAAATAAAAGTTATTATTTTTTACCCACTTATTTTTTTAAGAATAATAATTATTTTCTATAATTTAATATGAGATATCAAAGCAAGAGATTTCTGATCAGTTCAAATCACGTCAGACTTCTAGTATATTAATTTCTATCGATTTATTTTAAATTTACGTCTTGAGCATATCAAAAAGTCTCGTATCCGACATAAAAAAGAAAGTGTAAAATATAATAATATAAAAATAAAGCGTTTGGATCGGGTTATGTAAGATTACTGAGTATTTCAACATACCCCGACATATTTCTGAACGAGATTACTACTGATGCTGCATTAAGACGTTTGGAATAAATCGGTAATGTAATGCTAAATTACAGTGTTTATAGCATTATTACGTTTGGTTCAATCTTTAAAACTCAGTAATCCTGATAGAAATGTATATCCTTTTCCAAAATTACCCTTTTGATATTTTACACCATCAAAACTTAAAATTTAAATTGCACCGCAAAAAATTAATTTCTACCGTTAAAAATAAATAAAAATAGACTATAATAATAATAAAAAATACTTTGGATTTGAAGAAGTTTGCAATAAATCTGAACTTTATGTAAAAAATTGTTGGATTTCATCCAATAATAATTTTGATGATAACAAATAAATTTTAGATTTACATTTAGTATTTTCAGGTTTTAATTGGATTTGAAATGACGTAAGCCGAACCGGATTTGATCAAAGGTAAATTATCAATTCAATTGTCAAAATGGTCCGGACAAGATCAAATTGTACCAAATTGGATACAAGTGCCACAACAATAGTATGAAGGACTTCTTTGCAATTTTATCGGATTTGAGCCGGTCAACCGAATCGTCTTGACAAATCCATCACATGGGTTTGATTTGAGCTTAAGCTAAAATTAGCTATTATTTTTAATATGGTATGAAAGAAATTTGATATATGGTATAAATTCAAATGTGATTTTATTATGGTATGTTTTCAAAAGTTTGAAATATGGTATAAATAATTTTTTATAAGTTTGGTATGAATTCAAAATGATTTTACAGTTGTGGTATATTTTCAAATAAACTTTTCAAATTTAGTAAATTTGAAATATACTTTATAAATATGGTATGAATTCAAAATAGTTTTATATTTGTGGTATAATTTCAAATGATCTTTTCAAATTTAGTAACATTTCAAATGAGCTTTGCAAATGTGGAACATATTCAAATAATTCTGGAATCAATTCAAATACATTTGCAAATATGGTTGAAATTCAAATTAATATCAATTATCTTTAATCATGCTTCTATTCCATTTTTTAACGTGATGGCTAGTGTATTTAAAGGGGGCTTGGTTGTTGTTTGAGACACAACTTGATATCGAGAAAAACTCTAAGGTTGATTTGTTATTTTGTAATTGTGAGGTTTATTGAGAGGTTATTGTAAAGTGTGATTGTAAGCGGCTTTGGTCTTGCCCTGTTTAAAAGGCCAAGTGATAGTGATTAAAGCGGTGCCTCGAGGAGAAGTAGGACCGGACTGGAGTAGGCGAAAAGGCCGAACCAGGATAAATCATCTGTGTCATTTGAGTTTGCTTCTCTTTCTTTTATCTCTTTTATTTTGTTGTGCAATTCTTATCTTAGATTTAATTTACTTGAGTTTTTATTTTTCAACTAATTCACCCCCCCTCTTAGTTGTCATTTGATCCTTCAAAAATGAGTTATAAACACTCATTATTAAAAAAAATTGCTTCTAATTTCAGTTCGAAAATAAATTATTTTCAACCAGAGAGAAAAAAAAAGTTATACATGTAGAAGAAATGATAAATAGAGGGAATACGATCATAAGGATTACCTGGGGGGATGAACTAGATTTTTTGCCTGAGCGTGCGCACGCGAGAGAGAGAGGGGGCCGTGAGCGAGAGGGAGGCGTATGGCGTGAGGGCGAGAGGGCGAGGGGGGCCGTACGGTTTGAGGGCGCTTGAGGGAGAGGGGCGGCCGCGGCTTACTTGGGCGAGAGAGGGAGAGAGGGGCGGCGTGTCTTGCTCGGGCGAGAGAGGGAGAGAGGGGCGGCCGCGGCTTGCTTGGGCGAGAGAGGGAGGTCCGTACGGCAGTCTCGGGAGAGAGAGGGGGTGGCGATCGTGAGAAGAGGAGATGGAATGATCTCCTGTTTAGAGTTTGCCGGGTACTCGAGGGTAAACTTATCATTTTACATTAAGTACAACATTATCCGCTTCCTGTAATGCAACATACACCTCTCCCCCCAGTAATATTTTGGATTAATTCTGCACCTTTCGGAATCTTATATTACCGAACAGATTACAGGCAGGATTCCCCAAACACAGTAATTCTGGCAGGATTACCCGTAATCTTGCCAAGATACCCCGATCCAAACGCCCCATAAATGTGAGAAATAGTTTAAATATAAAAATATAAAAATATAAAATATCATTCTCTACTGGCTTAAGTTTTGAAGAATAATAATTATTTCATAATTTATTCCTTTTTATTATTGTTTCTATTTTTAATATTTATTAACTTTAACTTCGTAGTTTCTCAGCTGCTATTATGTTAAATTATATTAAATAACTATTATTTTTCAAAAATATTAAGCTATTAGAAAATCATATTTTTATTTTTTATATTCAATAAAATATTTAAAATTTTGGAGAGATATATTTGAAATTACAATTGTGCATTAAATAAATTAAATAATCTAACTATATTTTATAGGAATATATATAGGAGCAGTACTTAAATCTCAAGTAAAAGAGGAATAAGAAACCACTCACTAATTAAGCCTAATCCATGTAGCAATAAAGTAAAGTATCTTCTTATATATCTTTGCTTCTTTCCCCTTTAACCAATCTCTGTACATGCTTCTTTTCATGTTCTCTTTCTCTTGTTGCATTCTATATATTCTCTATATATGTTCCTTTCTGTGGTACCTTCTTTGGAACAATGCATCCTCCTCTATCTCTCTTTGGTGGGGGCAACTCATTCTTTTCTTTAGGACTGAATGATTGCTCTATGAAAGAGAAAACCACTTCTTTTCTTTTTGGGGTCACCATTTGATTTCAAAATTAGAGGTGGAGGAAATTTTGTAGCAACTCTTTTATCCCTTTGTGCATGGAATAGTGTTCTTGTGAGTGTGCATATATGCATGGGAAAATTGTAGGGACACAAGCTTGGACTTAAGCAAAGTTCCCCTCCTTTCTATTATTAGCAATGGTGGAACACAAAAAAAATAAATCACAAGTTGTTTTTTTAATGAACATGTATATGAGGAGGGTAATGAACAATTAATAAACTTTAAATGGAAAGAATAAGGATTGAAAATAGTAATTGAATAAATGGCATCTGGCCCCTCTTTATACAGTTTTGTCTGATCAATAATTAAAAATACATATATATTTGTATAATATTGTTGGAAAAACCAACATTTTTTTTTTTTTAGGAGCATTTTATAGAAAACATTATAAAAAAAGATTGAATGCCACTACAACAAAATTAGGTTATAAGGACACATGTTTGTGACACTTTTTACAAGTGTCCAATTTATAGTCCATCTATATCCAAAATTAAATTATAGGGACATATTTTTGGGACACATTATAATAATGTGTCGCTATACACCCTACCGACGGCACGTACATATAGCGACACTAATGACAAGTGTCGGTATTTTTTCCAGCAGTATTTTTTTAAATTTTTAGCAACATTTAAAAGTATCGCTATAGCATAGTTTTGTTGTAGTGTGCCTTTCATCTAATTAGTAATTTCAATTTCAGCCACTATAATTTTTTTTTTTAAAAAAAGTTTTTAATTAAACAAAAAGCAGTATAATTAATCCATTATTTCAGTACTATTCAAAAATTTTAAATCTACTCCTCCAATTTTAAAATATCCTTTTAAAACCCAATCTTCATTAGTAAATAGTAAATCCTCAAGGGCGTAGGAATATTTCAAAAAAAAAATCTTAAAACCCTAAAGAATATTTGGTCAATTAATTAAGAATAAATAAATAAAATTATTCTCAAGTTTTGAACGATATATTGGATATATATTATTCCTATTTGTAAATTAATGATTGGCTTTCAGTGTGATTGCACATTTATCATTAACAAGAGTTCTAATTGGTGGATGTTTATCTAAGTTAACTACAACAAAATTAGATTATAAAGATATATTTTTGAAACTTATTTTTACTAGCGGTATTTTTTTCAGATTTTAGAAATACTTAAAAGTGTCGCTATACCATAATTTTATTATAGTAATTTTTGAGTCAATTATATATATATATATATATATATATATATATATATATATATATATATATATATATATATATATATATATATATATATATATAGCTAGTCTGGAATACTATTATTAGTACCAAGTCATTAATTGGTGCTATTTTAAGTTTTTAACCCTTTGATTAAAAAATATGTGCTTGAGATGATAGTTGGTCCCTTAGGTTTAATAGGTGGTTGGAAAATAGTAAAATCTAACGGACGAAAATGATCAAAGGGGTTGATCCAAAGATAGAAAACTTGATAGCACAAATAATTTAATATTATTAATAATATAGTAGCCACACACTCACTCTCTCTCTCTCTCTCTCTCTCTCTATATATATATATATATATATATATATATATATATATATATATATATTATGTACAGTAACAACTTGATAGCTAACAAACAAAAGAGTAGAGCTTATATGTTTTTAAAAGTACCAATTCATCCATACTTGTAATTTTTTATCATTGAATTTATATTGAAATTTGTGCTTTTATAAAATCAACTAAACAAAGAGAAAGATAAAATATAAAATACAAATTCGAATACAAATTCAACGATAAAAAATTTATAAATATAAATAAATTTGTATTTTTAAAAGCATATAAGCTCTGCTCCAAACAAAATATTCAATATTTTTACTGAGGTAAATACTCACAACTTTAACGTTTGCATACGTTGTCAAACGTACGTACGTGCAAAAGATGCTGTTGAAGAAATATTTATAGAAAAAATTATATTTCTATTTAAGCAGCAGTTACGTATACATCATAATCAAATTTAAACTTTAAAAAGTGTGCCCTATAAAGAGGTTAAATTTTAGTTTGCACTATAATAAAATTAAATTATATAAACATATTTGTGACACTTTTGTATAAATATTTTATCTATATCTAAAATAAGGTTATAGGAATAAATTTGTAGAACACATTATAAAAATATATCGCTATACACCCTAGCGACGGCACTTATAGCGACACTAATAATAATTATCGGTATTTTTATCAATGATAATTTTTTTTTAATTTTAGAAATACTTAAAAGTATCGCTATAGTATAATTTTATTATAGTGTTATTTAATTTATTTTAACTTTACTTAATTATTGTGTTATAATTATCAAAAAATAAATTAATTACTGTAAATTTTTTAGAAAAATATAAAGATAAAAATATTGAATAATTAAGTATAATTTTTTTAACCATAATATGTGAGCATGAAAATATTCAAAAATAATTTTAACGTACATACCAAAAAATACTCAATTGGGAATATACAACAATATACATCCGTACACAAACTTAAAAAGAGTACTCCATTAAATGTTGGGTTTGGTAAGTGTCTCAAGTTGATTAGTAATTAATTAAGTAGGTTTAATGATGTTTGCTTTAAACTTGTGAATAACTAATCAAGCGAAGAAGAGTTAATTAAGGACAAAGTGGGCAAATAGTGATATATGCAAAAATATATGTTTATGAATAACTAATATTCGACAATTAATACAATCTCACAAGAGCTAGAACAACATATTGTGTCTAGAAACACTCATAATTTTATTCTCAAACTATAATATCGTGACACTTCGATCTTTAAACATTAAATGTCTATATAGCTTTCTAAAATGTCGCAATAAAATTTTACTGTCTGATTTAGTTGACTAAATAATTATATTAATATTTTAATTAATATTGTGATCATATATCTAAAATATTACATCAGTATCATATCAGCGACACATTAGTATTATTGTGTCAAATAAGTTGGCTTGCGAACTTTAGGATCGTAATAAATTAAAGGGTTAATTGCATACGGCTCCCTATAAACATATCGAATAACAAATATATTCCTACAAAATTCAACTTTTTCTATTTATACCTTCAAAAGTCCAACGTTATTCATATATATTCCTACCGCTGTTAGAAAAATCTACTTAACCATAAATTAAATACTTAATCTTGGTTAGTTAGTGAGATAAATTTATCTTTTTACCTTTCTAGATATTTCTGCATTATTTTTTGGAGGGATATTTTTGAAAGGGCAAAACTGTCATTTCACATATAATCTGTTAAAAAATAAACAGTAAACTAACGATAATAAACCGGAGGAATATATATGAATAACGTTGGACTTTTGAAAGGATAAATATGAAAAATTAAACTTTGTAGGAATATATTTGTTATTCGATATATTTACAGAAAGCCGTATGCAATTAACCCTAAATTAAAATTTGAATATCAAAATGTTGCCCGCGTTAAATTTGAGGACAAAAAGCACAATTTAACCTAATTTTGTCTCCCAAGTGCCTATCCATCTTTAGAGCATAATTATAGCAAGCATAGATGCTTACTTTATGAACTTTTATTTGTCAATATAAAACAAATAATAGAAGGTGCCATTTGAAATACAATTATTAGATTAGAAACATATATATGCTTAAAAAATTTGAATTATGGGCCCAACAAATTTGATCAAGTGGTTTTAGTGGATGAGTTATGAAGATAATTAGATAAGTTCTCTCCATTTTTGTCATGTACTATTTGTTATGAGAGAGTTGGGTTAGAGGATTTATATAATTGAACTTTAATTTTTAGTAATAACACACTTTTATTAGAGGGAGACCAAATACAAATAGCATATGTTGGTGAAAGAAGGTTAATTCACAAGTTCAACATAAATTGAAGCCAAATTAATTAATTGTTTAGTTATTAAAGATACTTTAATTAGTCTTTTTTTTGCAGGTTACATTTGGCAATGGGTCTGGCAATTGCAATTGCATCAAGAGTAAGTCATGGGATAAATATTTACTTTTTCTTTTTTTTTTTTTCTCATGTCTTGTTAAAATTTATACTTTATTATTTGAAAAATTATACCTCAGAGTTTCATCATTATTTTATTCATTACTTAAAATTTATATTAAAAATATTGTTTAAAATGATAGAAATATATTAATAAATTATTTTTTTCTTATAAAATAAGTAAGAGTAATTTGATTATTTCATCATTTTCATTAATGTTATAACTCCTGAAAATAATTTTAACATTTTACATAGTTTTTTTTTTTTTTTTTTTTTTTTTTTTTTTTTCAGTCAGAAAGAAAAGATCAAAAAATAGATCATATTTATAGAAGGATTTTTTTGTGTTTTAGCCACAAGTACTCATTGTAGGGTAATGCTATCTATGTATGGCTACATTAATTTGACATAAGCTATAATTATTTTTTAACTTATTTGTGACTGAAGGTGTTAAGTAATTAATAATGGTGGATTGTTTGTGAATTTTATATCTGGTAGCTTGTTTTATTTGGTAATTAATAAAAAGAAAACAAAATAGTTTATATGGAAATTATTTTGTAATTTAAGTGTTAAATGAAAACTAAGTTTTTAATTAATTATTTTGACGAAATTTACATATTGCTGCTGTGGCATCTTGTTGTTATTGGTACTCCATTTCTCTTATAATATCATTTATTTATTTACTTTACTTTACTTACAAATCTTATTCATTCTCCAATTGGAAATTCTCACATCTAGTGCATGGAATCAGCTCCTTTCGAAGTTTACTATATACTAGTGAAGACCCCGCGCTACGCTGCGGATATAATTTTTTTCATCATATAATTTTTTTCATCGTAGTAACAAATCTTCATACAATCCTCTTTTATAATAGAGGAAGACAGAGAATTATTTTAGTATGGAAATGTGGAAGATTGATAAGGATAACAAAGCAATCATTGAAATAAATTGGCTTTACAATTTGCTTTACATTTGAAGACTACAGTAACAGTTAGAAATGAACATACTTTTTAAAGAAAGCTTACAATATATATATAGGGTAGAAGATGAAAGTAAAGAATCTTCATATGTAACATTTAAGCATTGGAAAGAGGAAGAAAACATCGGCAGGAGCTTCCAGAAGTAGTAGAAAATCTGTCGCAACCGCATACGCATGAGCATCAGCAGGAGCTTCCAGAAGTAGTAGAAAATCTGTCGCAACCGCATACGCCCTGGAAAATAAAATAGACATCCTGATTTGACTATTGAAAGCAGCAGGACACCCAAAATAATATGACTATGGAGTAGCATACAGTTTTGACGAAACCTTAACAGTGATTCACTACACCTTGTATGAATTGACACAAATAAAGAGGAACATCAATGATAAATGCCTTGAGCCTTCAAGTCTGGAATCTATATGAGAGCACCTTTCATTTTTCAGCTCATCCAATAGATAAGAACCATTCAGGGAGAAAGAATACCTATGCCATAGGAAGAAGTTTCATGACATAATAAGAAGTCCACATTTCATTGCAAGTAAGTAAAAAGAGATAGGACAGATATATCTTCTCGAACCTGACCATATGCTAGTCACAGAATTTAGCATCTCGAGAACAAAAGTCGGGAGTCTAAAATCACTCGAAGTGTAATCAGTCAAAGCGAAAGTGAATATCAAATAGCAATCAGTCAAAGCGAAAGCGAACATCCATTCAGTTGGAACGAAAATTTACTGTAAAGTAATATATGGTCCTGTCGAGCAATCAGACAGTCATCCATCAAAAAATCCAGAACTTTTTAGAGAATGAAGTGGCATCAGTTGTAGAGCAACCAACCTGTCAAGTATAAAATGGTAAAAAGATAACATCCAACCAAAACCACCAATTAGTACATCAAACAAGATATGTAAATTTTCAATGTCCAATATCAGGCAACTCCTAATATATATATATATATATATATATATATATATATATATATATATATATATATATATATATATATATATATATATATATATATATTCATAAATCGAAGGTAATAAAAAATACTGAAAATGTGAGGCTCAGATAATATTCAAACTCAATCCAAAGGAAGAGTAGAGAATGAAAGCAATACTTCTTTTTTGATGTAGGATCGTCGTATAAACAACAGTCGGTTGCCGAAGGTCGCCAAGAAATATGCACAGCCTTCGAAGACTACCAATTTTTTGCATGAACACCATCACCACCCAAGTAGTAATTCAACACTCAAGGCCGGCCAAGATCTGTTGTTATTCCTTATGTATCATCATAGCCCCATAAAAAACAATTAAACACCAAAAATAGATTGTAAATTAATTAGAAAAGAAGGCGGGAAAAAGTAGGGTAGATATTTAGCTAAGTATAAAATGCTTACAAAATGATATCAGAGCACCAATCTTAAGGATAAATATTGGATAAAAAGTACAAACAACTTGAGGAAGTAAAAGAAGACAAAACTATTAAAGGGTAAACATTGGGTAAATATGTAGTCAAGTATGAAAATAGTAAACAAATACTATAAAAATACCTTTTCAATTTTTGTATTATCTGTGACGAACATTCTTTTCTAAATTCTGTAAATTTTTCAAAAATGAACTTCAAAATAAAATAGTATGGACTTCTTTGTTTATCTCTTTGATTTGTATAAAGCAACAAATGAAATAGGAGGTAGAAGCAAACTATAGAGAACCAAAAGAAAATTATAAGACTTCAATCTACATCCCAGACATCAAACCCGACCATATATATATACACATATATATATATATATATATATATATATATATATATATATATATATATATGTATATGTACTTAGTTTGTCTATCTCGTTCATTTATATAAAGTTCCTTGCCACTCAGTACAAAGTATAAAATAAAGTGTTGGAATTAGGTCATTTAGCATTCAAAGAGAGGAATTCGAAGTCCTCAAGTTATTCGAAGGAGTGAGTTTCATATCTGTGCTGCTCCTCCTTTTGCATTTCATGTAGCTGATGCACTACCACTGCCAGTTTTTTATTATACTGCAACTCAAATTGTTGGAACTTAGAATTTAATTCTTGGTGGCAATTAGTGGTAAGATTCTGCATCTTCTCCTCGATGATTTTGAGATGCTCACTTAAATCTTTAAGCCGTGTGCCCTCGGCCATATCTTTAGTGAATATATCCTTGCCGATATATCTGAATCTGTTGCTCTTTTTTTTGCCTATCTTGCTGGGATTTGATTCCAACCGATTGACTATTCTTATGTATCTACTTGTCAGGTTACAGTGCCCAATCGTGCAATTACCACTATGCTATCCTACTGCAGCAATTGAGTAGGGAATTATGGTTAGCAATTACCTCATTCCAGATCTGCTCCTCTCTCCAAACCCTTGAGGTAAACAAATTTGCAGTGCAACTCTGCTGTTCCTGCGAGGGTGAATGCACTACCGATCTGCTCCTTTCTTCAGATTACTTGAGGTGATCAAAATTGCAGTGCAATTCGACTGCTCATGCGATGGTGGGTATGTACTCAGCGGCGCTAATTGCTTCTTGTGGCCTCGATATTTCGATGCTTGTTCCTCAGATCCCTGGGATCGTTAGCATTCAAAGAGAGGAATTCGAGGTCCTTATGTTATTCCAAGCAGGAAATTAGAAGTCCCTTTCATTTATACTAAGTTCTTTGTATATATATATATATATATATATATTTAGGCTTGAAGCCTAAGAATCGTAAGCCACTTAAGAGAAAGTATGAATGTAATGTCCATGCAAGGCAATTGAAAGGAGGATTAGGTTATTCTAAGCAGGACATTAGAAGTCTCTTTGGTTTACATCAAGTTCTTTGTATAAATTTTCTTTTAGGCTTGAAGCCTAAGTATATCCTAAGTTAGTTAACAGAAAGTATAAATAGAGTGTCCTAACAGAAATAATAAAAGGAGTTTTTGACCACGTCTCTCACCTTCTTTCTTTCTTTCTTGTTCTGTTAAAATAGAGAAGAAAATAAGCGATAGAAGCACTTATTAATCATAAAACTGTGAATATCAACGATAGCTTCAGTCAGCAAGAAAGAAATGGAGAGATGGAAGACAACCATATATAAAAAAAACTGTAATAGATGAAGAGAGATGGAAGTTAAACATACTAAAAATCTAGTAGTAACAATACCTAAAGAAAGAAAATAACAGACTACCAGATGAAGATTCAGAGATTACTCACGTGCAGTAAAGTAAGATAATCAATAGAAAACTCTTATCAAATTGATAACTCCAACTAAGGAAACAAAGGGATTTCATAAACTACTTATTGCAGTAAATAATTGATTCAAATGATGACCAACGGAAACACCAATGGGATCATTTGAGCCCAACACATCACCCTTGCCTTCACTTCCTCGGGATCATTACCTGGGCATTGCAAAGAATCTTAAGTCTTAAAATTATTGCAGTTGCACAATCAGAGGGAAAATAGATGGGTAAATTTTCAATGTCCAATATCAGTATTCTAATCATAAGGATGTATAAGGCTCAAATCATAAGAACAAAAAACCCAAATAAATGTATAGAACCCACAAGAAGTAAAACGAAAGATGTATAAGGCTGAAGTTCAAGAAAGTTTAAGTCCAGGTGTCAACTTAGAGGTGTAACCACTCCACGGAGGCCCCTATGTGGGTAACAATTTGGGACCACACATGCAAAACAATAACTATTTCACCATCACACCATTTTTTTATCATTTGTGACAAACATTATTCTGTAAATTCTGTAAATTTATCAAAAATGAACTTAACTCAATCCAAAGAAAGAGTAGAGAATGGAAGCAATACTTCTTTTTTGATGTAGGATCATTGTATAAATAACAGTTGGTTGCCGAAGGTCACCGAGAAATATTCACAGCCATCCAACACTACTAATTTTTTGCATGAACACCATCACCACCCAAGTAGTAATTCAACACCGAAGGCCGGCCAAGATCTGTTGTTATTCCTTATGTAACATCATAGCCCCAAAAAAAATAATTAAACACCAAAAATAGAATGTAAATTAATTAGAAAAGAAGAAGGAAAAAATAGGGAAGAACTCAAAGTAATCAACAGTGAACTCCAAAATACCAGGAATGTCTGTTGCTATACCTGCTACTGTTATTGCTGCTCCCCAAACTGCAGAGAGAAGAAGAAGAAGAAGAAGAGATGCTACTGCTGTTGCTGTTGCTCACTGCTGCTGCTGCTGCTGCCTGGAGCTCCCAGCCTGCAGGGAGAAGAAGAAAAGAAGAGAAAAAGAGAAGAGAAGGAGAAGTGGGGTCCATGTGAGAATCTAATGCTGATTTTGAGGAACCTAATGCAGATTTCAGTCTGAGATTCATGTGAGAACCTAATGCAAAATTTTCATGTATATTGCATTGTTGGTTCACGAGAGAACCTAATGTGGATAATGCAGATTTTGAAGACAAAAATCAGATCGAGGTCTTTCAACGTCATAAATGAAATATGAAATGCTCTCGAGAGTTTAAGAATATTGAGAAATGTGATAATATCCATTAGTTCAACGAACTTTGGTCTCCGAAATAAGCTTCAACAACTATCAACATTGTTCTACAGATAAATCATCTCATTACGCTTATTCTCAAACACATAAGCTATCAAGTATGAGAACAATTCAGTGTTCTAATCAAATATTCATATTTAACATCTAAGTTTTAACTAACTTTCTCTGATTTATGTATAATGCCGATGCAAGAGGTAACACAATGTAAAGATTTAACCAGTTTATTTTTTTTCCTTTTGGTAAGTGCAAATTTTTCCCTCCAATGCTTTTCCTTCATCTTTAGGCTGCAAAATCAAATAATTTACACAGTTTGTCAATCATACTTAGTCCATTGATTATATCATACATATATGCAATAAACACACGGGCTCGTGCTCGCGTGCGCGCACACACAATGTGCTGAATATAACAAATTTAAAATAAAAAGGAAAAAGAAAAACTTCTTTTTTGAATGATATACTTTACAACTTCCTTGGTGGTGATTATTAGAAACAGAAGATCACAACTTACAAAAGATGGTACAATTGAGTCATAACTAAAGTATTCTTATAATCAATTTCAAACAAACAGAAAGAAAGAAAAAACTACAGAAAACTAACCTTCTCGAATTCATGGCTCTACTAAGAATTGAGAATTATGTTCCTCGTCTAAGAAAAGGTCCCAAAATCCTATTTATTCGCCATATTAGGAAGTAATTAGAACATCCAACATCAGAATTCCTCTATAAACCAATCAATCAACACATATACTCAATGCAGTAGTTTATGTTCCCTAAATTACATGAACTAAACTATTTCAATGAAGCCCTGCAGTACCAAAACAAAACCACTTATTAATAACTATCCAAAGAAATTGCTGTTATTGAGTTCCTGCACTCTAAACAGAACCTTAAATTCTCAGTTTTAAATTTCTGAAACAATAGTCTAGGGCACTTCAATATTTGGCTTGGAACTATTATCTGTTGGGCTTATGAGCTAAACTCTTATGATTTTAAGTCTTAACTAATAATACAATGTGTTCGTAATTCAATGAGCTTCAACTTCAGCCATTTGATGCACATCTAATGGTTATACCTAGAAATTATTTTCCAAACATTTAAAATAAAAGAAAATACCTAAAACAATACATTTTGTTTTAAGTGATAAGTGAAGAATAGATGCCGTTTTGCTTCCTTATTCATGAGTCCTCAATATGTCTTTTAACCATAAAAAATACAGCCTGAGAAGATTCCATGATGCATGCAAATAAAAGAGCAAATGAAGGTAGTGCCATGGCTTAATGCTGTTTACTATGTGAACTGTTGGAAGGGCGCAGAATTTTTCTCCAATCCAAATGTGAACCGAACTTAAAATACTTTCTAAGTAGAAGACTAAAGTAAGCAGGACATTGATTTGGCAAGGGAACATTCGTAATTCACTATATGTAGACAATTGTTTCTCCAACTCAATTGTGTAACAGAATGTAAATATTTGGTAAGTAGAAACATGAAGTAAGCAGGCCATTGAGACTTAATTCACTTAATTCATTAAATATAGGTGAATTTAAAATTCATAGCAAAAATGTAAGCAGCCAAGGGTACTTACCCCAGTACTGAAGTTTAAGCTGAGAACAAAATAGTGAATTTAGAGTTCACAGCTAGATAAGGAAGAGTAAGCAAAAATAGTACCAACTCAAACCGAAGTAACGCAACCCATGAATCTCAATCGTAACTTAATGTAAAATATTTTTCTACTTACAGGTGCACTCAAGTAAGTGGTTGCTTGTAGTAAAGCCGTCCAAACCGAAAGAGCAAACGGAAAGCAAGGCATTGATTGGGCACAAAGAGTCATCCCAAACGTAAAGTAAGTAGGCCATTGAGAAGTATGGTGCCAGACCTTTGTCATACTGCATCTTAAGTAGACTTTTTTTGTGCAGGAACTAATGTCATTCAAAAAGATCCTATGTAGAGGAAATGCAAATAAAGGCAAGAGGCAACCATTCTTTACAAAGATAAACTTATGTTTAAAAGCCTAGCCAAGAGGCAACCGCTGTAGTTTTCTAGCAGAAGAAAGTGTAGATTTCTAGCTCACAGATGAAAGCAAAGAAGCTTTTCTCCACACATACATACATGCATACATATATATATATATATATATATATATATATATATATATATATATATATATATATATATATATATATATATATATATATATATATATATATATATATAGCATCTAAGAAACATTTGAGAAGAAGGAAGATACACAGGGAAGTTTGCCACAGGAATTAGGCCATCCCAACCCCATATCTGTGAGGAGGAAATCATAGTCACAAAGTCCCAAAAAAATTCAAAATAACTTAATTCAAATCTGTCCAAACTTCCTTTGAACACAAAAAACAAATGAGAGAAGATAGTAAGTAATAGAGTGCAAGTGCAGAAAAGTTGAGGAAAAAATTAGTATCAATAGATTCAAGGCAATAAGAAACTGAACAAAATGTAGGTATGAAAATAGAAATAAAGAAGAAAAAAGAAGGTAGGGAAAAATTATTAGAGGCTCAGGTAACATCTTAGCTCACAAAGAACATTCAACCAGGAAGGTATAACGAACTTCATAATGAATTGCTGTAGGAATAAGTCATCTTTGATAAAATCAAAGAATAAAATAAATTGAATATAAAAAAAAAAAAAATAATTGAAATGTTATAAAATAAAAATAAAACATAACTAAATTTTTTATTTTATCATTTTTCATAAGTAATTTTGTATTTATATATAAATAAATAACTGTTTCCATTATTTATATATATGTGTGGTATTTGATTGCCCCTTTTATTTTTTAAGTAAGATCTAAGAGAACAAAAATAAAAAATAGGAAATTAATAATGAAAATAGAAATTTAAATAAACTATACGGAATTGCTTATCATAAATTTTAAAAAATGCATTCAGTACTAATCCAAATAATTTCACTAAATCCTACCTTTTTTGCCTAATAGAGCTAGATCTGCATGAGCTCTTTCTACAGCATACTGCAAGTTCACAGTAAACAATACATAATAATTCTAGCTACTTAACTGAATACATACAAAGCTATCTTGGGCTACTGAACATCTCAAAATTCAATTAAGAGTAAATACAAAACCCAATTAAGTACTATACAGGAATGAAACAAACGCACACAAAAAAAGGAATAAGTACCACAAAGGGAAAAAAATAGATTTTTAGGAGAAAAGAGTTAAGTAGAAAAACAACCAGATTTAAATACAAAACCCAATTAAGCCCAAAGAAATGTAAGCATCATTGGTGGGGGAAATTCACTTTGGGAAGTCTAAATACATAGACACCAATAACTCTATAACAGAAGATTAGTATGTAAGCACAAAAAGCATCCATTAGAAATATCTAAATTCGAAGGTTTACGTATTTTGGAAGCCACTCTACATAATCATCCCTACATTCAAAAGAACAATGTTGTAAACCCAATGCAATAAAAGACATATAGTCCACAGAGAGCATGTAGCCCAATGCAATAAAAGGCATATAGTTCAAAGAGAGCATGTAGAAAAGCGTAGGAAATAACCATTGGGGGTGTGCATTGAAAGTCATACTTCTGAAAATCGAAACACATGCACAGAAATAAGTCTAGAATCCAAGATTAGTACGTAAAACACAAAAGGCATCCACCAGAAAGTTGGATAATAGGTTCAAGTTAGTAAAGCTAATAGATAGTGTACAGAAGTGAGTAATCAAGTAGATGACCATTAACATAAGTTCGCAAGATTAGAAGTATGCTAAAATCTGAATTTAGCTAACATAATCCATTTTCTTAAATGCCTTGATGAATTCAGAAGGATCGATCTTAATTGTTTTATCATTACAAAGTTGCTTGTGGTTAGGGAAAGATAAACACATTGATATTGATTTAAAATTAAATTTCTTTCACATGCTTCAATACTTGCAATAGGTTCATTATCTCCATGCCTGACCTGGATTCCTTCTTTTTCTCCATTAACACTTGATTTAACCGCTCCTACAAACAGAAATAAAAGAGTGCTGTTTCGTACTCATGAGCAAATAATCTCAAATCATGTTTCACATCGTTAAAAATCACAAATTCAGAAATAAATTTTATAACTACATTACCTGCAACTTTATATACTCCTTCTCCTTCTTCTTCATTTCATGTATTTGTTGTGTTCTCACTTGCTTTTAAGAAAAAGCGTAAGAAAAAGATAATGCGGTGAGAAGGCGCTATTTTAAAGGAAAATGTGCAAAAATAAATAATACTTGTATAGTTAGAGAAGAGGAGAATATTATTAGAGAATTTAAAAGAACATGAGAAGCATAACGGCAAAAAAATAATTTACCTGATTACCAATAACCATCTTTTGAAATTCATCCCTTTCCTGCTGTAGCTTTTCAATCTGAGTCTTCAAAGCTGCAGTATTTTTCGCTTCCTGGTCATAAAAAGCTTTATCATTGGACCACAATGAAGATATAAAACAAAGCTTAATGCCAGTCAACACAACTGGAAAAATGCCAAACGAACCGTTCGGGTTAATGTGGCAAGCTCTCGATCTTTGGCAGCTAACTGTGCCTCGAGCCTTTCAATCTTGGCCTCTAATCTTGATATATCAGACTGCAACCTGAAGAAATTGGATAGCCAGGTCATCACAAAGGCATTTCAGCATATGAAAGATGACACAAAACTTTTAATAAACTATGCATATCAAAATAAGAAAGCTCCATATAAATGTTCCAATGAATGACATCAATTGCCCCTAGTGAGATGAAAGATAAAATTAAGACCATTGCAGATTAAGATCTGCTGCGGCAAAATTGCATAAAACAATTAAGTCAACCAAATGTGATCCAATTTTTAATTTCCCTAAACCACATCATTATTCACATACTACCAACCCCCTCTTCTTCTACCCAAATAATGAACAAATGGGTGGTAAAAGAGAAAAGGATTACAGTTTTATACCAAAAAAACCATTCAATGCAAATTTCCAAATTCACAATAAACATACAAATCAATTTAAATGCAAATAAATAAATAAATATATCAATATGAAAAGATTAAGAAGAAGAAAGAAAGAGGCATACCAATTTAAATGCAAATACATAACTTTGACGCCCCACTTCCCAGGGGGTCACCCATCCTAGAACTACTCTAGCTCTAGCACGCTTAACTCTCATGTTCCTCTTGGATCTTGCTACCATCCAAAATGCTATAGCCGGGTTAGAGATTTAGTCCTATTATATCATTTATATAGAGGACTAATCCAAATTCCGGGGGTGTCACATTCTTCCCCCCTTTAAGCCCTGACGTCCACGTCAGGCTCAAGCACACTCACAAGCACCAGGCGATGTGAGACTCGTCTCGCTAGCCTTAGCCGACCTTGTGAGGAGCTGCACTCCACTCACAACGGTCATTAGCCGGGGAGCCTCGCTCTACCCGCTATATAACCCTGGCTCAGCCGAGACTCATCTCACATTTCCGGCTGGTGAATGGCTCTGATACCAACTGTGACGCCCCACTTCCCAGGGGGTCACCCATCCTAGAACTACTCTAGCTCTAGCACGCTTAACTCTCATGTTCCTCTTGGATCTTGCTACCATCCAAAATGCTATAGCCGGGTTAGAGATTTTTAGTCCTATTATATCATTTATATATAGGACTAATCCAAATTCCGGGGGTGTCACAATAACTAAACATATCAGTTTAAAAGATTAAGAAGAAATAAGAAAAAACCAATTAGCAACATGAACTCACCTTTGCCTCTGTTCATTGGAGGACTCCCGAAACTCAATATCTCGCTGCCGCTGCTGGAGCAGCGAACTAAGATTCTCTCAAAGTAAGATTTGCCCGAATCCTTTTGATAGAAAAAAATGGAACAAATGTTGCCTCAAATGATGATTCTTCCTGAGGATGAGCTCGGTGTCGAGGCCAAAAGTGTCACGCCCCGAGACCGTCAATTTGAACAGTTCGGGCGCGCCAACAGACCCGCCAATCGGGCATGACCTTTCAAGACCCGAAAGGAACGGTTCAATCCAACAATATCATTTCAATATAGCGGAAGAGTAAGCAATCAGAGTAGAGAACTATAAATTTAAACTTTCAATCATTCAACAACTAGTTAGAAGAACTGAAAGTACAAAACTTGAGCGAAGACATACACTTTTGTTTAATATTACAACTCTCTTTTAGCATGACTACAATACCAAAATACATACATATTTTTTTTTTTTCTTTCTTTCCAACTTGAAACTTAAACATTTAGAATTTACATTGTTCCTCACATACAAGATTCGCTCAAGAAAATGAAACTCCAAAATGGTGGTGGCGACTCTAGACTGCTAGGTCGCTACTCTGCTGGGCGCTTGCCCTTGTCGCGTGTCTCGCCCGATGTACCTGGACCTGTGGGGAAGTCACCCAAAGGGTGTGAGAACTACAACCAAGTTCCCAGTGGGTTCAACCACCGAGAGAAAATGCCCTGCACCGCTTAGTCTAATGGAAGCAATATAATAGAGAATGAAATACAGTAAATAAAGCTGTAAATCTTAGCTAGCATGCTTAATACTTTTACCTTTGCCATGACATTGCTCTATGTCGCTATAGGTTGCCAAACTAACCAACCTGTCCCTTGCCAAATTACTTTCATTAGCTTTCTTGTGTTTCAATTCAAGTTGCTAAACCCTCGGAGAAACTTGCCCAACGGGCCCTAGCCCGGCAGACATGCTGCCATAAGACAAGTCCTCTAAGGTTGCCGATAACACCCGCAAGTGTTACCCCGCCCTACGGGGAAACGTCCCGAACGGGTCTCTACCCGGGAGAGGGACACTGCCTGCTACTCCAACATGGGCCACGTTTCACCCCGTAGGTGCGCTCGTTTTATTATCTCTTTTATTGCTTTGCATTTAGCCTCTTTGCTCTTTTAGGCCTTTGCCTTTCTTTTGCTCTTTAGCACTTAGCTTCCATCTCAATCGAGCTTATAGCTCACATTGCTCACATTGCCTCTTAGCCCTTTTTCTTTCTTTGCAATTAAGCTTTTAGCTTGTCTTTTTAATATACTCATGCATTTACCCTAGGTCCATGCCTTAAGGTACATAAGTCCCTTGGACACAATTCTTAACTTTCATTATGCTCAAGTTGAAGTTAAAGTGTAGGTATATTAACCCGACTCCCTATGACCACTCTAGGGATTTCCAATACTCTGGATTTTAACCTCAACTAACTATGTTTTCCTTAGAGACATAACTCTAACTTAGGCCCTAATACCATCACACACTTATTTGACTCAAACAACCATGCCACTCGTGAAATCCTATAGTGAATGCCACACATTAGAGCCTAATCTAGGTTTTCTCCTAAGTCAAAATTTCCATAAACCACAACCACATCTACATAAGCATGAAAATACTATCCTAGCCACTCTATTAACATGCTTCTAAGAAAAGCAAAAGATAAGGGGAGAGGTCACCCTCGCTCGATAGAATCCCTCACCTCGGTGTGTTCTATCGATCCTTGCAAGAGGCAATTCCAGCTCCTTTGGTCCTTGAGGCTTTCCTACATCGTAAGGAGGGCAAAATAAAGCAATTGCCTCTACATGATCCTTTAAATTTAGTAAGACGATGAAATTAACCTCTTTTGACAACAAAGAGGGGAAAGTTCCTATTTGATCGTTTTCCCCCTCCAAAAGGCTAACTTTTTATCGATTCATAAAAATGGGAGGGAATTAATTATCTTATGGCATGTTGCCAAAAAGAAACTTGCTCAACTCGATCCGGGGTCAAAAAGCCCCCCGAATTTTGAGAAAAGCTCAATTTGAGCTATTTCCTCCCAATTCGTCGATTTTGCTTCTTGGAAAGTCAAGAATTGCAATTTCACATTGGAAACAAGCCCAAAGCTCTCTAAATTTTAGAGGGGCTCAAATTAAGCAATTTTCCCCATCCCAAATTCCTAAATTTTGCATTTTGCAAAATCGAGAAATTGAAATTTTTGCATTTGGCAAACTTGAGAAATTGCATTTTTCTTATTGGGGAAAAGAGAAGAGAAGAATTCTCTATTATTCTTCTTTTCTTCTTTTCTTCTTTTCTTTTCTTTCTTTTCTTTCTTCACTTTCTTTCTTTCTTCTTTTCTTTCTTTTTTTTTTTTGTGTGATCCTAAACCTGCTGCTGGTTAAGCCCCCACCCCCTTTTCTCCCCCACAATCTGCTGCTGGGCAGCAGCTACAAGCTGCTGCCCAAGCAGCAGAAACAGCAGCTGCTGCTGCTGCTGGTAGCAGCAGCAGCTGCTGCAGCACCAGCAGCTGCGCAAGGCAGCATTGCTGCTGCCTTGCGCAGCAGCCTGGCTGCCAAGAGAGAGAGAGGGAGAGAGAGGAGAGAGAGAGAGAGAGAGAGAGAGAAAGAGAGAGAGAAGAGTTACCTTTTCTTTCTCCTTTTACTTCTTCTTCTTCTTCTCTTCTTCTTCTTCTTCTTTTTCTCTCTTCTTCTTCTTTTCTTCTCCTTTCTTCTCCTCTTTCGTTTCCTCTAGCTGAGAGAGAGAGTGGATGCGTGTGAGGGGGAGGGGATAGAGAGGGTCATTTATTCCTCTGCAGTGGGTGGTTGGGAAAAGAAAGGGAATTTACTAAAATGCCCCCGAATTTTGAAATTATCCCAAACTGCCCATTTCCTGCAGAATTTCCTGCAGTGAGCCTTATCGGATAGCCCTCTTTCGCCTCGTTTTCCCGTCAACTGAGAAATCAAATTTGTAATTTCTCTTCACCCCTTTAATCTACAAATTTTTCTTAAACTTCCCACGATTTTATTTAAATTTTGGACTACTCTAAGCCCTCGAAAGAGAGCCCCGAAATGCTTCGCGATAGACTTGGGCTGTCAAAACTGCAGTTTCAGCAATCACGAAGCATTTTTCTTCGCTTCGTTCTCCGATTTTTTCTTAATAACATACCTAGGTTTTTCGCCCCTTTTAATAAGAAAACTTTTGTGAGACACCCCACGATTTCTTTTAAAATTTTGGGCACTCGAAGCCCTCGAAACAGGGCTCCGAAAACGCTTCGCGATTAATCTGCACTGTCAAAACTGCAGTTTTCAGAATTCTCGAAGCATTTTTCTTCGCTTCGTTCTCCGATTTTTCTTAATAACATACCTAGGTTTTTCACCCCTTTTAATAAGAAAACTTTTGTGAGACACCCCACGATTTCTTTTAAAATTTTGGGGCACTCGAAGCCCTCGAAACAGGGCTCCGAAAACGCTTCGCGATTAATCTGCACTGTCAAAACTGCAGTTTTCAGAATTCTCGAAGCATTTTTCTTCGCTTCGTTCTCCGATTTTTTCTTAATAACATACCTAGGTTTTTCGCCCCTTTTAATAAGAAAACTTTTGTGAGACACCCCACGATTTCTTTTAAAATTTTGGGGCACTCGAAGCCCTCGAAACAGGGCTCCGAAAACGCTTCGCGATTAAGAATTTCAGAAATTCCAGATTTGGCTAAGTCCTCGGGTTCAAGTCACTTTTCGACCCGATGCCCTTCGCGTCAGCCCGAAACGCACCGAACTCGACTGTAATCATGTTTAAAACACGTTACAAGTCCTCTCGCCGAATTTTGCCATTTTGCGAACTCGGCGAACACGAGTCCCAATTTTGCACTTTGAGGCTTCGTTTCTCAACCACAACTCACTTTTCGACCCAACGGCTTTTGCGTTGATTCAAAACACTTCAAACCCACTTGTAATCATATTCGAAACGCGTTACAAGCATTTTTACCGAATTTTGCTATTTCGCAGAAATCGGTGCACTACATTCTCCCCTCCTTTAGGAGTTTCGTCCGCGAAACTAAAACTCACGTACCTTGGGATTTATTCCTCGAACAAGCGAGGATAATGCTCCCGCATCACAGCTTCAGGCTCCCACGTGGCCTCCTCCTCGCTATGCCTCGTCCAAAGCACTTTCACATAAGGAATGGAGCGGTTCCTGAGCTTCCTATCACGCCGATCAATAATCTTATACGGGACTCATCGTAGCTCATATCCTCCCGTAGATCGAGTGGTGGGTAGTTGATTATGTGCGTCGGGTCGTGGACATACTGGCGGAGTTGTGACACATGGAACACATCATGAATTCCAGCCAAATCTGGGGGCAAAGCTATTTTATAGGCCACTGGGCCAACTCGCTCCAAAACCTCGTAAGGTCCAAGAAAACGAGGGTTCAACTTTCCTCGCATCCCAAATCGCACTACTCCCTTTGTGGGCGACGCCTTCAAAAATACATGATCCCCGACCTTAAACTCTAGGTCGCGCCGCCTTTTATCCGCATAGCTCTTTTGCCGACTTTGCGCTGTCACCAGACGTTGACGCGCGATTTGCACCTTTTCCTCGGCTTCTTGCAATACATCAGGACCCAGTGATGATCTCTCGCCAACCTCACTCCAATGCAGTGGAGACCTGCACTTTCTGCCATAGAGTGCCTCAAAAGGTGCCATTCCGATGCTGGCTTGATAGCTGTTATTGTAGGCGAACTCCGCCATCGGCAAATATCGCTGCCACCCTGGTCCATAGTCCAAGACACACGCCCTGAGCATATCTTCGAGGATTTGATTGGTCCTCTCAGATTGACCATCGCTCTGAGGGTGATAAGCCGTAGAGAAATCCAGGCGTGTTCCCAAAGTCTCGTGGAAGCTCTTCCAAAATTGTGACACGAATCGGGGATCCCGATCCGACACTATAGAAACAGGAACTCCATGAAGGCGCATAATCTCATCAATATACAACTGCGCCAATTTATCCCTAGACCAGGTGGTGTGGACAGGTAGGAAATGTGCCGCCTTGGTTAACCTATCCACAACCATCCAAATCGCGTCGTGGCCTGCTTGAGACCGAGGCAAGCCCACGATAAAATCCATAGCGATGTTCTCCCATTTCCACACGGGAATCGGCAGATTTTGAAGCTTGCCCGCAGGAAGTCTATGTTCAGCCTTGACTTGTTGGCACACTAAGCATCTAGCCACGAAGTGTCCAACATCCTTCTTCATACCTGGCCACCAAAACTGCGCCTCAGGTCCTTATACATTTTTGTGCCGCCGGGGTGGATAGTATACGGCGATCGGTGTGCTTCTTGAAGGATTATTTCACGAATATCCTCGTCGTTGGGTACACACACGCGACCCCGAAACCTTAGGATTCCCTCAGAATCCACAGTAAAATCCCTTGCCTCCCGCTTTCTAGATCAGACCTCACCTTTTGGAGCTTTTCATCCGCCATTTGCTTTTCTTTAATTCTCTCCAGCAAGGTAGGTTGCACAACGAGCGTCATAAGCTTCGCGGGGGCACCGGAAGCCACAACCTCCAAGCCCATCCGTCTCATTTCGGATTGCAACGGGTATTGGTCGGTGATGAGCATGGCAAGATTTTCCACGGACTTCCTGCTTAGCGCGTCGGCCACCACATTTGCTTTCCCCGGGTGGTACAAGATGCTAACATCATAATCTTTTAGGAGTTCCAGCCATCGACGCTGCCTCAGGTTTAATTCCTTCTGAGTGAACAAATATTTGAGGCTTTTGTGATCCGTGTAAATCTCGCAATGTTCCCCATAGAGGTAATGCCGCCATATCTTTAGTGCAAAAATCACTGCGGCCAGCTCGAGGTCGTGAGTGGGGTAGTTCTTTTCATAACTCTTCAACTGCCGGGAGGCATAGGCTATAACCCTCTCGTCTTGCATGAGTACACACCCCAATCCAGTCCCTGAAGCATCACTATAAACCACGAACCCTTTTCCCGCAACGGGTAGAGCAAGAATTGGAGCCGTCGTCAACTTGTCCTTGAGCAATTGGAAGCTTCTCTCACAAGCATCGCTCCAAATGAACTTAGCTCCTTTTCTTGTAAGGCTGGTGAGTGGAATGGTAATTTTAGAAAACCCTTCCACAAACCGCCTATAATAGCCCGCGAGTTCGATAAAGCTTCGAACCTCGGTGACATTGGTTGGTCGGGGCCAATCCTTCACTGCTTCAATTTTCTTGGGATCCACAGACACCCTTGCCTCAGAAATCACATGTCCTAAGAATGCCACTTCTCGGAGCCAACATTCGCATTTCTTCAACTTCGCGAACAGGCCCCGCTCCCAAAGTACTTGTAAAACCTGTCGTAGGTGATCCTCATGCTCGTCGTCACTTCGAGAGTAGACTAAAATGTCGTCAATGAAGACGACAACAAATCGGTCAAGGAAAGGCTAAAAACTGCGGTTCATTAAATCCATGAATGCCGCCGGGGCATTAGTCAACCAGAACGGTATTATAGTGAATTCGTAGTGTCCATACCGCATTCTAAAAGCCGTTTTGTGCACATCCTCCGGCTTAATCTTTAATTGGTGGTATCCCGATTGAAGGTCGATTTTCGAAAATACTCGGGAACCTTGCAACTGGTTGATCAAATCGTCGATTCGCGACAATGGATATCGGTCCGTGATCGTCAATTTGTTGAGCTCCCGATAGTCCACACTAGCCGAAGTGACCCGTCCTTCTTCCTCACAAACAGGACTGGAGCTCCCCAAGGAGATACGCTGGGTCTGATGAAACCCTTATCCAGCAGGTCTTGCAATTTAGCCTTAAGCTCCTTCAACTCCGCCGCCCTATTTGCTTGACTTAGAGGGCGAAAACCAATCCTTACTCCCAACTATTCCACACGCTACTCGCACTCTCAACCACGAGTTCTCGACCAACCCGTTTATTTCAGACTACTGACAGGTCCACAGACCACGGTCCAATGCAGGCCTATAGCCCAACCTTCCACTCGATATCACATATCGTCTGTAACTAGCATGCAGACCCAATCATCATGCGGTCAGATCCTCGTTTAGGACTACCGCACTCACACTCCCACTAGGAGTAACAGTATCTCAATCATCACCAGCCCTATGGCCTGGTCACGTCCACACTCTCTGTGTACTGACACCTCGAAGCTCACGCGTGGCACTCCACGTTTCCGGGTCATCGCTCGGACTACCGCCCGACCAAAACTCTATCATGCCCCGCCCTCAGGTCTCGGGCCGCTGTCTCTCACAGCCGACTGCGCCTGCCCACATGGCTACAGGCTCCACAGTCCTCATATATGGTCTAGGTACGGATCGTCCCTCAACGAACCCACTAAACGTCGCCACGTGACTACTACTCTCCACCGAGCAAAACCCACTCGCTAATGGTCAATCTACGACCCGAACTCTCTATTGACTCCTGTCACACTTAGCAAACGCTAAGGTGCCACTTAACCAGCTCTTTCTGGCTAAAGGGTACTTGTGCTCTATGAGCACCCACAAGATTGAGCGTCTTACGCCTCTATGTCAACTCGTAGAATCCACGGTGTTAAGCGATTTGCTTAATCACACCCATGGTACTTGTGCACTTCTCCCAACTGGGTGGAGGCACCACAACAATAGTTCTCCAATTTCAGCGACTAACATGCGAACCCTACGGTGGCAGCCCTTGTCGTTATACCGATCCGTCGAACCGGCGCCACAAGACTCCCGCTCTATCGAGAGGTTCTCACATCTTGAAGCCTACCCTGGGCCTCACCAACGCACTATGCGGCAATTCAGTCACATCGACACGTCACATGGTCGCTACTATCACCAAGAGCGAACTTTCACCACCAAGTCCATAAAACTTTCTTGCCCTAAACCTTAGGACATTTCAACATGGCTCTCGCAATTCACGAACATCACTCGATCCGGAGCCCTCCCCCGGCTCGAGCCGTGTAAGACGTGTCTCCCTTCGCGGTGGCATAGCTATCTGCACACCACAGAAACATTAGTCCAACACTTACAACTTAAGCATTTGCGGAATTGAATGCAGAAAAATTTAACGATCACAAAAAGGCTTCGTCAACCCAATCATGCGAAAGTAAAGAGGAAAACTTCTCCCCACTCCTAACGTTACGTTGTCGGCCGCCCAACATATCGTTAGCTAGTGGAAGTCTATTTCCCTCGATCCATTCCCAAAGTCCTTCTTGGGAATCATATAACCCAATATGTACTTTCGCCAAAAGATCCGCACACGCTCTCGTGCCTAAACCCTAGGGTCTTCCTAAGGTTCGCTAACCACCTAGGTCTATTCCTAGGCTCTGATACCACTCTAATCTGTCACGCCCCGAGACCGTCAATTTGAACAGTTCGGGCGCGCCAACAGACCCGCCAATCGGGCATGACCTTTCAAGACCCGAAAGGAACGGTTCAATCCAACAATATCATTTCAATATAGCGGAAGAGTAAGCAATCAGAGTAGAGAACTATAAATTTAAACTTTCAATCATTCAACAACTAGTTAGAAGAACTGAAAGTACAAAACTTGAGCGAAGACATACACTTTTGTTTAATATTACAACTCTCTTTTAGCATGACTACAATACCAAAATACATACATATTTTTTTTTTTTTCTTTCTTTCCAACTTGAAACTTAAACATTTAGAATTTTACATTGTTCCTCACATACAAGATTCGCTCAAGAAAATGAAACTCCAAAATGGTGGTGGCGACTCTAGACTGCTAGGTCGCTACTCTGCTGGGCGCTTGCCCTTGTCGCGTGTCTCGCCCGATGTACCTGGACCTGTGGGGAAGTCACCCAAAGGGTGTGAGAACTACAACCAAGTTCCCAGTGGGTTCAACCACCGAGAGAAAATGCCCTGCACCGCTTAGTCTAATGGAAGCAATATAATAGAGAATGAAATACAGTAAATAAAGCTGTAAATCTTAGCTAGCATGCTTAATACTTTTACCTTTGCCATGACATTGCTCTATGTCGCTATAGGTTGCCAAACTAACCAACCTGTCCCTTGCCAAATTACTTTCATTAGCTTTCTTGTGTTTCAATTCAAGTTGCTAAACCCTCGGAGAAACTTGCCCAACGGCCCTAGCCCGGCAGACATGCTGCCATAAGACAAGTCCTCTAAGGTTGCCGATAACACCCGCAAGTGTTACCCCGCCCTACGGGGAAACGTCCCGAACGGGTCTCTACCCGGGAGAGGGACACTGCCTGCTACTCCAACATGGGCCACGTTTCACCCCGTAGGTGCGCTCGTTTTATTATCTCTTTTATTGCTTTGCATTAGCCTCTTTGCTCTTTTAGGCCTTTGCCTTTCTTTTGCTCTTTAGCACTTAGCTTCCATCTCAATCGAGCTTATAGCTCACATTGCTCACATTGCCTCTTAGCCCTTTTTCTTTCTTTGCAATTAAGCTTTTAGCTTGTCTTTTTAATATACTCATGCATTTACCCTAGGTCCATGCCTTAAGGTACATAAGTCCCTTGGACACAATTCTTAACTTTCATTATGCTCAAGTTGAAGTTAAAGTGTAGGTATATTAACCCGACTCCCTATGACCACTCTAGGGATTTCCAATACTCTGGATTTTAACCTCAACTAACTATGTTTTCCTTAGAGACATAACTCTAACTTAGGCCCTAATACCATCACACACTTATTGACTCAAACAACCATGCCACTCGTGAAATCCTATAGTGAATGCCACACATTAGAGCCTAATCTAGGTTTTCTCCTAAGTCAAATTTCCATAAACCACAACCACATCTACATAAGCATGAAAATACTATCCTAGCCACTCTATTAACATGCTTCTAAGAAAAGCAAAAGATAAGGGGAGAGGTCACCCTCGCTCGATAGAATCCCTCACCTCGGTGTGTTCTATCGATCCTTGCAAGAGGCAATTCCAGCTCCTTTGGTCCTTGAGGCTTTCCTACATCGTAAGGAGGGCAAAATAAAGCAATTGCCTCTACATGATCCTTTAAATTTAGTAAGACGATGAAATTAACCTCTTTGACAACAAAGAGGGGAAAGTTCCTATTTGATCGTTTTCCCCCTCCAAAAGGCTAACTTTTTATCGATTCATAAAAATGGGAGGGAATTAATTATCTTATGGCATGTTGCCAAAAAGAAACTTGCTCAACTCGATCCGGGGTCAAAAAGCCCCCCGAATTTTGAGAAAAGCTCAATTTGAGCTATTTCCTCCCAATTCGTCGATTTTGCTTCTTGGAAAGTCAGAATTGCAATTTCACATTGGAAACAAGCCCAAAGCTCTCTAAATTTTAGAGGGGCTCAAATTAAGCAATTTTCCCCATCCCAAATTCCTAAATTTTGCATTTTGCAAAATCGAGAAATTGAAATTTTGCATTTGGCAAACTTGAGAAATTGCATTTTTCTTATTGGGGAAAAGAGAAGAGAAGAATTCTCTATTATTCTTCTTTTCTTCTTTTCTTCTTTTCTTTTCTTTCTTTTCTTTCTTCACTTTCTTTCTTTCTTCTTTTCTTTCTTTTTTTTTTTGTGTGATCCTAAACCTGCTGCTGGTTAAGCCCCCACCCCCTTTTCTCCCCCACAATCTGCTGCTGGGCAGCAGCTACAAGCTGCTGCCCAAGCAGCAGAAACAGCAGCTGCTGCTGCTGCTGGTAGCAGCAGCAGCTGCTGCAGCACCAGCAGCTGCGCAAGGCAGCATTGCTGCTGCCTTGCGCAGCAGCCTGGCTGCCAAGAGAGAGAGAGGGAGAGAGAGGGAGAGAGAGAGAGAGAGAGAGAGAGAAAGAGAGAGAGAAGAGTTACCTTTTCTTTCTCCTTTTACTTCTTCTTCTTCTTCTTCTTCTTCTTCTTCTTCTTTTTCTTCTCTTCTTCTTCTTTTTCTTCTCCTTTCTTCTCCTCTTTCGTTTCCTCTAGCTGAGAGAGAGAGTGGATGCGTGTGAGGGGGAGGGGATAGAGAGGGGTCATTTATTCCTCTGCAGTGGGTGGTTGGGAAAAGAAAGGGAATTTACTAAAATGCCCCCGAATTTTGAAATTATCCCAAACTGCCCATTTCCTGCAGAATTTCCTGCAGTGAGCTTATCGGATAGCCCTCTTTCGCCTCGTTTTCCCGTCAACTGAGAAATCAAATTTGTAATTTCTCTTCACCCCTTTAATCTACAAATTTTTCTTAAACTTCCCACGATTTTATTTAAAATTTTGGACTACTCTAAGCCCTCGAAAGAGAGCCCCGAAAATGCTTCGCGATAGACTTGGGCTGTCAAAACTGCAGTTTCAGCAATCACGAAGCATTTTTCTTCGCTTCGTTCTCCGATTTTTCTTAATAACATACCTAGGTTTTTCGCCCCTTTTAATAAGAAAACTTTTGTGAGACACCCCACGATTTCTTTTAAAATTTTGGGGCACTCGAAGCCCTCGAAACAGGGCTCCGAAAACGCTTCGCGATTAATCTGCACTGTCAAAACTGCAGTTTTCAGAATTCTCGAAGCATTTTTCTTCGCTTCGTTCTCCGATTTTTTCTTAATAACATACCTAGGTTTTTCACCCCTTTTAATAAGAAAACTTTTGTGAGACACCCCACGATTTCTTTTAAAATTTTGGGGCACTCGAAGCCCTCGAAACAGGGCTCCGAAAACGCTTCGCGATTAATCTGCACTGTCAAAACTGCAGTTTTCAGAATTCTCGAAGCATTTTTCTTCGCTTCGTTCTCCGATTTTTTCTTAATAACATACCTAGGTTTTTCGCCCCTTTTAATAAGAAAACTTTTGTGAGACACCCACGATTTCTTTTAAAATTTTGGGGCACTCGAAGCCCTCGAAACAGGGCTCCGAAAACGCTTCGCGATTAAGAATTTCAGAAATTCCAGATTTGGCTAAGTCCTCGGGTTCAAGTCACTTTTCGACCCGATGCCCTTCGCGTCAGCCCGAAACGCACCGAACTCGACTGTAATCATGTTTAAAACACGTTACAAGTCCTCTCGCCGAATTTTGCCATTTTGCGAACTCGGCGAACACGAGTCCCAATTTTGCACTTTGAGGCTTCGTTTCTCAACCACAACTCACTTTTCGACCCAACGGCTTTTGCGTTGTTTCAAAACACTTCAAACCCACTTGTAATCATATTCGAAACGCGTTACAAGCATTTTTACCGAATTTTGCTATTTCGCAGAAATCGGTGCACTACAAAAAGTGTCGATCTTGGAGATGCGGAGGAGGTGGGAGTGGTTGAAGAGGGCGACAACGCCGTTGAGGCCGAGGAGGTCGTTGGCGGAGTACTTGTCGCCGCGGCGGTGCACGGCGACGTGGAGCACGGCCACGCCACCAGGGCGCAAGGTGCGCTGGATCTCGGCGGCGAAGCGGTCCGGGTAGAGCGCGTGGTCGAAGACGTTGAAGAACTCGAAGTCGAAGGAGGGGGGGAGGGGGGTAGCTTACCGTACTCCCTACGGAGGGAGAAGTTAGAGGAGATTGGAGGAATATTACATGGGAGGAGGGGACACGGGCCCGCAGGAATCGGGAGCTGCCGGATCATTCCGGATCAATGATCGTACGGGTCGATCGGCCGGATCTGGACGACCCAGCGACGACCAACAGATCTCGACCCCCACGAACCGACGGCGGATCTCCACCCCGTACGCACGGGTGTGCACATGGCGGCGGATCTCAAGCACCCCCACGAACCGACGGCGGATCTAAGGAGGCGCGGCTCGGGCAACACCTAGGCGGAGGAGCCGCGGTTCGGACGACACGTAGGCGGAGGAACCGCGGATTGGACTGCGAAAGAAGTGAGAGAGAGCGAGAAGGGCATGTGCAGCGCGAACGCGGAAAACCCGGGCGAGAGAGAAGGGGAGGGCAGAGGCGCGCAGAAGAGGACACGTAGGCAAACGAAGCAGGAGAGGGCGACAGATAAGCTCTGAAGAACCCACAATTCATTAGTTTCTATTGATATGTATTCTGGTTTCCCATCATTTTTTTTTTTTTTTTTTTTTTTTTTTGAGATAAAGACAGAATGCTGCCGTTTCATTCATAACGCAAATGAACTTAGCAACGGAGCAGCAGGTTTCCGCAGAAGAGCAATCGGGTCCCAAAGAAAAAAAAAAAAAAAAACTACACACAAAATATGGTCCAGTCCGATCGAAAAAGTCTAATTTTAACTAGTAAAGCACTGAGACTAATTTTTTATTTTATTTTATTTTATTTTATTTTTTTTACTTTTGCACTTGTTTTAATTTGTCAAAATTAAGTACTCTCCAGCTAGCAAAGTATGAAAAGGTAAAGATCATCCTCAGCTAATGAGTTTAGGAAGCAACCCATAGGCTCCACCAAGGCACTAAAATCTCCAACCATTCACTACAAGAAATTAGAGCTATCACGATTAATTTTTAACGACTGACGCAATAAATGATTTTTAAAAATAATCAACTTAACGACGGGTGTAATAAATGATCGCTAAAAATAATTAAATTAACGATAGGCGTAATACTTTGTCGCTAAAAGCAACTAAATTAACGATGAGCGTAATAAATGATCGCTAAAAGTAACTAAATTAACGATGGGTGCAATACGCGGTCGCTACAAGTATTTAATTTAACGACGGGCACAATAAGTCGTCACTAAAAGAAATCAAATTAACGACGGGTGGAATAAGTTGTCGTTAAAAACAACCAAAGGGCGTAATAAGTTGTCGCTAAAAGCAACCAAATTAACGATGGACACAATAAATCGTCGTTACAGGCAACTAGTCAAACAACCAACACTACAACAAAATTAGGTTATAGGGATACATCTTTGTGACACTTTTATACAAGTGTCTTATCTATATCCAAAATTAAGTTATAGGGACATATTTTTGGGACACATTATAATAATGTGTCGCTATACACCCTAGAGACTGCACATATAGCGACACTAATAATAAGTGTTGGTATTTTTGCTAGCGGCACTTTTTTTATATTTTAAAAATACTTAAAAGTGTCACTATAATATAGTTTTGTTGTAGTGCAAATTAACGATGAGCACAATAAACCGTCGTTAAAAGCTACCAAATTAACGACGAGCATAATAAGTTTTCACTAAAAACAGTCAAATTAAATAAAAAATTTTTTATGGAGTTAATAATATGTGGTTTTGCTCTAAATAAAATAGGGAATCCTGTAATTAAAAAATTTTATGGTTTTAAATTTTGAAGTGTTTGGATGTATAATGCACAATTCTACTAAATTTATCTCTACTTAAAATTTTAAAAATAAAAAGAAAATTATTAATTTTATATTTTAAAATTTTAAAATTAAAATTTTCATAACATGAAATTAAAAGTTTAAAATTTAAAATTTAAAATTCTAAATTTTAAATTCTAAATTTTAAATTTTAAAAAACCTTAATTAATACATTTTTTTAATGCAGGTTTTTTTAAAAATTTTTAGTAAAGATTTTATTTTAACCGCTCAAAAAAAAAAAAAAAAACTCGAAATAAATTTTTTTTAACCCCTCAAAATAATAAAAAAATCCCTAATTAAGTACCGGCCCTCACGTACCCTTGACCCAAATCCCTAATTAAGTATTGTCGACCCTCACGTAACCTCGACCCAAGTCCCTAATTAAGTACCGTCCCTCACGTACCCTCGATGTCGACTCTTAAGCTCCAAAAATCCATCTCCGTGAATCAACGTGTCGTCGCCCCTTACCCTCAGCCCGACTCGCTTAAGCGCTCAAAATTTATCTCCGTACATCGATCAACATGGTCGCTGTTGTGATGACCCGGATCTCCGCAGAGCTGCTACAGTGCGTTGGGATGGCTAATGGAGGCCTACATGGTGTGTTGGAAGTGTCTGGGGCATAATTGGGCACAAGAGTTGGACTTCAGAGCTTATTTGGATCATGTGAGTGATCAGAGGACCCCGTGGAGGGTTTGGAAGTGGTTTCGCGCGAATCGGATATTAAATTTGGGCTCCGCGCGAAATTCGGGCTAAGAATACACTTCCGGGAGCCTTCGGCAATTTTTAGAGTTGGAATTTGGCGAAACGGACGTCAAATTCGGATTCAGCGCGCGAAAACGGTCAAAATGGACTACCCACTTGATATTTTTGAGCTCGGGTTACTGTTCACCGCCGGAACAGTGATTCCGGCGATCGCCGGCGGCGGCCGGCGGCGGCGGGCAGCGGCGGAGCGCGGCGGCGCGGCCTCGGGCAGGCGGAAAGCGGCGGCGGGCAGGGCGCGTGGGCGCAGGCAGGACGCGCGGGCAGGCGCGCGGGTGCGCGGTCCACGCGGCTGGCGTGCACCGGAGGACCTGACACGTGGCGGTTGATTATTGGTTCGGTTCACAGGTTTTGCTACACCGGGTGCAGCAGGAAGTATGTGTGACACGTGGCGGCTTTCCATTGGTTGGGGGTACTGTGCGGGCAGGCCGGGCAGCCGGGCAGGTACGCGGGCAGGTGCTGAGGTGCAGGATTTTGGTGTGCCACGTGGCGGTTCTTCATTGGATGAGAGTTGGACACGTGGCAGATTCTTATTGGCCGGTTCAGTGGACTTGGAGCATGGGACATCCGGGTGGTGTACGGTGGACCGAGGTGGACACGTGGCGACTAATGATAGGCCGGTCTACTTGCGCGCGGTCCACGGTGCAGGCGAGCCTGCCTCGGGATGCGTGCCTGGCAGGGTCGCAGGCACGCACGCTGGCACGCGCAGCGGGCCGGCGCGTCTGGCGCTGACCGGGTCAGCGCCACGTGTCGACCACCGCGTGAGCCACGCGTCGCGACGTGAGCGGCGGGATCCGGTGTTTGCTGTTGAGTGGGCGACGTGGAGGCCCAGGGTGAATCCGGGCTTGAACAGTGTTGGGCCGGGCCCAACACTGTAGCAGCCCGGAAGTTTCGGGCGCCCGAAAGTGGGGACACAATGGTCATTATTTGATTTGTTTTTTGGGCCTATATAAAGCAGCCCATCTCCTCTCTTTTCTTCCTTTTCCGAGAGTTAGAGAGGGAATGAGAGGGAGAGTTGTATACAAAGTTTGTTCCCCTTGGTGCCCTGATCTCTGGTGGATCCCGGAATTTCTGGAAGCTCGGCAACGGCGATATCATTTTTACAGTTCGCCTCGGTTTTCCCCCATTTCGGCCCATTACCGTCGCAGATTATTCAAAAATTCACTGTGAGCAAACCAGGAGGAGTTTTTGGACGATTTCTTCGACAGCGTGTTCCTAAGAGGTAAGGCTTCGATTTTCGTGTTGATCGCTTCGCTCCGTTTCGCACTTTTGGCACGTTTCCCGAGACATCTTTGACCCCCATTTTTCTGTGGTGGATTTTGGACAGCACCAACTTGCCGATTTTATATCTCAGCCTAGGAACATCGGATCAAGGCGTTTCAGGACTCGATTTTGATCTACTCGTCGCGAGGAACACAGTGGTGATTTTTCTGGGATTTTAGAAAAATTGTTTCGAGGTGATAATCACTGTTTTCTCAGTGAACAGTGCACAGTTTTTAGCACAGATTTCTGTGTGATGTACCCCTCTTGCCGAATTTTATCTTGACTTACCGATCTCAGATTTGGGCGTACAAGGTACCGTTTCGAAGCTATCGACGCGAGGATCGCCGTGATATTTTTCTTGGAATTTTCTGGGCACTTTCTGCAGGTGATAATTTAACAGTTTCAGGACTGTTGTTGTATGGATTAATTAAAGCTATATTTGGGAGCCTAAGTGTATTTAGTGGACTTTGTGTTGTGCCAGGAGTGTTTCGGGTGTACTGTTCTTGTTGGAGCGCAGGATTGGAGTTTTTGGTATTTTCAGCTGTACGGACCCGGACAGTTAGCGCTTCAGGTGAACCCCACTTTTGAGCATATTGATTGATTATTATGCATGATTGTCTGATATACATGTGAGCCTATCATCTGAGATTAATTCTGTGGATATAGCATGTTGGGGATATTATTGGGATAATATTGCTGTTGGAATAGGATCATTGGAATAATTTAATAGTGTTAATTAACATGCTATATTAGCACCTAGATCTTTATAAAAGTGGATTAAAGGGATTAATTGTTGGAACATAATGACGTATCTAGGTGCGGGTGCCACTTTGGGATTTATTAGGGATCATGGATTATTTACATGTGTAGTTGACTGATGATTTTAGCATGATGGTTGTATTTATGTGGATATTATTAATTATTACACATGTAAAACTGTTATTTGACATATTCTCCCTTTTCACATTGCTGAGGACTTTTGCATGCTTATTTGGACATCTAGATAGGCCACTATTTTATTGCTACACTATCATATTGGGATTTGACTTAGGAGAAACCATGATTGCTTTCTTTCTCCTTTTCATTTGGACTTTTGAGTCATGTTGCTCGAGTTCGAGCAGAGGTTTTGGGATAGTGTAGCCGGGACCTGCGGGTCAGTGACAGGGTGTACTTGATGTTGGATTATGGGTTATTGCGGCAACCGCGGACAGTAGGCGGTTGACCGGATCTTGATTATTTTACCCAATTGTGGGTTGTGGGTTATTGCGGTGACCGCGGACTTTGGGCGGTTGACCGGATGTTTACTGTTGCATCAGATTGGGGATCAGATTTTCCTAGTGGATGGTATTTCCCACTTTTTGGGTATTATTGCATCAGATCGGGGTTTTATTAGTGGACGGAGTTTCCCACTTTGATCATAGTCTTGATCCAGTCCTGCTATTGTGAGACATTGGTTACAGAGATACTTTACTCGTGTGGGTCGCTCCCCTCGAGTGCCACTCCGGAGTAGGCTTTTGGCCGTGCCGAGTGCCGGTCAGTTGGTGAGTTGTGAGTGATGACAGAGCGGGCCGTGCCGAGCGCCGGTCAGTTGGTGAGTTGTGAGTGATGACAGAGCAGGCAGTGCCAGAGCCTTCTGGCTTTTCTGATTGGGTTTCTTTGGGCAGTTAGCCTCATAGTTGCATTCATACAGTCATTTTTCGGTATTGCATTTAGAGGCATACTTGTAGTGGTTTCCCCTCTATTCAGTAGTTCTATTCACAGCTTTACCATTTGCCCTTTCTTGCCTCTAGTAGACTTAGTGGGTACGCCGGAGCTTGAGGCTTTACCCACAGGGGGAGGCTACTGGTTTACTAGTGGTTCTCACCCCCACTGTTGTTTCCCCTTCTTTTCTCCCCCCTGTTTTGCAGAGTCCTCATTGGAGTTGCTGATCTTCGATCGTTGTTCGGGGCGAGGGAGTCACGAGCTAGACCATTACCACCCGAGGAGTGTAGCTGCATCCCCTGGTTGGAGATTCCTCGTAGCTGTTGGCTGGTTTTACTGTTTATCTGAAGGAGAGAGATCTTTTGTATTTGGAGAGACTGATGTTGAGACTGATGTACTATAGTTTTAGTTTATCTCCTTTTATAGTTGAGAGATGCTGTACTGAGGATATTGTATGATGATTATCTGTATTTGAGGAAATGGATATTGTACTTTATTTCATATTGTACAGTGATTTGATTTTATTTTACAGCATTTTATTGCAGCTCTGATATTTGTGTAGCTATAGTACTATCTTTTGCAGGTTAGACGCTTCGCCTATGCGGGTTTTGGCATAGGTGGCGGATCTGTTGGCGAGCCCGGGTCGCAGTTTCGACCCCGGGGCGTGACAGCTGTCCCTTACCCTCAACCGCGACTCGCTTAAGCGCTCACAGAGGGCGTTGCCTTTGCCCTCACTCGCAGAGGGCGTTGTCTTTGCCCTCACCCCTATTTGTAAGTTTTTTTATTATCACCCTCATCCTCCGTCAATTAGTTTTATTACAGATTTTTTTTTTCAATGAATTTTTAAAGTAAACAAAAAAAAGTAATAGCAAGTATATAAGCTTTTTATATTATAAATATTAAGATGAGATTTGTAAGTTTTATTTATTAAATATCATGAACTAAATAGTATATATATTATACATGTTAATATAAATTAACTATGAGAGGAACCCATTTTTATTATAGAAAATAAAAAATGATGAAAGTCTAAAAATTCTAAATTTTTATTAATATTTTTGAAAATACTAAAATTTTCTATTAACTATTATTTTGCTTTTAGAATTTTTAAGTTTAATATGTGGAACCCAAAATTTTATTATAAATAAGAACCTTCCACTCACACTCATTAATTTTTATAGTTAGACTTATATAAGATTGTATGTAATGTTGCTTTTCCTTTATATTATAATAATTTTATGTGAAGTTGCTTATCGACTCTATCTTATTTAGGTAATTTTAAACTTTAATCTTTACTGATTCAAAAAGAATGACACCTAATAAGGATTGGATGGATCTGGTTGATGATCGAATTAATGAGGCATATGATAAGGGTGTTCAAAATGTTCGTAATTTTGAATTTAAAAGAACTGGAGAAAATAATAAAATCAGATGTCCTTGTGTTAAGTGTAATAACACTTATTCAGGAACTCGTGAGATAGTTGAAACACATTTAAAAGTTTATGAAATCGTTCGTAGTTATACTTTTTGGTATCATCATGGGGAAAGATCATGCGAGTCTCAATCTGAATCTGATGATGAAGATAGTGAGGAAAATAGAAGAAGATGAGAGTGATAACGAGGTGGAGAATATTATAAGAGATTTATATCCGGATTTTAGTGATCTCGGTATGAACCAGGAAGGCATTAGTATCTCAAGTCATGAAGTGCATGAAGAGGAACCCAATGATGAAGCTAAAAAATTTTATAAATTATTAAGTGAGTCTAATCAACCATTATACTCTGGTTCTATGAGCTCCATATTGTCAGTACTAATAAAATTACTTCATATCAAGAGTCTTGGAAAGTAGAGTAATGCATTATTTACCATGTTATTACAATTATTAAATAAAAAGTTTCTTCCTGAATTACACTATAAGAAATTATAGCTATAACGACTAAGTTTTAACGACGGGCGCCATAAGTGGTCGTTAAAAATAATCAATTAACGACGGGCGCAATTAATGGTCGTTAAAAATAATCAAATTAACGACGGGTGCAATACTTCGTCGCTAAAAGCAACAAAATTAACGACGGGTGCAATAAATGATCGCTAAAAGCTACAAGCATTTTATTTAACGACGGACACAATAAGTCGTCGCTAATAGGAATCAAATTAACGACGGGTGCAATAAGTTGTCGCTAAATACAACAAAATTAACGAAGGGCGTAATAAGTTGTCGCTAAAAACAACCAAATTAAATGCTACCAAATTAACAACGAGCACAATAAGTCGTCGTTAAAAGCTAGGAAATTAACGACGAGCACAATAAGCCATCGTTAAAAGCTACCAAATTAACGACGAGCACAATAAGCCGTTGTTAAAAGCTGCAAAATTAACGACGAGTATAATAAGCAGTCGTTAAAAGCTGCAAAATTAACGACGAGTATAATAAGCAGTCGTTAAAAGCTACCAAATTAACGACGAGCACAATAAGTCACCACTAAAAACAACCAAATTAAGTTAAAAATTTTTTTATGGAGTTAATAACATGTGCTTTTGCTATAAATAAAATAGAAAATCTTGTAATTAAAAAATTTTATGATTTTAAATTTTGAAGTGTTTGGATTTTAAATAAAATTTTAAGTAAAAAAATTTTGAAGTGCGATCAGATTTCAAATTCGATATCCGGATCTTTCGGATCTGCGCGTTTTGCGAGAAAAGCAGACTGTAAACTCGATTTTTGTGATTTCGGATAAAATCGTAGTTTTTTTTCTCTGATATTCGTGAAACCCGTTGAGTTGGGGTGGACAGGCGTTGGACACGGTTTTTCAAAATTCAAATTTCAAAATAAAATTTAGGATGATAGAAGGATTAAATATCTACTCGAGGACGTATCGATAATTTGCCTATTAAGTTGTAAAAGAGGTGTTTTATTAGTGTCCTTGGATAAATTTAGGGCTAAGGAGACCTAATCCCGAAATTTACCCTTAACCCCTCTTCCTCCTTTCCCCAGCCACCGATCGATTACCTCTTCTCTCCCCCGTCCATACGCCCTCGCGCCGACGAAGCGGGAGCCGGAGAAGAAGGTGACTTTAAACTTTCTTCCCCGTGTTGAGCTTCTGGGCACCCAGAGATCGGGCCCCCTCGCCAGTCGCGCGCCGTGCGGGGCTCAAGCCGCGCGGGCCGTGTGGATCGCCGCGCGGGCCTGTGCGAGGGAGTCACGCGCCACGCGCTGAAGCCCTCGCCGCGCACGTGTGAGGGCCGCGCAGCTCCCTTGCCGCGCGGGCCTCCTCTGTGGCCCGATCGCCCCAGACGCCGCTGCTCGCAGCATCCGCGCGGGGATCAAGCCACGCGGGCCTGCGCGAGGGATCTGCGCCGTCGCCTGCGCGCGCCGCGCAGGGCTCGAGCCGAACGGGCCTTGCGGGCCTACGCGCGGGTTTGCGCGTGGGAGCCGCGCTCAGTCGCGCGGGTCTGAGAGCGCCGCGCCGGTCCTTAGGCCAGCCCGAGCGGGCCCAAGCCGTGCGCAGGAGGAGCCGCCAACCCGCAACCCTTCTTCCCTCCAGAGCAGTCCGGACGCTCCCTTGCGACTGTGCGCGCCCAGATCCGTGAACTTTGCTATATAATTGGTATAAACCCTAAGGGTCTGCTTCATACTTTTTTTTTTTTTTCTTTTAATGAATGCAAACAAACTGTCTTGTGACACCAATGTGATAGTAATTTACAATTCAGCCACTAACTTCAATAATTTCCAACATGCATAGCCGTAAAATCCAAATCCTCCATTGCCTACAAATGTAAACTAAGTAAATTTGGGTTTTCACTTCATATCATAATTGGATTATCAAATTAGTCGGTAGCTTTATGATGTAAGAGTAAATTTATGCAGAGAGTCATAGACCTTTTTTAGTTGTTATTTATCTTTTAATTTACTTTTTCCAAAGGGAAGCCCTTTTTGTGCTGCAACTTTCATTTTCTTCTAGTTCTATAATTAGTTAATGAAATTGCTTCAGGTGCAAATTGGCCCTAGATAGAGAAGTTTTAAGTTGGGCTTATGTTGTGCTGTGTCTTAAGTTTGGTGTGTTAGAGATAGAAGCAGTATGCTAGTTATTTCAAGACACAACACTGAGTTGGATGTAACAACAAGGTAGAAACCGCATAGGGTGTCAACTGTTGTAACTATAGGTTCTAGGGGTGGTGGGGAGTTGTGAAGTATACTGGTCTTTATGTTTTATTTTTCTTATGTTGGTGTATCTATATGTGCATAGAACCTGATACTTCTCATTAAGTTTCTGTCTTTCTGCCTTTCGAGCTTTGCTACTAAAGTGGAAACTACAATTACTTTCTTGTTTGTAATTAGTAAGTGAAAAAGCTGTATGCTTTGCAGTGTCATTGTGGAGGCTCTCAAGGTGGATAGTCTGCAGAAAATTTGTTCGTCACTGGAGCCGATTCTTCGTAGAGTTGTAAGTTTGTCTGTTACGACCTTCCTATAGGTACCGGACATAAACATTCATACATTATGCTCTTCTTAAATGGAAACTACCTACTGGTTTTAACTTCATTTTTTTTTGTTCTTTTTGCCAACAATCTGCATATTTGTTCATGTTTACAAGTGTGGTAATATTTTTGATCATAGGAGATTATTTGCTCATTATAGTGGAACTGCAACTTTGTTTGATTCCTAAAGAAGCTTGGTACGTTTGAACTTATTTACTTCAATCAGAGTGCTATGTGTGGTTGTTTCCATCAGATTAACTGAATAGATAAAAAGAGGTTTTCTAACACATTGCTTGTTTATTTACTCATTTCTTCTGCTTGCCTAATTTCTTGCATTTCTTTTGATGTGCTTACACAGGTCAGTGAAGAAGTGGAACGTGCTTTAGCAAAGTTGGGACCCGCTAGACTTCAAGGAAGGTGCAAGACCATGGGATTTACACTTTCATAGTTGGATGAATTTTCTCATTTAGATATTTAGACAATGTTGTGTTGGCATTGTCTTCGTACTTTTCAAGCTTTGAGTAGTTAGGTCATATTAGTTGATCATATAGATTAATTTGGTTTATTATATTATTAATTAACTAATCAAACTAGAGAATAATTTATATCAGTCTATTGGAAGCTATTATTTAATTAATTTTTATTAGATTATATAAGAAATTGAAAAAAAGCATACCATTTTCATTTGTAGCAACTTCTTGTGCATAATAATTTGATTCCTGCAAGCACAAAAAACCATGTAGTAAACTATGAGACTTCAAGTGCTTTCTCTATTTCAATCTGTATCGCAGGAAGTATGATGGTGGTCATTGTGCACACGAATTTGTACATGAGTATTCAAATAGTTCTTTATATGTGAAGAACTCCTGATTTATACTTGTTTTCTTTGGGAATTTGTAGGTTGTTGTTACTAAATGTTTGTTTGAAATCTGACTAAATAGAACAGAAAAGAAAAAAGAAAGAATCCTAAGATCAGCAAAAGCATGTCACTGCATGATGGTTTAGAGATATGTTTTGCCTTGTCTTATTAGGCATTGCTTAAAAGAACTTTAGGGGTGAACATTTTGGCTGTTTCTTGTCCTTTCATACTTGCATTCTTTAAAATTTGAGTAATTAAAAAAATGAGTAATTAATAGTATGTTTTGTTTGTATCTAATAGTTAGTTTAAAATCTATACAGTTTTGGATCCTAGTGCACTCAGTCAGCTCAGAAAAGTCAGATACTGTCTCACTGAATTTTCGTTCCGGTGCTTCAAGAAGGTTCGTGACTTGAAACACTTCAAATTGGAAGGTTGTGAACTTCATCAATCTTACGTAAGTTTTTTCCTCTTCTGTATCCCTAGGCACCTAGGCACCTGTAATTTTTTCTTATTATAAAGATATAAATACATGCTAATTTATTTTTTTCTTACTATTCATTATTTTGTTATTCTTATTTTCTACAATTATACTACTATGCATATACCAGTTTTTTATTTTATATCTTATATTCATATTTATATCATGTTACCATGTGAATGTAGGCGGCAAGTAAAAGAAATTCAGAAAATAGGACGAAGGTATCAATACCTCATCGCACGGATAGTAAACCTTTTAGATAAATTATTTGGAAAAAGGTAATAGTAGGTAACTTCAAACTTCTATATTCAATTGATGGCATTGGTTGAACCTAATTTATATTTTGTATAGGGATGGAAAGATAATAATCAACCAAGTTTAACAACAATATTTTATGAAACTAGAAAAAAAGGTGGACAACTAGAAGGAGAAGATACTATCAAGAAATATGTAAGTTTTTTACATTTATTTTATTATAATCTATCTCTTTTTGTAGTTTCATTTTTTTTTTTTTTTTTTTTTTATGTTGATATCTATATTTAGAAGAATGAAATTGTTGAGGCGTCGCAATCAAATCCTTCTTCTTCCAATATAGAACTTATTGAAAAATGCTTTGGATCTCAAAGTCGTAATCATGTGATTTGTTTCGGAGGTAGTGTAAAAACAAATGATTTGAGACCTTATTCTTCGAGAGCGGAACTTCATACTAAACTTTGTGAAACTCAAAAGGAAAATGAGTCACTTAAAAGTCGCATTGACGGAATGGAGGTAGAATTTCGAGCAATTAAGGATTTGTAAGCAATGAACATAAGGCCTGAATTAAAACACATCTTGATTTGTAAGCAATGAACATAAGGCCTGAATTACACCCAATTCAAGATAGGAGTAAGTTTATACTTTCTGTTGCATGTTACACATTATCTTCAGAAGAGAAGCATCGATTTTGTCTTTTTCTTAAGCAACTAAAACTTCCAGATGGATTTTCATCAAATATTTTGCATTGTGTGAATCTTAAAGAGCACAAGATTTCAGGCTTAAAAAGTCACGATTGTTATGTTCTTCTTCAATGTCTACTACCTCTAGCATTACATCGTCTCATTCCTAAAACAGTTTATGAGCCACTTCTTGAGTTATCTGTATTCTTTAGTGTATTGGGTTCTAAGACAATAAGTTTGGATGATTTGAATCATATTGAATCTCAGATTCCAATAACTCTTTGCAAGTTGGAGAGAGTTTTTTCACCTTCATTTTTTGATGTCATGATACATTTGTCAATCCATATAGCAAATGAGGCTAAGTTTGGTGGACCTGTCTAATACAGATGAATGTATCCAATAGAGCGAAACTTGTACACACAAAAGTCTAGTATACGCAATAGGGCTCGTCCGAAGGGATCAATTGCAGAAGGGTATATTGCGAAGGAATGTATAACATTTTGCGCAAGATATCTTCATGGTGTTGAGACAAAATTTAATCGTCCGGAGTGCAATTATGACAATAGACGTAATAAAATTGATGGATACTTGTCTATCTTTTCTCAAACCGAAAAAACACTTGGAGCTGGTAGAACTGGTGATTTAGAAACACATGATTTCAAGCAAGCGCATATTTATGTTCTAAAGAACTGTGAAGAACTACAACCATTTCTGAAGTATGTTTTGTATATAATTCTCACTCATTCTCATTAATTTTCTTATTTATTGAAAATTATGTGTTTAGCTATTTTATTCTTATATGGAGACAATATAAAGAAATTCAAAATAGAAGTACAATACAAATATCGGATAAAAGCTTTATTAAGTGGTTTAAGAACAGAGTAAGCACTAATCTTGTTTTTATATATTGTATAATTTGGATTCATTGTAAATTTATACTAACAATCTAAATTTTAACATTTAACTTGTAGGTTACACAAATGTACAAGCAGGACAAAAGTTTGGTTATGGAATACTTACTTTCCTTGTCTCGTGGACCTACGAAATATGTGACTTGCTATAGTGGTTATATAATAATGGCTATAGGTTCCATACAGAAGAGTACGACAAAAAATTAAAAACACAAAACTGTGAAATGGTTGTAGTTGGGGACATTGGTAGTGAAACTGAAAAAATAGATTATTATGGGGTCTTAACAGAAATTCTCGAATTACAATATCTTGGTGGCCGTCGAGTGGTGTTATTTAGAGGTAATTGGTTGGACGTATATGACAAAGAAAAGGAGTTAAAACATATGAATATGGATTCATCAGTGTTAATCTCCAACGTCTGCTTAAAACAAATGAACCATTTGTATTGGCCAGTCAAGTATCACAAGTATTTTAGTTACCGATCATATTAACAAAGGTTGACATATTGTGCAAAAGACTCAACCTCGTGACACGTACATGATATCATTAGAGTTAAATAATGATTCCGAAAATATAAAAGATAGGGATGAGGCCTACCAACAAGAAGAAACTTTCAATCCTATACTGGATGCATGCACAACATTGAGTATGGATAATGAAATTAGTGGGAATAGGACTGATGTGAATCCAAGGATAGAGGATATATTTTCTACACAAAAGAAGAGAAAATGATGATCCTAATTTATCAAGTTTGTGCATTTCTTGCTACTGTTTGTTATTACTTAGCTTGTTTGCAATATTTAGTAGCACATTTACTTTTCATAAAATATAATTTGCTAAAGTTTATATCTATTTGATTAAATTTTGTAGGCGAAAGATGCAAGCATCAAAGTTATAGAAAGAAAATATGACCACTTTTAGATCTGAAAAGCAACTCTTCATACCACCAGGTTCGTTGGGAAAGAGTCGTGGACAAGGATTACGACCTTCTCTTAGATTGTCATCACGAGATGCTTTAATAGGTGCTATTAATAGTAGTACATCGGCAAGTGATACTCCAACAGAACCACCAAATAATGCCTATTTGCCATGTGATATCCAAAGTGTCAAAGAAATAAAAGAGAGATAAAAAATTTTTACATTTTGACATATTTATCTTATTCCATACTTTTGTTTCTATAAAATTGTGTATCTACAAAAATGTTACACAATTTGTATATTTAAGCATTTTTATATGATTTTTGTGTGATATTTTTAGATATGGTGACTTCTCCAAAAAAAAGAAAAAGTGCGAGGGAAAAACAAGTGCAAGAAAATTACAAAATTAAAAAATGGTGAAAAGTTGGAGGTAATATTCTACAACAATCGTGCCACCGAAAAAAATCATTAGTTTTTCCGGTGGCACAGTTGTTGTAGAATATTACCTCCAACTTTTCATCATTTTTTAATTTTGTAATTTTCTTGCACTTGTTTTTTCCTCGCACTTTTCTTTTCTTTGGAGAAGTCACCATATCTAAAAATATCACACAAAAATCATATAAAAATGCTTAAATATACAAATTGTGTAACATTTTTGTAGAAACAAAAGTATGAAATAAGATAAATATGTCCAAATGTAAAATTTTTTTACCACTCTCTCTTATTTCTTCGACACTTTGGATATCACAGGGCAAAGAGGCATCATTTGGTGATTCTGTTGGAGTATCATTTGCCGATGTACTACTGTTGACAACACCTATTAAAGCATCTCGTGATGACAATCTAAGAGAAGGTCGTAATTCTTGTCCACGACCCTTCCCTAATGAACCTGGTGGTATGAAGAGTTGCTTTTCAGATCTAGAAGTGATCATATTTCCTTTCTATAACTTTGATGCTTGCATCTTTCGTCTACAAAATTTAATCAAATAGATGTAAAATTTAACAAATTATATTTTATGAAAAGTAAATGTGCTACTAAATATTGCAAACAGTAGCAAGAAATGCACAAACTTGATAAAAATCATTGTTTTCTTCTTTTGTGTAGAAAATATATCCTCCATCCTTGGATCCACATCATTCCTGTTCCAACTAATTTCATTATCCATACTCAATGTTGTGCATGCATCCATTATAGGATTGAAAGTTTCTTCCTGTTGGTAGGCCTCATCCATAGTTTCCATATTTTCGGGATCATTATTTAACTCTAATGATATCATGTACGTGTCACGAGGTTGAGTCTTTTGCACAACATGCCAACCTTTGTTAATATGATCGGTAACTAAAATACTTGTGATACTTGACTGGACAATACAAATGGTTCATTTGTTTTAAGCATACGTTGAAGATTAACACTGATGAACCAATATTCATAAGTTTTAACTCCTTTTTCTTTGTCATATACGTCCAACCAATTAGCCCTAAATAACATCACTCGACGACCACCAAGATATTGTAATTCGAAAATCTCTGTTAAGACCCCATAATAATCTATTTTTTCAGTTTCACTACCAATGTCCCCAACTACAACCATTCCACAATTTTGTGTTTTTAAATTTTTGCCGTAGTCTTCTGTATGAAACCTATAGCCATTTACTATATAACCACTATAGCAAGTCACATATTTCGTAGGTCCAAGAGACAAGGAAAGTAAGTCTTCCATAACCAAACTTTTGTCATGCTTGTACATTTGTGTAACCTGCAAGTTAAATATTAAAATTTAGATTGTTAGTATAAATTTACAATGAATGCAAATTATACAATATATAAAAATAAGATTAGTGCTTACTCTGTTCTTAAACCACTTAATAAAACTTTTATCCGATACTTGTATTGTACTTCTATTTCGAATTTCTGTATATTGTCTGCATATAAGAATAAAATAGCTAAACACATAATTTTCAATAAATAAGAAAATTAATCAGAATGAGTGAGAATTATATACAAAACATACTTCATAAATGGTTGTAGTTCTTCACAATTATTTAGAACATAAATATGAGCTTGCTCGAAATCATGTGTTTCTAAATCACCAGTTCTACCAACTCCAAGTGTTTTTTCGGTTTGAGAAAGATAGACAAATATCCATCAATTTTATAATGCCTATTATCATAATTGCGCTCCAGACGATTAAATTTTGTCTCAACACCATGAAGATATCTTGCCCAAAATGTCATACATTCATTTGCAATATACCCTTCTGCAATTGATCCCTCCGGACGAGCCCTATTGCGTATACTAGACTTTTGTGTGTACAAGCTTCGCTCTATTGGATACATTCATCTGTATTGGACAGGTCCACCAAGCTTAGCCTCATTTGCTAAATGAATTGACAAATGTATCATGATATCAAAAAATGAAGGTGGAAAATGTCACACCCCGAGTTTAGAAAAAGGGTCTTTTTTTTTTTTTTTTTTTTTCAAAATCAGAGTTAAACATTTCGAACTCCAATGCGTGAACTGACCACCACATATATAAAAAAATCTCTGTACAACCGGACAGAGTTTCCCCTATATATGTTCGGCTCGAAGAGTACATTCACCAGAGTAGATACAAGCAGTAACTGGAAATTAAATAAAACATCTACTCTATTACAACCACAAGAATACATAATGTGTCTACAGTCCTAGATATCCACAACTAATCATCCAATACAGTCCTAGATATCCACAACTAAGATGATCGAGAAATAAACATAGAGTCCAGAGAACGAGGTCAATATACTAAATCATAACAATCAAGGATCTACCAGGGACAACTCTATCGCGTTTGCTCACCAGGTCGTCCCAGAATTCCGGCACCCAACTGACCTGAAAAATGGTCACCTGAGGGTGTGAGATACATCATAAATGTATCCCAGTGGGCACGACGGGCCGAGAAATAATAAGTTGTACCTACTAGATACTATAATAAGCGGATAAACAAAAGCTGGAGATAAACAAGACGAAAAATCAACTGAGATTGCTAGATAAGTAAACAAGCATAAGATAGGTGAATGAATAATGCATCAAAGCTAGAAGCATAAGTATACCCAATCTCACACCACTGTTGGTCCCAAGGACCTCAGGCTAATACCGCTCTAGAAACCAGTATGCTATCATAATCTCAACGGGTTCACGGGTCAATGTGACCTTTCTACCGGTAAAGAACACCACTGCGGGTAGCTAATCCGCTGGTGTGCGCGACTGAAAGCTGGCTCAACGACGATCATAATGCTGATGCTCAAACCACGGTCTAAAGACCAGATAGTCGGCGAAAAGCCGGGGAAAATCCCCACCGGGATACAGAAACTGAAGTATATCATGCCAAATATTGAAACAGTAACTCCTATTCTAAACATGCTGTGAAGAATAGAGAAAGATATAGAACGGAACTAGTGACCAAACAAGCATGGCATGTGTTCAGATATGTACAACTACTACTGGAAATAAAAGCATGATAAAAGCTCATCTGTGGGATCAAAACTGCTAAGAACCAAAGGGGTCCGTCCTACTACAGTACCCGTAGGGCCAAAATGATAAAGCGCGGACCGAAGATAACCCACCTCAAGGCAGACGGTCGCGAAATCCACTGGACGGATCACGGGCTGGCTCCTGACGACTGGGGCCTACAATAGTGTCACATGTCAATACAGGATTCATCCACAATCCTTGAAATGCGCATTTAGTGCGAAACCCACCGTTAAATCAACAATTTTGTCGATTTACGGTACGTTAAGCCAATTCCACTCAATGAAAAGCAACAGACTTCCAGTGAAAGGTGCAACGATCATGTGCACCCTGTCTACAGCAGCCTACCAGGCTACAATTATATTTAGACCTCCGGACTTTACTAAAATTGCATTTTATTCATATAAAACTCACTAATTAAGCCACAACTTTTAATCTGAAAATCTTTAAGCCAAAATATTTTACCAGAAACTAGATTTTGATGTGCTGGATCTCTTGCTCACAGTTTGGAATCAAGTTGGGCAATAAAAACCCAAGTTGGCCCATGATCATTGTGCATTGAGGGCTCAAGATGGTTACACTTGTGTTAACAATGGGTCTTCTCCAATTTTAATGTGAGCATCAAGCTCAGGGACCTCCAATAACCCAGAGGCTCATCTCTGGACCACAGAAAAGCCCTCAGGTTGCTATCTACAAAGACTTGACCTCAAACTAGCTCATTTAGAGCTTGGTTCACGAGCTTTCCAAAACCAACAGTTCTGGACCAAAACTAAAATGAGCAGAATTAAGGAAAAATAAAAAACATACAGGGGCTCACCTCTGGAAGATGGCACGACTGCTAGAAAGCTTGCTGGAGCAAGATGACCCCAAACCTTTCTTGATGGAGCACACAATGGCCGAACCCTCTTGCCTCTCGGTCAAGCTTCAAAATAAGGTGAGCACAGCCCTCCTTGGACCTCCAGAGGTGGAATGCACCTTAGCCGCGGAAGCTTGGAGCTTCCCTGTGCTCCCCCGACCGAGGAAGAAGAAGAAGAAGCTTTTAAGATCCATTAATTGCAAGTTGGGATCTAAGCAGAATGGGTCGCATGCAAATGGACTAGTGGAATGCCCAAGGTGTAAGAATACTTACCAGAGGTTGGCCGGCGTCGGAGGAGCGACGGGCGGCATTGCTCGGCTAACACCAAGAACCCGAAAGCTAGGGTTTGCTCCCCCGCACTCCACACTGCACCAAAGCCCACCAAACTTCGTGGGCCTCATTCTGGGAACCAGCAGGAGCTTCTGGTCAATTTGGTTCCAGCGCCGAAGCTCCGGAGGCGGCGCTCACAAATCCCGACAAAGATCTAGGGTTCCGGCGACCTATCTCCACCCGCCGGCAATCCGGGGGTCCAAGGGCTTCGGGGCTTCACCTGGAGCACCCCCTCGATGTCAGAACACGACTGCCAGGGCCCAGGTTGCAAGAAAAACCAAGGAAACAGAGGGCTTACCTAGCCGGATCCGAGGAAGAAAAGATGGTGGCTCCGGCGGCGCGCGGCTGAGCCAGGCGTTGAGGCTTCTCGATCTGCTTCTCTGGAGGCCAATTATGCTCCCAGATGGAATTAGAAGAGATCCCAAGCCCTTTGGTTGCTTCCTTCCAAACCAACCCGAAAGCAAGATCTCTTTCTTGCTTTTCTCGGCTTCTCCGGCGATGGACGGCGGTGGCTGGCAGTGCTAGGCTCGGGAACTCGGGGAAGAAGGAGATGGGATCGTGGGGACTGCGGTTTCCACAGGAGTGCGGCTAGGGTTCGGGGTTAGGGTTCCACCCGATTAGGTATACTATTATTTGCAAAAGATGCAATTGAGCCCCTCAACTCTTGGTATTTAAGCATAGGTCCTTCGTTGTACAAGCATTATGCATAGAAGACCCTCTCCAAAAATTTTCTCGCCATTTGATCCATAAAATATTGGGATTCTTCGCGAAATACTACAAATTTTCTAGTATTTCACGCTTTTTGAGACAACCGAGTGGTCAAACCGAAAAATGGACACCACCACGACGTCCGGCTCGACGAAACCTATTGAGTAGCGATTTTTGTTCCTCGCATTCGATCCTTTAAAATTTTAAAATCCATAACATACAGTGGTGTTACTTAGTGCGGCATGCTTTTCAAGGACTTCGGCTCGTCGAACATAAATTCTGTCAGCGCCACTGCGCTCAGAATACCGAAGCCATTCAAATCGACTATATAGATCATCGATTTCGGACTCCAGACAGTCGATCGCCCGACATTGACCTGCGAGGGAATTAAATCAGGGTTTATTATTCACGACTTAAGTCGTGGGCCCCATTTTGTTCTTTGCCATTTTCGAGACGATCTGACCATCAGATCGAAAATCGGTTTGCACCATTTTTAATCAATTCGAGGAGACGGTTCTACCGACGATTTTAGTTTTTCAAGATCAGACCCGGATCTGCAAATTGGGAGATAATTTTTCTCGAAAACTGTGCAATTTGCACTTTGACTTACAACATTCTCATATATATATATATATATATATATATATATATATATATATATATATATATATATATATATATATAATTTTGACTTTCAAATTTATTTTTCATTTCTTTATTAACTTTTACAACTCGAATTTCTCGAGTATTACAGAAAAACTCTCTCCAACTTGCAAAGAGTTAATGGAATTTGAGATTCAATCTGATTCAAATCATCCAATCGTATTGTCTTAGAACCCAATACTCTAAAGAATAGAGATAACTCAAGAAGTGGCTCATAAACTGTTTTAGGAAGGAGACCACGTAATGCTAGAGGTAGTAGACGTTGAAGAAGAACATGACAATCGTGACTTTTTATGCTTGAAATCTTGTGCTCTTTAAGATTCACACAATGCAAAATATTTGATGAAAACCCATCTAGAAGTTCTAGTTGCTTAAGAAAAAGGCAAAATCGATGCTTCTCTTCTGAAGATAATGTGTAACATGCAACAGAAAGTATAAACTTACTCCTATCTTGAATTGGGTGTAATTCAGGCCTTATGTTCATTGCTTACAAATCAAGACGTGTTTTAATTGTGTCTTTTGTTTTTCCATTGATATTCATGAATGTCCCAAGAAAATTATTATTTATATTTTTTTTTTTCAATATGCATCACATCCAAATTATGTCTCAACAAAAGAGTTCGCCAATATGGAAGCTTAAAAAATATGCTCTTTTTATTCCAATTATCCCCTTGAATATCATGTGATATTTTTTTCTTTTTATTAGCCGCCTTAGTTAAATTGATCCCTTCAAGATATTCCACATGTTCAAAAATATCATTACTAGTAAGTAGTTTTTGTGGTAACCTTCTCTCCTTTGTACCATCAAATGAAGATTTGTCATTCCTCCATTTATGATTGGTAGATAAGTAAGGTCGATGTCCCATATAACATTGCTTGCCACCATTGACTAATCTAATTGAAACAATGTTCTTATTGCAATAAGGACATGCCAATTTACCCTTAGTGCTCCATTCAGGTAAGTTGCCATTTGCAGGAATGTCATTAATAATCCCTAACAAAGCTGCACGCATTTGAAAATTTTGATGTATTGACACATCAAATGTTTCAATACCTACTTCCCATAAGTCCATTAACTTCTCAATCAAAGGTTGGAGATAGATATCAATTGCATCTCCAGGACCTGAAGGTCCTGAATGAGCATCGATAATATAAGATTAGGTTCCTTCATACACATCCATGGTGGTAAATTGTATGGTATTAATATTACTGGCCAAATACTGTATAATTTTCTCGTATCTCCATAGGGTTGAAAGCCATTACTTACAAGACCAAGTCTTATATTTCGAGGCTCTAAGGCAAATGATTCATATAGTTTATCAAAGGATTTCCATTCCATCGCATCAGCGGGGTGTTTCATAATTCCATCATCTACTCTTTTATCAAAATGCTATCTCATAAAAGAAGCTGTCTTTGTGAACATGAATAATCGTTGAAGCCTAGGCTTCAACGGAAAATAACGCAATGTTTTTTATGATATTTTTTTACCTTTTTTAATTATACTTGATTTCCTCATTTTTTGTATCATTCGTCCATCTAGAAGCACAACAAACTTTACAATAATTAGATTCTTCGTCATCTTTCCAATATAACATACAATCAGTTACATATGCATCTATTTTTTTATAGGAGAGCCCCATATCTTGAATAATCTTTTTTGCTTCATAATATGAATCTGGTAAAGTTGATTATTCAGGAAGAAACTTTTTATTTAATAATTGTAATAGCTTGGTATATGATGCATTACTCTACTTTCCAAGACTCTTGATATGAAGTAATTTTATTAGTACTGACAATATGGAGCTCATAGAACCAGAGTATAATGGTTGATTAGACTCTCTTAATAATTTATAAAATTTTTTAGCTTCATCATTGGGTTCCTCTTCATGCACTTCATGACTTGAGATACTAATGCTTTCCTGGTTCATACCGAGATCACTAAAATCCGGATAAATTGTGAAGTGACCTTCCACCATTAGATGGTGGGTGTAGGATGTACACCTCCCTTTGGGGTGCACATGTAGCATTGCCCATATATATATATATAGTTAGGCTGAAATCCTATTAATAGTATTAAGTCATTGGTGTTATTAAGTTTTTAACTCTTGAATTAAAAGATGTGTGGTTGAAATGATAATGGGCCCCTTGGGTTTAATAGGTGGTTGGAAAAATAGTAAAATCTAACGGATGAAAATGATCAGAGGAGTTGATCTAAGGGTAGAAAATTTGATAGCACCAATAACTTAGTACTATTATCGTGGTGAGCGTCGGGGAGACACCGCTCACCACGACAAAAACTACAAACAACACACAACAACACTCGACCCAATCTAGCGAAAGTTTAGAGCATGTCACCCATTCCACAGCATTATGTTGTCTGCAGCCAACATAATCACTTAGAAAAATAAACATGCCGATCACTCGTCCCATCCATTGGGAGAGGTATAAAACTCAATCAAGACTCTCGCTAAAAATCACGACTTTCACGAAGTCATCCTAGGGTCCAACCACAAGCCTAGGGTTTCTAAAGTCCACAATGACCTACATCCTAGGCTCTGATACCACTCTAATCTGTCACGCCTCGGGGTCGAACTGCGACCTGGACTCGCCAACAGATCCGCCACCTATACGAAAATCCCGCATAGGCGAAGCGTCCAACCTGCAAAGAAAGATCTACTATAGCTAAACAGATATCAGAGCTGTAAAATAAAAAGCTGCAAAACTCTATCAAACACTGTACAACTGGAAATAAAGATACAATGTCCATTTCCCAAAAAATTGAATCAAATACAAAATCCTCAGATACAATAACCCAGAACTCAACAGGGAGGGTAACCTGAAATAATACATCAATGTACAGACTCTCAGTACAAGTCATATCCTCACTACAATAATCTTTCAAAAGTAAAAATAAAACAAATCCACTGACTGTACTACAAATCTCCAATGTGGGGGTACAACTACTCTCCAAAGACAGATAGGGATCTAGCTCGCGACTCCCTCGTCTCGAACAGCAACAGCAAAATCAACATCTCCCACAAATGACTTTACAAAACAAAGGAGAGGAAAGAGAAAGGAGGGGGAGAACCCCCCAACGGGTGTGAGAACTACATCAACACGTAGTTCTAATTGGGTAACGCCACCATGCCCGACGGTCTGCCCACTAAGTCTACTAGATGTTGGGTTATAAGTAATTGGATCTAAATAGGGAAAAAAACACCTAGAGGGGGGTGAATAGGTGTAAACAATAAACACTCAAAAAATCATTGCGCAATAAAATCCAATGCGGAAATAAAAATGAACACGCAAGATTTTTACGTGGAAAAACTCCAAACCGGAGTAAAAAACCACAGGACCGATAACACGGCGAAATCCACTAGAATTAACACACGTACAAGGTGATATAACGTACTCACTGACGACTCAACCTCTTACCATACGCTCCTAGTAGATCTTCTCCGCTCGCTCCACGACGCTTCTCGAATCCACGATCCGCGCCCAACGCTGAGTCCACAGCGTCCAACGTCGAGTCCACGACGTCCGACCGAATCCACGGTCTTCACCCAGTAGCACGCTTCGAATCCACGAACGTACCTCGCTCCGAATCCACGAGAGCGGTTGCACCTTGAATCCACAAGGCCACGCGAGTCCACGCGCCGATTTAGGGTAAATCGTTGTTTGTTTTGGGTGGTGATGATCCGCCGAATACTTAGATTAGAAATAGATCGGAAATACCATCTAAGTATTCATTGATTTGATTCTACTCAAAATGTGAGTATGGAAAACCTAGAATCAAATCAATCAATATAGATGAAGAAACATAGAATAAATTCTATTGATTTCCTTTCTTCTCTATATGTGGATTTTTCCTTTACGGCTATTTTTTTTTATTTTGCGGATGCCCTAGAAAATGAATATAGGGCCTATTTATAGGTTAGAAACCATTGGAAGAAGATAGGGATCAAAAACTGCCTTTTCTGGAGATTTTACCGACGGCGATCCGGATTGGAATTGGACGATCCGGATTGCAGAAGCAAGAAAGACGATTTCCAGAAAAATGCTAGTTCGGGATCCGGATCGTAGTCCCCGATCCGGATCGTTCATACAGTTTCACCAAACATCACGTTCGGGATCCGGATTGCAAATCCTGATCCGGATCATGCAAGTGAAAAGGTAAAACCAGTGTTCGGGATCCGGATCATGAAATGCTGCGATCCGGATTGAAACAGTGTATGAACAAACACCCTTCGGGATCCGGATTGCCGAGCACGATCCGGATCCTGAACATGTCCCATGTCCAGTTTTTGATGTTTATGCAATAAAACTTTCTTCCAGGTGTTTCTACACTACAAGAAGTATTCGGATCACCAAAAATCTTTAGTTAAACATACCTGATCCTTTTGAATTCTTCTTTCTTGAGATTGAGGTATATGATCCAAAGTTCTTTCATCTTCAATCTTCAAGACTTAATACTTTCACGAAATACGCCAACTCAAATTCCGTAACAATCTCCCCCTTTGGCGGTTTCGTGACAAAACACAAATCCACAAAAGAAAATTCAAAAAGATATTTTTGTTGCTATCACCATACAACAAAAATTTACAATGGAGATCCAAAAATTAAATACATGAGATAAACTCCTAAAACAGACTCTAGACTTAGACATCTGTAATCTCTGCAAAAAGAAATCATTCTTGACAAACAAAAGCGTTAGATTCCTCAAGAATTGAAACATACAAAACCAAGTACAGAGATAGAGTTTATTCTCATCATGACATTTGAAGAATTCAGATATGTAAGAGAATCATAGTTAAAAACCAACATATCTTCTAGGCATTCAAAAACCAAATGTCACAAACTGTTAGTCAACCATCAACTTGTTAGTCATATTACATGCCCAAATAGTTAGTCAAATAGTTAGTAGGGGCATGCAACCAATCAACAAATAAAAACCAAAGTTGAAGTTGAGATCATACTTACCTTAATGTTTTCATATTCACACATCTTCGTCATTGTTCAAGTTGCATTGTCCAAGTTCTCTCTTAAACTCTCTCTTAAACTCTCTCCCCCTTTTTGTCACAAACAAGCCAATAATTACAAAACAAAAGGGAGTTAAAAAGATAAACAAAAATGAAAAACCTGCAAAGAGCAAAAGAAAGTTAGAACAGAAAATTTATTCCTGAGAGTCGGAGTCATCAGAGGTGGTGCATCCCATTTTGGCAAACATTCTCTTCATCAGTTTTTTCATCGATGAGACAGACTTGGTCAAAGTGATTTGAGATGCAGTGATTATTTCAAGTTCCTTTTTCACAACTTGAAGTTCTCCTCTCATTTCAGTGAACTCAGCCGACATGCGTTCTTGTTCATTGGAGAGTCGCTGTTGTTCTTTAAATATTGAGCTGACCGAGGCATCATCATCAGAGGTGGATGGAGGTGCCTGCTGTGATGGAGGAACAGGGGCTGTAGAAGAAGTTGCTTGGGGTCGAGCCCGTTGTCGGATTGGCGGAGATGGAGGATCATCTTGCTTTGTCGATAAGGACTTTACAATGGTTGTCTCATTTATGGTCCCTAAACTGTACATGTATGAGCTTGCGCTTGTATCGACTTTAAACTTTTTAAGGATGCGCATGATTATCATCGGGTATGGTAGTCTCTCTGTGGGGTGAGAGTGTTCAACATACCGCGTCATCCTGGCCCAAATGAGATAAGGAATGTTCAAGTTTGTTCCCATCAATGCGGCCGGGTTTCCAAGAAGATATAGGAATAACATCCTATCCCATCGAAGAACCTTCGTGTTCATATTGGGAAGAATGTTGTAGCAAACAATGAAGTTTATATACTTGTACTCTGTTCGAAACTCTTTGGAGAATACGGAATTGTCGGTAGACAAGGTATCCGGAAGGCAAATTCCGTTGACTACAACTCTCCAGGAGTTGTCGTTGAAGCTTTGAGTCTTTAGATAATTGATTCCATCAGATCTGGCTTTCATACCTAGCACTTCTCCAATCAGTTGGGGAGTGACTTTGATTTTGATACCTTTAACCAAAGTATGAAATTCTCGACGTCCGTCCTCATGATCAGTTAGACTTGCAGCATTCTGATAAAACATCCGAACTGAATGTGGACAATACCCAGTTGACTCAGGAAAGTTGCAAATTGGAGCAAGACCAACTTGATTAAATAAAATCCCAAAAGCTGCAGATCGTTCCATCATTGGTTTGACATTCACATGTCTCTCACCAATGCATTCTCTTTTCTCAAAATCCTTGATTCTTGTGGAGCTAATGAATTCCTGTGGTGGAGGCTGGCTAGCAATTGGTTCGTTAATTGAAATGCCCCGAGCACTGCCTCTTTTTCTTGCACCAGTTTTCATCCTCGTTCCAATTGAAGTAGGTTCCAGTGGGGCTTTTCCTTTATCAGCTGCAGTAGGCTGAGGCTTTGTCTTTGAAGCTTCAGCAGTAGCCTTCCCTTTTGAGATAATGGGGACATCTTCCTCGATCTCGAGGTTATCCCAGTCTATTGAATCCGTCTCTGAATCTGTATCAGAATCATTCTGAGCTCTCTTCGTTCTCTTAGCCTTCTTAGGCTTTGCAGTGTCTTTGACATGGACCATGGCAGTAAGTAAGAAAATCGCCCATGTGATCACCATTTTGATTGCTAGTGAAAAATGTATCCTGTGAAGAGCAACTCAAGAACATGAAAAATCGTCAATTTTGAAAAATTGGAAAAATTGTACCCAAACAATCATATTCATGTAGAGAAGCTAAGAATCAAATTAGTTTTGGAAAAGGAATTTTAAAAGTGGATCAATTCCATGATTTTCAAAAATTCCTCTTTTATGCCCTAAAACAGAAATTTCAGAAATCGAAGCCCAAAAATTCGTTTATCTTGAGAAAACCCAGCATAAAAGCAAAACTAATCGACCCAGAGTCCTTATTTCAAAAGAAATTTGATCAAAAACCATTCACAAACGAAAAAGATCCATGATTTCTACTCACGTTTGATGAAAACATATAAAAACTGTGAAAAACCGAGATTTGATCAATAAAACTTACTTGGAATTGAAGAACTTTGAGTTTGGAAGCTCCAAGATGCAAGAAATCTAGAGAGAGAAACTCTAGAAGCTTGGGAACAAAAGATTAGGGTAAAAGGAATTGAAATCTCTTTGTTCTTTATAAACCCTAGCCGTGATCCGGATCGGATCGAGAATGTGATCCGGATCGGCTACCCGCAGGAAGAAGCCTGCGTTCGGGATCCGGATCACTTATCCCGATCCGGATCGGCTTCAACTTTTTCTCCAGAAAATTTTAGAAAAATTCCATAAAATCCAGAAAAAGTATGTAAGCACTTTACCATGTCAACTTTAAACAAAAATCATCGTTTCATACAACAAGAAATAGATTATACAAAATCTATCAAAAATACTCAAAAATGAAACGAAAATTTACGAAATTAAAACACTTAAAGTTGAACAACTTCAATTACATCTATCCTGATCTTATGCGTAATGCCTTTATCAAATCATCAATTTTGGTAAAGAAAATGAAATACCAAGATCAATAGATGTTTGAAATCCCAGATAAGTTAGATAATATATCTAGACAATCTGTTGAAGGAGTGGCTCTTTGAGCATCTTTTATCAAAAATCCCACCTTATACCAACCATGAAATATGACTGAGTCAAGTATTTCAATATGCATTTCATCAACATTTTTAAAACAAAAATTTGCTTTGCATTCATGGAGTATCTTTTTCTTTCTTTCATTTTCTCCATGTGGTGGTAGTTTTCACACTCCTCATTGGGATGTAACTCTTTCCACATCTTTTGAGCATTTTACATTTCATTGACTCCCCCTCAATTGGCTATCAATTATTTAATATATAAGGTATTCAACCAAAAATTGATCTCGCATTCATACTCGACTAAGCAATCAAATATGATAATGACTATACCAAGAGATCATTGAGAGAGAAATTGACTTTGATCACTTAAAAGATGGTTTAATTAACGTAAATGATCATTGCAACATTGAAATATTATGATATCAAAAGCATAATAAATTTCTAAATGCATAAAAGGATGCAATTAAAGTCAATTATGATTTATGCTCAATTAATGTCCTATGTACAAAACATAGATAAAGAACAAAACAAAAACAAAAACAAAACCTAACCTAAGCAAAGGTTTCAAAAAGGTTATTTCAAGGAAAGCATGCCAATTGCTTTACGCAAGTGAATAAAACGTTTTTGATCCAAAGGTTTTGTTAAGATATCAGCTAATTGATCCTCAGTTGAAATATATGACAGTTGAAGAATGTTTGATTCAACTAGCTCTCTAAGAAAATGATATCTAAGTTCAATATGTTTTGTTCTAGAGTGCAACACAGGGTTTTTAGAAATGTTAATAGCACTAGTGTTGTCACATAAAATGGTTACCGAAGTTGCTGAAATCCGGAAATCGCTCAACACGCTTTTCATCCAAATCAATTGGGTTGAACAACTTCCTGCAGAAATGTACTCCGCTTCGGCAGTCGAGAGTGCTATGCAATTCTGCTTTTTACTGTGCCATGCAACAAGGCAGTGGCCAAGATAGAAGCATGCACCACTCGTGCTTTTCCGATCATCCACCGATCCAGCCCAATCGGCATCTGAGTATCCAACTATATCCAAACTTGTTCCCATAGGATACCAAATTCCGAAATTGATTGTACCTTTGATATATCGGATGATCCGTTTCACCGCTTTCAGGTGAACCTCCTTCGGTGCTGATTGATATCTCGCGCAAATCCCAACACTGAAGGATATATCCGGGCGACTAGCCGTGAGATATAGTAGACTTCCAATCATACTGCGATACAGTTTCTCGTCTACATTCTCACTATGTGATTCACTTCCAAGTCCCTTATGGCTAGTTCCCATTGGAGTCGGAAAATCCTTAGAATTTTCTAGATCAAACTTTTTGACCAACTCCAGTGCATACTTGGATTGACACAAGTGAATTCCTTCATCGTTTTGTTTAACTTGTAATCCAAGAAAATAAGTCAATTCGCCCATCATGGACATCTCAAATTCGCTTTCCATGGTCTCCGCGAATTTAGAAGCATCATTATCTCTTGTTGCGCCAAAAACAATGTCATCGACATAGATTTGAGCAACTATGAAATTGTTTTGATAATGCTTCACAAAGAGAGTCCTGTCAGCTCCCCCTCGAGTGTAGCCCTTTTCCAAAAGGTGCTTTGTCAACCTTTCGTACCATGCTCGCGGTGCTTGTTTCAGACCGTAAAGAGCCTTTTTCAGACGAAAAACATGGTTAGGTAGTTTATGATCCACAAAACCTTTCGGTTGAGCCACATAAACTTCCTCATTTAAAAACCCATTTAAAAAGGCGCTCTTAACGTCCATTTGAAATAATTTGATTTTAAAATGACAAGCTATCGCAAATAAGATACGAATGGACTCGAGTCTAGCTACAGGGGCGAAAGTTTCATCAAAGTCTATACCTTCTACTTGAGAGTAGCCTTGAGCAACTAACCTTGCTTTGTTCCTGATGATAGTACCTTCTTCATTTTTCTTGTTCTTGAAGATCCATTTGGTACCTATCACATTGTGTTGCTTCGGAGGCTTCGTTAATTCCCAGACTTTGTTTCGCTCAAATTGATGGAGCTCTTCCTGCATTGCTTTAATCCAGTAGTCATCTTGGAGAGCTTCATCAACATTCTTTGGTTCGATTTGAGATACATAGCATGCAAATCCGCAAACCAATTGTCTCCGTGTTCTAACTCCTTCTTGTGGATCTCCAATGATGTTCGATTCAGGGTGATCCTTGGAGATGCGTAACGTTTGAGGTAGAGGAGTAGTCGGAGGTACACGAGATGATTCCTGCACATCAGATAAGCTTGAAGAACCGTTAGATGCATCATTATTATCGAAAGAATTGTTAGAAGAAGATGCATTAGCAGGTGTATCATCATCAAGAGAGATATCGAGGGTAGATTTTTCAGATTCAAAGTGAAAAGCTTCATCTACCTTAACATTTATCGATTCTACGATCGTCTTAGATTCTAAGTTAAAAACTCGATATGCTCTGCTGTTTGTAGAATAACCTAAGAAAATCCCTTCGTCACTTCGAGAGTCAAATTTTCCAAGATTCTCGCGATCACGTAAAATAAAACACCGACTCCCAAAGATGCGAAAATATTTGATGTTAGGTTTTCTACAAAACCAAAGTTCATATGGTGTATTCAAAGTCCCCGGGCGCAAATACACTCGATTAATAACATAAACAGCAGTGTTCACCGCTTCAGCCCAAAAATATAAAGGTAAGTTCCGGCTGTGAAGCATAACACGTGCCATTTCCTGTACGACCCTGTTTTTGCGCTCGACTACACCATTTTGTTGAGGTGTATAAGGTGCGGAGAATTCATGTTTAATGCCGTTAGAAGTGCAAAAATCAATGAATTTGGAATTTATGAATTCCCCACCTCTATCACTTCTAACTCGAGTAATCTTATCATTCTTTTCAATCATAATACGATGGCAGATTTCGTGAAAAGAATCAAAAGTATCAGCTTTTTCTTTTAAAAATGCTACCCAAGTATATCTAGAAAAATCATCAACCAATAAGAAAATATACCATTTACCTCCCAAGATGGTTGACGAGTTGGCCCCATTAAGTCCATATGCAAAAGTTCCAAAGGCCGTTTTGTACCTATGTGGTTCAAGTTCTTGTGTGCAGTCCTAGACTGTTTTCCCTTTTGGCAACCGCCACACACAATGTTTTGTTCAAAAGAAAGTTTAGGAACCCCCTTGACCACATCTTTGTTCGAAATTCTAGCAAGTTCCTTAAAGTTTATGTGACCTAGCCTTTCATGCCAAAGTGTTTCATTTTTCAAAGATGCTAGGTTACATTTTTCAGAAATTTAGTAGGAACTACATAACAATTGTTTTCTGATCTAACCCCTTTTAAAAAGAAAGCATGGTTCTTGTCAGTTACAGTACATTTATCAGATGAAAAATTAACTGAATAACCATTATCACAAAGTTGACTTATGCTTATGAGGTTAGTCTTAAGGCCATGAACAAATAACACATTTTTAGAACCGGGCCATCTGGAATAGCTACCGTTCCCTTTCCAACAATTTTGGAAGACCGACCATCTCCGAAAACAACAAGTCCTCCGGAGTTTTTCTCAAAGTTTGAAAACAGTTTTTGTCACCGGTCATGTGACGGGAACACCCGCTATCCAGATACCAAGACGAACTATCATATGCATGCAAGGAAACATTAGTAACAAGACAAGGGAAAATTTCACCTTTGCGCACCCAAACCTTTTTGGAATGCGTCGGTAATGGTCGTGAAGTTGATTTCCTAGGTGAAAGCGTCTTGTTGAAGAATTGCTGCTCCTTGATGATGTCGTCTTGAGCGGTGTACTACCAAGGCTCTTTTCCTTCAATGATTTGCAGTTGATTTTCGAGGAATCACCTTTTGGTAGTCATTGCAAGAGGTGCTTGAGGTGTGCGTTTGGCTCCCATCTTGCAATTTCTCCTTATGTGCCCTGAAATGCCACAACGAAAACATACCTTAGTTCTTGACGATCCCGAGGAGGATGAAGTAGGCTTGTTGTCGTTGCTTGTCGTGAATTCCGGTGTCGGAGGAGGAGATACCGACTGAGGCACAAATACTGTCCCACTCGAACTTGGAATGTCTCCAGTTTGAGTGTATCCGAGGCCGAACTTATTTGTTTGACCAAGACCAAGAAGTCTGTCCAACTTACTCCTTCCAGAAGAAAATCTCTTTAAGTCATCCTTCAGTTGGCGTATGGTCTCTGTCATTTCCAATTTTTCCTGTCGAGCCTCGCCGTTGAGCTTCAAGAAGTAATTCGCTTTGTTCACCATATCTATATAATTCTTCTCGAGTTGCTCATTGGACTCTTGAAGGGAAACATTTGTTTTAATCAGATTATCCCTTTCCACTTCAAGATCGGTTGAGAGAGAGGTTACCCTTTTTACTTCTTCTTCGAGATCCTGCAATCTCCCTTTCAACCCCTTGTTTTGCTTAGCCAGTTTCTTTGAATCCCTCAAAAGTTGTGGTAGGCTAGAGCAAAATCTTCACCTTCCGAATCATCTGATTCATCGTCCGTTGCAATCTTTTCAACAGTGGAGTTGGACAGTGAGTCGGATGTACTTGCCATTAAGCACATGAAGGGTGAAGATGTGGTGGACGCGTGGAAAGCTGTCGCGTTGTCTTCTTCATCACTTGAGGATGACTCATTTGACGTGGAGTTGTCATCCCAAGTAACGACTTGCATCGCTTTCTTCTTTGCCGGATTCTTGTTGGGACACTCCGTTGCAATGTGGCCGTAGCCTCGACATTTGAAGCACTGAACTTGTCCCTCTGAACTTTTCTTATCCTTTGAGAAGTTCTCTTGCTTTCTTGACTTGTAGCTTGAAGAACCCTTGCCTTTCTTCGACTTTCCGAAGGATGGAGTTTTGCTTGAATTTCCCCTTCGAAAGTTGCGGCGAAACTTCCTTGTCAAGAGAGCGAGCTGCTTCTCAAAGTCCTCCATAGAAAGGTTCTCGTCGTCGTCCGAGGAGGATGAATCCGCGTCTTCTTCTTTAGTTGATTTCAATGCGTAACCTGAAGACTTAGAAGAGGATGCCTTTCCAGAAGAATAGTTAGTAGGAAATGTCATTTCATAAGTTTGTAAAGCACCTACTAATTCTTCTACACGCATTTCGTCCGGGTGTTTAATTGTTTCAATGGCTGCGACCTTCGGGCGAAATCGTTCAGGAAGAGTTCTTAGAATTTTTCTTACAACTTTAAATTCTGGAATCTTCTCTCCCAAGTTAGCACATGAGTTTACGATGTCTTGCAATCGTGTGTAATAGTCAGTGAAAGATTCATTCTCTGCCATAGAGATAGAGTCAAACTTGCTCGTAAGCATTTGCAGTTTCTGAATCTTCACAAGGTTAGTTCCCTCATGCGTAACTTGAAGAACATCCCAGATTTCTTTCGCAGTCTCACATGCCGAGACGCGAGAGAACTCAGTTTGTGACAAAGCATTAAATAGAGCATTAATCCCTTTGCCATTGTAAGAAGATGAATCTATCTCTTCCTTGGTCCATTTCGACCTAGGTTTTAAGGTGCGAACATCAGAAATAATTTCAGTTGGATTAGACCATCCTAATTCAATTGATTGCCACACCCTTTCGTCGATGGAAATTAAAAAGGCTTTCATCCGTACTTTCCAGTACGCATAATTTGTTCCATCAAAGAAAGGGGGTCGATTGATGTTTCCACCTTCAACCATTGTTTACAACCCTATTCCCGCTCTGATACCACTTGTTGGGTTATAAGTAATTGGATCTAAATAGGGGAAAAAACACCTAGAGGGGGGTGAATAGGTGTAAACAATAAACACTCAAAAAATCATTGCGCAATAAAACCCAATGCGGAAATAAAAGAACACGCAAGATTTTTACGTGGAAAAACTCCAAACCGGAGTAAAAAACCACGGGACCGATAACACGGCGAAATCCACTAGAATTAACACACGTACAAGGTGATATAACGTACTCACAGACGACTCAACCTTTTACCATACGCTCCTAGTAGATCTTCTCCGCTCGCTCCACGACGCTTCTCGAATCCACGATCCGCGCCCAACGCTGAATCCACAGCGTCCAACGTCGAGTCCACGACGTCCGACCGAATCCACGGTCTTCACCCAGTAGCACGCTTCGAATCCACGAACGTACCTCGCTCCGAATCCACGAGAGCGGTTGCACCTTGAATCCACAAGGCCACGCGAGTCCACGCGCCGATTTTGGGTAAATCGTTGTTTGTTTGGGTGGTGATGATCCGCCGAATACTTAGATTAAAATAGATCGGAAATACCATCTAAGTATTCATTGATTTGATTCTACTCAAAATGTGAGTATGGAAAACCTAGAATCAAATCAATCAATATAGATGAAGAAACATAGAATAAATCTATTGATTTCCTTTCTTCTCTATATGTGGATTTTTCCTTTCGGCTATTTTTTTTTTATTTTGCGGATGCCCTAGAAAATGAATATAGGGCCTATTTATAGGTTAGAAACCATTGGAAGAAGATAAGGATCAAAAACTGCCTTTTCTGGAAATTTTACCGACGGCGATCCGGATTGGAATTGGACGATCCGGATTGCAGAAGCAAGAAAGACGATTTCCAGAAAAATGCTGTTCGGGATCCGGATCGTAGTCCCCGATCCGGATCGTTCATACAGTTTCACCAAACATCACGTTCGGGATCCGGATTGCAAATCCTGATCCGGATCGTGCAAGCAAAAGGTAAAACCAGTGTTCGGGATCCGGATCATGAAATGCTGCGATCCGGATTGAACCAGTGTATGAACAAACACCCTTCGGGATCCGGATTGCCGAGCACGATCCGGATCCTGAACATGTCCCATGTCCAGTTTTTGATGTTTATGCAATAAAACCTCTTCCAGGTGTTTCTACACTATAAGAAGTATTCGGATCACCAAAAATCTTTAGTTAAACATACCTGATCCTTTTGAATTCTTCTTTCTTGAGATTGAGGTATATGATCCAAAGTTTTTTCATCTTCAATCTTCAAGACTTAATACTTTCACGAAATACGCCAACTCAAATTCCGTAACACTAGAGGCATAACATAACAATGTAGTAAAAATCGAACAAGAAAAGCTGAAGATACTCTACAGCTACCATCCCTATCTAAATGCTCAATGGGTGATACAGATGAAAAGATATGCAACTACCCGCACCCAAGGTGCTCAATCGACCCAATCGAACTGACTGTGTGAGGACCCGGATCCCCGCGATGGATTACTGGTTGATCAGCTACTTATGGAGGCCCATGTTGGGTGTTAGAGGTGTTTGCGCGTGTATTGGACCCAATGATTGGACTCGGCATGAAAAAAGGATCAAGTTCACTTTTTCGGAAATTTTCGATAATTTTAGAAGTGGATTTGGGCAAAACGGACATCGGATTTGGATTCAGTGTGCGAAAACGATGAAAATGGGCTATTTATTTGTATTTTTCGGAGCCCGGATGCCCGCGCACAGATTTCGAGGCATGGAGCACGGCGGTGTAGGCGCGGGCAGGCGCGCGGGTGTGGGCAGGCGCGAGTGGTGCAGCGGGGGTGTGTGACACATGGCATGGTATTTCTGGATTTGGTCTGTGAGAAGGAAGCTGTATGCCAAGTGGTTGAGGTACAAGTTTTAGCTTCGGGAGCATTATTCTAGCTGTAGGAGCAACTGTGGAAATCCGGCCAAAATGAATGCTATTCGAGATTGGCCGAGACCGACACTGTTGGTGAAGCGAGGAGCTTCTTGGACTGGGTAGTGCCAGCAGAGCTTGACGAATGGATGTTGAGGCTGATACCAGCGCCGATTTTAGCATTGCCAGTGTTGGGTGATGGATTTGCGAGTTATAGTGATGTCTCCCTTAGGGGTTGTGGAGTTACTGTTGGATTATTGTTGAGCACCCTATTTCACCCCGACAAGCCACGGTAGTGGCGGATACCTTGAGTGGGGCAGTTGTTTGGGGTTTGAGGTTGATGATTCCACAGCTGGCGCTGTGTGGTGTTGTTGAAGCTGTTAGGGCTTGAGGTTGTGTCCCTAGGGGTCGTGGTTAGATTATAGCTTTCGGTTGTGCTGCCACAGTAGGAATAGCTTCAACACTTCTCTCCCTTTTTCACGTCTATATGCCGAGGCTCGCGAACGGGCCGAAAACTTCGAAAGGCTGCTCCAGAATGGAGACGGTGTCGGAGCCTGTTCTTGTTTGATTGGGGTGAAGGCACTGGCCTTTCGAAATTTCCGGACCTTTCGCTGTTGTCGGCGGTTTTCTAAATTGAGAGTTGGGGTTGATGATATTCCTGATATTGGGCTTTTCTTTTTCTTGCTTGGTTGCGTGGGTGTGGTTTGGATCATCCTGGTTGAGTTGGTACAGAGGGTTTGATTTTTGGAGTTTGTTGTTTTCCCCCCCAGCCTTTTGTTGGAGTCCTTGAGGTTTTTCCACGTCTCAACTCAGGAGTGTTATACTTATGGATCCCTCGCCGTGATTGACTCGCCCCTTTTGAGATCTGTGAGTGTGTGGAGTACGAGGGATGCTCATTGCGAATTTTGGCTCGTGAGATGAGAGAATTGCGCAATTGGGCCATGCCGTACCGGGTATTGTTGTTATTTTTAGAGTAATCACGGGGAGTGAGTGGTGACTTGGGAGCTGGAGACGGTGATGATGAGTACCTGCCCTTCATATTTATGACTCTTGTTTGAGTTGTGTTAGTTTCGAGGACGAAATTTTTTTTAGTAGGGGAGGATGTGAGGACCCGGATCCCCGCGATGGATTACTGGTTGATCAGCTACTTATGGAGGCCCATGTTGGGTGTTAGAGGTGTTTGCGCATGTATTGGACCCAAGAATTGGACCCGGCATGAAAAAACGAATCAAGTTCACTTTTTCGAGAATTTTCGATAATTTTAGAAGTGGATTTGGGCAAAACGGACATCGAATTTGGATTCAGCGTACGAAAACGATGAAAATGGACTATTTACTTGTATTTTTCGGAGGCCGGATGCCCGCGCACGGATTTCGAGGCATGAAGCACTGTTCCGGCGGCCGGGGGCAGCGCCGGCGGCGGCGGAGCATGGCGGCGCAGGCCCCGGCAGGCGCCGGGGCAGGCGCCGGCAGGCGCGCGGGTGCAGGCAGGCGCGCGCGGTGCAGCGGGGGTGTGTGACTCGTGGCATCTTCCTATCGGTGCGTGTTGGACACGTGGCAGGATTGGATTGGCTGGTGTATGGGCGCGGTCCACGGAGCGAGCAGGCAGTTGCCTCGAGAGGCGTGTGCGGCATGGGCGCCGGCAGCGCGACAAGCGCACGTGGGCACGCCGACCGAGGTGTTGACGCGCACGAAGGCGGGCGCGGGAGGGCGTGGCCACGTGTTGCGAGCCGGTTGGCAGGCGTCGCTGTTGCCTGTTCGGGGACACGTGGCGCATTGTGGTGGTTCCGGGCGCTGGATGAACGGCTCAGATCGGGCGGTTTCGGGGGTGCACTGTAGCAGCCCGAAAACTTTCGGGCGCCCTAAAGTGGGGACATGGATGGTATTTCTGGATTTGTTCTGTTTTGGCTGTAAATAGCCCCCTTTGGCTGCAATTTCGAGCCTTTTCCCGAGCTCCCCTGCGACTGAGCCTTGAAGCAATATTGTTCTTCACCTTGTGCTCCATCTTGTGAGGGATTTGTAGATTTTTTGGCGGCCGCAGCATCGGCTTTTTCTGCGACGCGGAGCACTTCGACACTTCTTTGATTTTGGTTTCTACCGTTGCATTTCAGTCCGTGAGGCACCCTGGATCACTCCGATGGAATTTTGAGACGATTTTTGCGGAAGCGTGTTCACGAGAGGTATGCGTTCGATTTCGGTATTGATCACTTTGCCTTGTTTTGGGTTTTTGGCATGGTTCCCGAGGCATACATTGACCCCTTGTACTGCTGTGAGGTTTGGGACAGCGGTAGAGTATTTTTGGGATTTTTTGGTCTACAAGCATCGGAATGAGATGTTTAAGGACTCGATTGATATCTACGCTTCAAGAGGAACGCACCAGTATTTTTATTGGATTTTTCTGAGGACTTTTCGAAGGTGATAATTAAGCTTCTTTTAGACTAGTTTCCTGCAGATTTTGTTTTGTGGGTAGTTTGACTTGCTGCAGTGTTCTAATTGTATCTTGGTCTACAGGTGTCGGAACGAGGTGTTTAAATACTCGATTTGTATCTACTCGTCGCGAGGATCACAACGGTGATTTTTTCGGATTTTTCTGAGGACAGAATGCAGGTGAAAAAGGGCCTTCTTTGTGCTCTCTTGGAAAAACAGCAGGTGTTTGTTGTGATGTGGTCTAATTGTGGGCTGTGATGTTGGTTTGAACATAGGCTTGTGTGACCGTGTTCCGAGGGTGCAGTTTCGGCAGATTTTGGATTGTGAGCGACTGCACACTTCACCGACTTCGGCTTTGCCTGCGGAAAGCGTTACAGGTGGGTTGCTTCGTCTCCAGAACCGGTGGACGGTTCTCTAATTCTATATAATAGAATGCATGCATGTTAGTGTACCAATATTTGATTGAGATGCAAGCTTGGTAATGACATTGGTTTGAGGAATTGTATGATAAGATATTCATGTCTGGTAATTGAGAGCATGCATAATTCATTGTACAACCTATAGCTTTGAGATGTGAGCATAAGAATGATATAGTTCATGTGGATTGAGGCTTACATGATTTATGGTACACATTAGATACCTTCGAGATAGTATATGTTCAATGATTGTATTTACCTATGCTAGTTGAGAGCATGTTTAGGGAGATGAGGCTTATGATTCAGTTTATTTAAATGCTATTATTGGAACTTGACCTAGCACCCCCGTCATATGCTACATGTTTAACCAGACCAGTAGAGAACCTTCACTTGGGCTAGGTTCTTTTATGTTTTAGACATCCCACACTTTGCATCTTTCCTGGACATAGTGTTGCCTCCCCCGGGTAGTGGGCCGAGGGGTAAGGTTTCTGTGGGACATTGTTGCACTCGTGTTTGGGGCTGAGTGGAGTCTGGTAGCTGAGTTTAGATTGTGCTAGTGTCGTGGGGAGCCGTTTGGGTAGACGGTGGTCCCGGGCCGTCAAGTATTTTCCGGTCAGTATTGTTGAGAACCGTTGGGGTTGACGGTGGTCCCGGGTCGTTGAGTGTTGTCCGACCAGTTTTATTAGCCCTGAGTTGTTGGTCGATCCCGGCTGTGGAGTAACTCCCACCAGTGTGTTTTATGCCACGAGTTGGTGGAGTTTGCTAGTGTCTCGAGATTTGAGAGAGCTAATCAGCTGAGTCGTCGAGAGTATTCCGACCGTTGTGCTAGATGTTTGAGTATCTTGGGTCCTTCCGTTCTGAGAGTGAGCGTGGATTTTGACTATAGCCTGCAGGAGCCACTTTGAGCTCGATAGAGTGCGCGGATACCTTTTTCCTCGGTGGGGTCGCGCCCCTCGAGTGCCCCGTCCGGAGTGGGCCCGCTACTTTTGTTTCGCGATTTGTCGATGCTGTCCCTCTAGCTGGGCCAGTTTTGGCAGTCACGGACGCCCTACGTAAGTCCGGTCCTCCTTGGATGTAACGGCAGTAGGTAGCTGTAGAGTACCTCCAGCATTTAGATAGAGGCATGGTAGCTGTAGAGTACCTCCAGCTTTTCTTGTTCGGTTTTTACTACATTGTTATCTTATGCCTCTAGTATACTTAGTGGGCAGACCGTCGGGCTTGGTGGCAGTACCCACTGAGAACTACGTGTTGATGTAGTTCTCACACCCGTTGGGGGTTCTCCCCCTCATTTTTCTTTCCTCTCATTTGTTTTGCAGAGTCATCTGTGGGAGATGCTGATTCTGCTGTTGCTGTTCGAGGCGAGGAAGTCGCGAGCTAGATCCCTACCTGTCTTTGGAGAGTAGCTGTACCCCCACATTGGAGACTTGTAGTACAGTCCGTAGATTAGTTTTATTTATGCTCATGAGAGATTTTTGTAGTGAGGTTATGACTTGTACTGAGAGCCTGTACACTGATGTATTATTTCAGGTTGCCCTCCCTGTTGAGTTCTAGGTTTTGTATCTGAGGATTTTGTATTTGATCATGTTTGGGCGGTGGATATTGTATCTTTATTTTCAGTTGTACAGTGTTGGATTTGAGTTCTTTTCAGCTTTTTATTTTACATGTCTGATATCTGTTTAGCTATAGTAGTTTTTCTTTGCAGGTTGGACGCTTCGCATATGCGGGGTTCTGGGCGGCGGATCTGTTGGCGAGTCGGTCGCAGTTTCGACCCCGGAGCGTGACAGATTAGAGTGGTATCAGAGCCTAGGATGTAGGTCATGGTGGACTTTAGAAACCCTAGGCTTGTGGTTGGACCCTAGGATGACTTCGTGAGAGTCGTGATTTTAGCGAGTGTCCTGATTGAGTTTTATACCTCTCCCAAGGGATGGGATGAGTGATCGGCATGTTTATTCTCCTAAGTGATTATGTTGGCTGCAGACAACATAATGCTGTGGAATGGGTGACATGCCCTAGACTTTCGCTGGATTGGGTCGAGTGTTTATTTTGTGCTGATGTGCTGTTTTGTCGTGGTGAGCGGTGTCTCCCCGACGCTGAGTTTTGACCTGTGTGTATCCTCAGTGGCAGTGATTTTAGTGGCGCCGATGGTGCGAGTAGCCCCCTTTGTGCCGACGTTTAGTGCCGAGGCACCGAGGCACCGAGGCAGGGTGGATAGCTGACAGCTGATGAGCTGTGGGACATCATCGATCTGTTGAGCCAGTTTCGGCAGATGAACCATCCCGATTCATGGGTTTGAGTTGGAGCCTTTGGAGACAGAATTGTGGTTGGTGGTGATGGAGAGACTATTTGAGAGCCTCCTTGTGTCAGAAAGTTTATGCCGTTTTTGAACTACGCACTCCAGGTTTTGAGGGACGAGGCGCATAGGATATGTGTGACTGGGGATGGATTACGCCAGGATACCTTTCAGCTTATTCGGTTCCTCCATTTTGGATTATGGATGCCTCGATGGAGTAGGCTTGAGTGGAGCGTGGCGCTACAATTCCTTTTGGATAGGGATCTACAGCCAGAGGTGAGTTCTGGATAGAGGCGTTTGGCGCTAGCTGATGGAGGACAGATCGGTCGGCAGAGGCATTCTCGATTTCCTTCTCCAGGATCGTGGATTTCTATGACGCCAGGGGTCGGGTGGACCCCGATAGCAGTACCAGCATTAGTAGCAGCAGCAACGGTAGCGTGGATGTGTTATCTGCTGAGGACCACATTCGTCGCCTCAGTGTGAGCGGAGACAGAGGTCGTGCTCCCTATGTGATTAGTATAGATATTTTTTGGCAGACCGAATTTTGATGACGAGGCAGACGGAGCGACGACCACTTGCGTCGAGCGGATGGGTCTGTGTTGCCTGGTTTGATGCCGCCACGACAGTGGATCGGATTGTCGCTGGTGTGATTTCATTACAGTAGTTTGAGTTGGAGCATTGTGCATCCCTGCATGGACTAGAGGCAGAGTCATTACCACGTGCACTAGAGGTACTGGTTCCTGTCGGTGTAGTGCATGTGGAGGAGGCTTGTGGATCATGTCCAGTGCCGTTGAGACCACGAGTTATACCGGCAGACTTATTGGCTTTTGTGGTAGTTGGTGTTTTGACCTAGTACCTGAGATTGGTTGGCACAGTACCACATGATGGTTGACTGCGGAAAGAGAAAGGACTATGACTTCTGCGAGGCAGACAAGAAGAGGGAGCTTGTAGAGATAATTGGAGTACACAGGTTACAGCGATAGTGTGAGAGGTGCCTATGGCGGCACCGGGACTCAAGGATATCCCTTTTGCCGTGAGACCCCGGGTGTGATTCCACCTGAGCTGTTGTTGGTGCCGCCGTCAGGGAGTTTGAGTGTGATGATCCGGACTCCCGCAGAACTGCGCAACCTTAAATAGTGACTGTAGGAAGCTTGTACAGTGCAACGAAGCCTGTAGAAACGAAATTGGATATTTTTAAGAGACTCTGCGCGAAAATCGGAGCAAATGGGATTTTCCGGGAGCTTTTTGTAAAATTTCGGATGAGAATTTGGCGAAACGGACGTCGTATTTGGACTCAGCGCGCGAAAACGGTCAAAACGGTATATTCGCTTTATTTTTTTCGGCACAGGGTACTGTTCACGCCGGAACAGTAACCGCCGGCCGGAATTACTGTTCCGGCCGGCGGCGGCCGCCGGCGAGCGGCGGCGGGCGGCGGCGCACGGCGGCGGGCAGCGGCGCGGCGCGGAGGCGGGGCGGAGCAAGGCAGAGGCGCGGGCAGCCGGCAGCGCGGGCAGGCGCGGGCAGCAGGCTCGGGTGCGCGGTCCATGGATGGGCGTGCACCGGGTGCACCGAATCCCTGTGCCACGTGGCAGCATCCCATTGGTGGGCCGGCTTCTAGAAGCTTGTGGGCAGCTGACACGTGGCACACCCTGATTGGCCGACAAATTCCGGAAGACCCGGAGCACGGGGCAAACACACGCACCACGTGGACACGTGGCGCTCTTTTCATTGGCCCTGCACAGGCTGTTTCCTGTTTGGTTGACACGTGGCGCTTCCTGGTTGGCTCGTTTCGGTGTTTCGTGTTTGGATCTGGATTCCGTGTGGGAATATTCCCTTTTGGCCCACTATATAAGAGCCCCCCACACCCCCCTCTCATTCCACCTTGGATTGCGAGCCAAGAGAGAGAATCAGAAAAAGTGCCCTATACGAAAGTTGTTCCTCTCTCTCTCTTCTTCTCTCTCTAGAATCTCAGAATTTCTGGAGTTACAGATTGTGAGTTATCTGCGACGCGGCGCACTGCGACGATTTTCTTTTAGGCCCATTTCCGTCGCAGTTCCGTCGAAAATTCACTGCGGGCTAACCGGGTGGAATTTTTGGACGATTTTTGCGGCAGCGCGACCGTAAGAGGTAGGGCTTCGATTTCCGTATTGATTATTTTGCTCCGTTTCGTACTTTTGGCACAGTTTTCAGGTCCTCTTTGACCCCCCTTTTTGCTGTGAATTTTTGGACAGCACCGACTTCTCCGATTTTTATCTTGACGTAGGAGCGTCAGATCGAGGCGTTTTAAGAGTCGATTTTGATCTACTCTTCGCGAGGAACGCAACCGTGATTTTTCTGGGATTTTAGGAGCTCATTTTAGAGGTGAAAAATTTCTCTTTTCCCGTGCTGTCTGAAAAACAGCAAATATTGTACTTTTTGAGATTTGTATTTATACCGGGAGCGTTGATTTGCAGGATTTGAGGACTGTGGACAACCAGGAGACTACCTGGGGTGTCGTTTGAGCTGTTCAAGGTGGGCGGTTGTTGCTTACCTCATTTTTGACAAGCTCACTGGGATTACTAGAAATCCCCTAAAATATGACAATTAACTGGAACAATTGGGACAAAGTAACATGATAATTGATGAGAACCATCGGGACTACTAACAGGACTACTAACAGGACTACTAACAGGACTACTAACAGGACAATTAATGAGAACCATTGGGACAAATTAATATGACAAATGACAAGGACCGCTGGGACAAACTCCCCTAAAATTTATATAACCCCACAAATGACATGATGACTTATATTGGGACACTGCGATTGAGACAAAGGCTATGATCTCGCATGCAAATGACTTTTATTCAGTAAATCAATTGTTTTAAACCTTTGACACTATTTTACAACTTTTAAAAATAAAGACAGTTGCATGCATGCCCGGACATCAGGTAAGGCCACTATTCATTGCTACACTATCATATTGGGATTTGAACATGTTTCATTGTTGTCCTTTGCATTCATATGTTGTTGCTCAAGTGTGAGCAGGGGTTGGGATAGTGTAGCCAAGGTTGTGCTAGATTGTGGACTTGTGGGGTATTGCGGTGACCGCGGACAGTAGGCGGTTGACCAGATGTTTATCCTTGCATCAGATTGGGGTTGAGTTGGTTTATTTATTGCATCAGTTGGGGATTGGGTTCCTGTAGTGGATGGAGTTTCCCACTTTGATCATAGTCATGATCCAGTCCTGCTATATTGAGACATGTGCTACAGAGATACTTGTGATACTGATAACAGAGATATTTTACTCGTGTGGGTCGCTCCCCTCGAGTGCCACTCCGGAGTGGCTTAGGACCGAGCGGTGTGCCGGTCGATTGATATTATATGGGATCGTGCCGTGTGCCGATCAGATACGGGTTCTTGAGCAAGGCAATACCGATCGTGTCTGGTGCCAGATTGGGTTTATTGGTCAGATACTATTTCTGATGCATGCATACAGTTTTGACAGCATATTAGTGATAGTTTTCCTGTTTCAGCATCTTTGTATCTACCACTGTCCCCTTTTCCCTTTTGCCTCTAGTAGTCCTAGTGGGTGCGTCAGAGTTGAGGTTTTACCCACTAGGGGAGGCTGCTGGTTTATCTGGTAGTTCTCACCCCCATTATTGTTTTCTGTTCTTTTCTTCTCCCTTATTTTGCAGAGTCATCTGCGGGAGCTGCTAGGCCATCGGCAGCTGATCGAGGTAAGGGGATCGCTGAATAGATAGATCTCCTGTGAGACTGAGAGCTGTAGATAGACGTTGTACCCCCACTCAGACTGTGATATTCTCCTTTTATTTTGGGTCTGGCTTCCGCCAGCTGGTTGTACTATTTTAGTGAGCTGGGAGATTATTGTACATATTACAGTGGTATTTGTAGTTCCAGTCTGAGATACTATGTGGTTCTTCTATTTCAGCTCTGTATTATGCTCTTTTATTGCGCATTTATATCGAGCAGGTTACCAGCGCTTCGTGTACGCGGGAAATTCCATGTGCACGGCGGATCTGTAGACGGGCCCGGGTCCTGATTTGCACCCGGGGCGTGACAGATTAAGTTGGTATCAGAGCTTAGGGATAGTTCAGTTGGGACTTAGGAAACCCTAGGCTTTTGGGCAGACCCTAGGATAATAGGGCATGAGAGACGTGACATTTCGCGAAAGTCGCTGATTTATTGCTTGACTCTTCCAGTGAGAGAAGAGAGACCGACATACCCAAATTTCTGGTGTACAGTTATGTTGGCTGCAGACAACATAAAGTCACAGAAATAGGGGGATGTCTTTGACTTTCGCTAGATTGGGTCGTGTGGTGTGATACTGAGTGTGATTTCTTGTGATAGGATGCCTCCGCGACGTAGGATGTTGACACGTTCTCAGCCAGATTCCCCTGAGTCCGATCAGGAAGAGTCCGAGCAGGGCCAGCAGGGTGAGGTGCAAGAGTTGCAGGCTCAGATGGCCCAGATGTCTGAAGCTGTTCGGCATCAGGAGGAGGCCATGAGCCGGCTGACGCAGATGTTAGAACAGAGGGCGCAGCCTGTTGTAGCACCCCCGGAGAATTCTCCCGTACCTTCTTCCCCTGCTGTGAATCCTCCAGTTGTACCGGTGACCCCGGCATCCCCTGTTGCTCCGGGGTACTGGTGGCAGCCAACTGGGCTGACAGGATCTCTGACCCCGGCAGAACAGCGGGGAGTGGTGGACTGTTGATGAGGTTCCGCCAGTTAAACCACCCCAGTTTTCGGGGCAAGGTACTGAGCCGTGGAGGCAGAGTCGTGGATCACGGCGATGGAGCGACGTTTTGAGACGTTGTTTATCGAGGATCGATATCAGGTAATTTTGGCAACGAACTTTTGGAACACAACGCCGAAGCTTGGTGGCGGCGTGTTCGACCCGCTGGTCCGCCTGGGGCTCAGCTCCGGACCTGGGCGAATTCCGCAATCTCCTTCTTGGGCTTTCTTTCTGGGAAAGCGTCCGGCAGAGGTTGGAGGAACATTGAGAAAACCTCCGCCAAGGACATCGGCCAGTGCACGAGTACATTGCCAATTTTAATCAGTTATTGGCATGTGTCCAAACGTGGCCAGGGATGAACGCACCGATCTATATGTTCGAGCGAGGTTTGCGCCGGGACCTTTTCAATTGGTTCGCTCGCGTAGGTTGCAGACTTGGAGGCCTCGATGGAGCAGGCACTCTATGTCGAGTGCGGGAGGTGGTGAGGGAGGAGGTAGCTCCAGCTCCCAGAGAGCCCGGGGGCGAAGCGGCCGGCCCGGAGGTTGGGGGACAATCTAGTTCATGGAGGCCGCCACGACCGCCGCAGTCACACTTCCCCGGCCAAGGACGGTCCGAGCAACGAGGCCTGGTGGATCCCAGAGAGTCCCAGAAGCGCGCAGCAGCAAAAGATCACAGCCGTCGCAACGTGGGTCGCAGCGGCAGCCTCAGCGACAGCGGCAGTCATCAACAGCAACCCCGACAACCACGAACCCCCGGTAATTGTATTTTCTGTGGAGGACAGCATTTTCCCAGCACCTGCGACCAGCGGTGGGGTCGCTGTTATGGATGTGGACAGCCTGGGCACATTCGAGCTTCGTGCCCCTTTTCGGCCCCCGCCACTCCCTCCTCAGCATCGGCTCCTTCTTCATCTCAGCAGCGGTCGACGGCTCAGCGACCCTATGCTCCAGCAAGCAGGCCATCTTCTTCCCATCCCACGGATTATCGCCCTCCAGCTCAGAGTGGGCGAGTGTATGCTGCGCAAGTAGAGGACTCTTCGGCAGCAGATCATGTGGTGGCAGGTATCACCTTACTTTCTGGCATTAGGACTCGTACTTTATTTGATACTGGAGCATCACATTCTTTCATTAGTAGATCATTTGCATCATTACATGGGTAGAGGTAGGACTTTTACCACGTGCACGAGAGGTTCAGATTCCCGATCACACCTTGCACGTGGAAGAGTGTTGTTGGTCCTGCCCGATGCAAATCGAGTCCTGGATTATGCCAGCAGACCTGTTGGTCTTGAGACAGCTGAAGGACTTCGATGTGCCTCGGAATGGACTGGCTGGCTCGGTATTTGCGACTATTGATTGTGCCGCAAGGACGTCACTTTTAGAGAGCCAGGCCAGGAGATGTTGGTATACCGGGGATGTCAGAGTGCTTTCTTTGCCTCTATGATTTCGACTTCCCGAGCGAGGCAGATGATCCGTCGAGGATGTGTAGCCTTTTTGGCTAGTGTTGTTGAGGGGCCTACGGCGGCGCCGGAACTCGGGGATATCCCTATTGCCCGCGAGTTTCCGGATGTTTTTCCACCTGAGCTGACTAGCATGCCGCCAGATAGGGAATTGAGTTTGTGATTGACGTAGTTCCAGGAACTGCGCCAATCTCAAAGGCTCCTTACCGGAATGGCACCGGCTGAGTTGCGAGAGCTTAAGGCGCAACTCCAGGATTTAATGGATAAGGGCTTTATTAGGCCGAGTGTGTCGCCTTGGGGAGCGCCGGTGCTATTCGTGAAGAAGAAGATGGGTCACTTCGACTATGTGTGGACTATAGGGAATTAAATAAAGTGACCATCAAGAACAAGTACCCTTTGCCGCGCATTGATGATCTTTTTGATCAGCTGCAAGGGTCTTGTGTCTTTTCTAAGATAGATCTGCAATCCGGTTACCACCAGTTGAAGGTGAAGGCCGAGGATATTCCAAAAACGGCATTTAGATCACGGTACGGGCATTATGAGTTTACAGTTATGCCTTTTGGGCTAACTAATGCCCCTGCCGCATTCATGGATTTAATGAACCGAATCTTCCGACCATACTTGGATCGATTCGTAGTAGTGTTCATTGATGATATCTTGATCTACTCCCGAAGTGATGCTGAGCATGAGGAGCACTTAAGGATTGTGCTGCAACTTCTGCGAGAGAAGAAGTTGTATGCCAAGCTGGCAAAGTGCGAGTTTTGGCTTCGGGAGGTAGTCTTCTTGGGCCATGTGATTTCCGCCGCAGGTGTGGCGGTGGACCCGGCAAAGATTGAGGCAGTCCGTGATTGGCCCCGACCGACGACCGTTTCGGAGGTGCGTAGCTTTATGGGTTTAGCTGGGTATTATCGTCGGTTTGTGGAAGGCTTTGCGAAGCTTTCCACACCCCTCACTCGCTTGACGCGTAAAGGAGTGAAGTTTATCTGGAGTGAGGACTGTCAGAAAAGCTTTGAGGAGCTAAAGAATAGATTGATGACCGCTCCTATCCTTTCCCTCCCTGTTATGGGAAAAGGATATGTGATCTACAGTGACGCATCACACAGTGGACTTGGTTGTGTGTTGATGCAAAGGGAGGGTAATTGCTTATGCATCAAGGCAACTCAAGGATTACGAGAAGAATTACCCTACCCATGACTTAGAGCTCGCTGCTGTAGTGTTTGCACTAAAGCTTTGGCGTCATTACCTATATGGAGAACACTGTGAAATCTACACCGACCACAAGAGCCTAAATACCTGTTCACGCAGAAGGAGCTAAATTTAAGGCAACGTAGGTGGTTAGAGCTATTAAAGGATTATGATGTGGATATTCTCTACCACCCAGGCAAGGCTAATGTGGTCGCTGATGCCTTGAGTAGGAGAGCGGTGCAAAGTTTGTCTATGTTGATCACAGACCAGGCACCGCTATTAGAGGAGATGAGACGGCTCGAGATAGAGGTTGTGTCCCCTGGGGTCTCTGCTAGACTGACATCTTTAGTCGTGCAGCCCACTCTGCTGGAAAGGATCAAGGAGAAACAGAGTGAGGACCCCCACTTGACCAGGATTAAAGATCAAATTCCGAGTAATCAGTCAGGGGACTTTACAGTGGATGCCTCGGGAGTACTGAGGTACAGGAACCGAGCATGTGTGCCAGCGGATGCGGAGATCCGAGAGCAGATATTGCGAGAGGCCCATTATACACCTTATACCCTACATCCTGGTGGGACTAAGATGTATAAAGACCTCAAGGCACACTTCTGGTGGAAAGGCATGAAAAGGGATATCGGGAGATTTGTGGCTCAGTGTTTAACTTGTCGCAGGTGAAAGCTGAGCATCGAGTGCCAGCTGGCAAGTTACAAGTCTCCCAATTCCCCAGTGGAAATGGGACCACATTACGATGGATTTCGTGGTCGGACTTCCTAGGGCACAGGGAGGAGCAGACGCTATCTGGGTAGTCGTGGATCGACTTACCAAGTCGGCGCACTTTCTTGCCCATGCAGACTACGTGGCCACTTGAGCGACTAGCCCAGTTATATCTGGATGAGATAGTGAGATTACATGGAGTACCAGCCTCCATAGTATCAGACAGAGACCCGAGGTTTGTTCGCTCCGTTTTCGGAGGAGTTTTGCAGACGGGCCTTGGGAACTGAACTCAGGTTCAGTACAGCTTTCAATCACACAGCCGGATGGCATCTGGGCGACCGATCAATCCGGGAGGACATGTTTGAGGGCTGGCGCCTGGATTTCGCGGAGGGTGGATTCGACCTTTCTTTAAGCTGAGTTGGGGGGGGTTGCTCGCGTACAACAATAGCTTTCAAGCGGCATCCAGATGGCCCCGTTTGAA